>CAKNXH010002299.1:38928-64109 GCA_932178445.1 Andricus quercusramuli
TATAGAGAGCATGGAGATAGACAGCAAAAGGATCCAAGCAGTCTCTTTTGTTTCGAAGTCTCGGTTTTTTGAAAAAATGTTCATATTTGATGTTATAAACAAAAAGAAAGAACAATAGAAAAAAGAAATACAGTGACGCTCAGTACTGGCTTAGTGTATATTTTCGAAGCCTGAGCTATCGACCCCCGTCAAATTTACTCGGCAGACACCCCGCAGCGCGAGCAAAGACTCTGGACCGCGTCGAATTACCCGAAAGGAATCACCCTCCTATTGTTGTGAAATGCAGGCCGGTTCAAGAAACTGAAATTACGAAAGCATCGCGTGATTCAATTTTAATTATCAGAAATAGTTTTTTCATATAATTTCATGAAAGCGAAAAAAAGATTCAAGAAAATCGTTTAATATTTGCAGTAATAATAGAAATCTTGAAGCGCACACGATAGTATGCAAAGATAAAACGCACTATGTAGTATTTTTTCTATCTTCAGAAGCTTTTCTGCAATCTTGCTACCGTCGATACCGACTTCTCTGATCGACTGCTCTGTTCTACCGACTTGCACTTTTCGTGTCAAAATCTGCAAAGCGCTGCCGCACAACTCCGCAAAAGGGGCTATGTGAGTGGAGCGCCTACTCTACCGCAGACTTAAGAAGCCGGCAACAGAGAAAGAGAGCCGACCGTGAAACTAACCGCGGGCAGGCATTCAATAGAGGAAGAGCGATGCTTTAGGTTACGGAGAAATATTCACATTCAGATTTCTCTCAAGCTTAAAGATCTGGCTGAACAGGATGAAGAGCATCGTGGATATTTTTCCGAAAAATCCGACATCTGGTCCATCAATTGTAGTGTTTATAATGCAGCAAGAGCTTTGGCGGATACAAACCGTTAAACAAAACCAACCGCTAATCATAACGCCGAAAGACGAATGCATCAATTCAGCATGAAGATAGGCAGGGCAAGACAGTACGCTTTCCGCATCCAGTGTCCGATTAACTACATAACATCTGGCAGGAATTTTACCACCAAGGTTCGATCGTTCGAGCGCAAACTACAGATCCATCATCAAACACTCAAAAAGTCAAAGCTGCTGACAATCAGGCAGCATATTTTTGACAAAATACGAGTACTATCTGACGCTGGGAGAATTCTCGAGTGGAGGGAGAGTTCGGTCAGAGGAAACGAACAGTTTTTCTCTGACCCATCCCGACTACAAGTCGCTACAAGATGCTGTGCTATGCCCTCTTCAACCTACGAGCATCTGGCCCGCATTTTCACCTCATATCTGAAGTCGGAAGAGCCTATTCTGGAGTGATTGTTGGAAGGGCGAGCAGTGCTCCTGCCAAAGTTGGGCAACTTAGCTGAAGTTAGATGTACAAACAACGCGGTTCAGGGAAAGATGTAGCAGGATGTCGGGAGAATCTGCTCCTCGATAAATGTGTCTCGCAAAATGCAGCATCCCACCAACGCTACCTATCTCATGGTGTCTCCCAGGGCGGCAGGGTCGCGGCCAACACCGTCAGAGTAACAAAAGTTTGCTCCTTTGTGAAGGACTGCTTTTTTCTACATTTCTGTGAAAGTTTCTATGTATTTTCTTTTCGAGTCGCTGCTGTTGGAATTCTTCCACCTCTGTTTTCTTTACTTCGGCTTTCAGAAGTGAAGCATCTAGATGGAGTAATGCACTATCCTCACATCTGATGTTTAAACTAAGGCCAACAGTCTCGGTCACCTGCTCCACGGCTTTGTAAAGGAACGCTTCTTTGCCAATCATCTCGTATTTTCTGACAATTTTCAGGAGAAATTCTTTGCCATTTGCGACGATGTATGCTCTACCTAGAAGAAATAAGTTCTGAAGAATTCGGAGATTCAGAAGTCCGCTTCCGCCTTGACAGCGCGGCGTGAGATGTATAATCGCGGATCGGACGAATTGATATGCAAGCTCTTATGGATATGCATGATCTTACGTGCGGTGATATCAAGGGCCGTAAACTCATTCTTCGTCCATTGAACGACCCCAAACGAGTAGAGCAGAGCCGACAGATTTGAAGACCAAATTTCAAAGAAGATGCTTGTATCTGATTCGGAGAGACTCTTTCACTGATGTTGCGTTCTGAATGCGGCTTTAAGGCATGCCCATCTATGCGGAGGTCCCTTCAGGGTCAAGATAAGATAACTAATAACACGTATATCCACAAGCTAAGGGTCATTGGAAACGCCAATGATGAACGCGATGATTATTCTTTAGGACAGCAGTAAAGATCTTATACAGTGTCTTCAAACAAGTTATTGGCCTGTAACTCAATGGTTCGGACAAGTCGCCTTTTTCGGTAAGAGTATAGTGCGTCCTAACACCAGCCGCTGTGGAATGGGCGTCTCCGACTTTGAATATGAGGTGAATATGCGGCTCAAATGTTGGTGTGTAAAAGCAAACTTCTTTCAGCGGAAGTTCTTGATACCATCTAGACCTGTAGCGGAAAAGTTTTTCATGCCCCTGAGTGCTTTTTTCATCTCCTCACTAGTGATTTATGGACATTCATCCCCAGATGTTATGAGGTTGTCGCGAAACTCCTTGAAGCGGATGATATTATCAGTATCTTCTTTCAACTCTAGTGTTTTCGGGATCTTGTATACCTGTCTCCAAAAAGTCTCTACCTCCTTGGGCTTTGGTGGATTTTTTTACAGAAACAGGCAGATCGCTGTAGACGTGCGATGGCTCAGCAAGAAACTGCTGATTCTTCCTAATCCATCTCTCCCTCTTCTGTATTTTCCTCCGTGCGTAAGGTAACACCCGCATTATGTCAACAACATGCCGCAGGATTGTCAGGAGCTTTGACTTGTTCAGTGTGTGATAGTAGATCCTCCGTTCTTGGGAGAACTTTCGAACCCTTTTCGTGAACGGTCTACCAGATATTATGCAGCTAATCACAAATTGAACACGTTGCGCATTCTGTCTTGCCCATCCAATCTTCTTGTTCATTTGATGCAAGCGTCTATTGGCCTTTCGATCCATCGTCGATTTGAGCCTTCGATTTGAATCAGCCAAAGCTCTCAATAGTAACATAAACTGAGCAATTGACGGTCCAGAGGTGGGACTCCTCCAGGATATACTTACAACGGGAGGCATCCATTTCTGCCAGATCTTGGAGCGGTTGGCCTTAATGTCGCTTCCTCATCTTCATCTGCAGCTTTTTCAAGGATCGTTTGGGAAAGTGCGCCGCGTACATATCCATTTTTCAAGAGGTAGGAACGTCAATTTCGCAATGACAGAATCGAATCGTGCTGAAGCTCTGGGTGTTTCTGGAGCCACAATGTATGCATATGTGCCATAAGGCCTCCGTGAAAAGAGATAATGCTGGTATCGCAGCTATCTAGCATGTCGTCCTTGAGTTGAGTCGCCCACTCAATGGAGACGTTTTGTCGGTTCGTCGTCATCTTTCCACCTAAATTATCTTCTGCACCCCAAACTCCAGGGTGATAGGCACTGTCTGCCAACTCATTGTCGGGCGCTCTGCGCGATCGATCACTTTAAACTGCATCTACAACTTTTTGGTTGTTTGGTGGTGTCATCGTTGTTCCCACGAGCAGCTAGGGAAAGGGTTTGTCCATCCTTGTAGAGCCCCGCGTGCAATGATAAGATTGCATACTCTGAGAGGTCGCCCGGTATCCCGGAGTCACCATTTAAAATACCTCACCCAAGTTCCACGCAGCCTTTTGCACGTTTGTTACAATTCTCCGCGACTGCTTATTAATTATTATAACTATTTATCTGATTATTAGAACTATCTATTTGACTATGTTATAGGCTCGTAACATGGTGGTTTCAAATAAAGTTATGAATTATTTGTAATTATATTTTTCTCACGTAAAATTTATATCAAGAAATCTTTCCATGAACGACTTTCTGCCGAATGTCGAATGCCCGGCATCCCTTCGATATCAAAAAGAGCAAGATATAAAACTCTCTGACGAAAATATTGAAATTACATAAACTATCAAAAATGTTCATCTTACGCTCTTTTATCTGATATAGCTTCATGAATCCGTTCATAATGTCTTTTGAACTTTCTGCAAACGTGGTCGACGCTGCGGAAACTACATTTTTCAAATCTTTCTCTGCCAATCTTATATCTTTGTAGTACTCAGTTTTAGTATTTCTCAAAACAATTATCCGCGATATTGAATCCGATATTTCGATGTTGTAACTTTCGACGCCAAACTCGGAATCAGAGACACTAAAAACCCGCTTATATGAAGCTTCAGAAGGGTATGAAGAGAATGACAACTTGTGCCGCAATATTGGATCCGTCATTCTTATTCTGTATCTTTCGACACCTATGTAACGCCTATGTAACGCCTATGTAACAAGTTTTTTTGCAGCTGCGACGAGAAATCGAATTTCTGCCACACTCATTGGATTTGGCCCACTATGTGGCCGCCAGCAGTGCTCCAGTGTACTATATTTTTGAGAACAAACCCATAGATTTGCCCACATTTCTAAGCATTATCCTAAATTTCTGAAATTCATTGAAATTTATTATTTAAAAAAGGGATTTTTTGGGTTTCTTTCAAAAACGAAGAAAGCTGCAACGTTCTTGTCCAGGAAAAAATATGCTTAATTAATTTTCCTATAAGAATATGTATTTCTTGATTTAAAATTCGAATCTTGCTTTAAGGGTCTCCAGGGGTCAATGCCGTTCAACAAGATCAATAACATATTGGTGGTTAAGAAATAAAATTTGATTTTCTACTGAATATCGAAAATTCTTTGCTAGTTTGAATTCATTATAATATACTGACGTGGAATTCCATGATTTGAAACACCACTGCTAGAGCTTCCAGACTGATAATGGTACTGTTCCGGCCCATGCCCCACGTTGGATTCGAAAAGTGGATGATGAATGAACCCTGGTGGAAATGGAGACGGGCTAACAAAAGTTTCATCTGCAAGACATAATATAGGGATTTTTATCAAAGAATTTTGTCAACAAACGCCAAAAATTAGAATTCGGCGACCTCAAAAGCCCCCATATATTACACGCACAAAAAGGTACAAGTATGGACAACGTGACATTCCAGACGATTTTAATGTAAGTTCAGGTAAATGTATTGATTTTCTGTAGATTTTACCCAACTCCCAGTAAAATGTAGAAGTGTATATAGAAATCGCCGAGCCCAGTAGATTTTACTAGAGGCTAGGTGAAATTCACAGAAAATCAGTAGATTTAACTGAAGTTCTTTTAAATATACTGAAAAATCATGTCTGAATTTTTATTGGTCGTGTTTTAAGTAATACGGACACTTTTTCTTCATGCAAGTATCACAAAAACGTGTGCAAATTTAACAATTATTGCTGTCATATTACACGCACCATTTGAATTTGTAATTTTTGACAACAATTTCGGAATCAGCGACTCCACAAGCCCCCTTGTACCAACTTTTATGCAGCTGTGACGAAAAAATTGATTTTTTGCTACTTTTATTGGATCTTAGCAGACTGCGCACCCGCTAGCAGTGCTTCAGGTGGGTGCTCTGTCTTTATAGTCCAAGAGCCAGTGAAATTTTTTCCGGCTAATTTTTAAATGGCTAAAAAAATTGTATAATATAGCCTCGGATGGGTACAATATGAAATCGAGTGACTGGAAGCTCGAATCTGTTGCGCTTGTTGATAAAAAAATTATTTATAGCGTTTTTTGAAATAAAGAACTGACCAATCGCGTTATGCATGTAAATTTGTTAACATATAGTAAAAACATTGCTAAAAACGATTTCGAGTGACTGGCACTCGAAATCCGTATTTGAGTCATGGCCACCAATCAAAAATCGCGAAAAATCTTGTTGAAACTTCGGCTGATTTTAGAAAGCACGAAAAAAAAAATTGAAGGCATTAGAAAAATATTTCCCAGTGACTGGCATTTTAGAACCGTTGTTTTCTACTGACTGCCAGTCCCCAAAGTCCGCGCCGGGCAGTGGACCTTTTTTGAAATTCTGTCTCAAAATCGTAGAACTTTGGATCGGAATGACCTAGAGGGATATTTTTTTTTGACTGAAGAAAAAATCTTTCCGAATATAGAAAAATTTTAGAGAAAGTCAGGAAAAATTGTGACCTTGAAAATCTGTGTTGAGGATGGAATTTTTGGCAAAAAAATCTTTTATTGAATACCAAGAACGCTTAGATCTTAAATTTTATGTGCTATACGTGTTTTTATATAGATTTTTGCATGTCCAATCCGGGTCTGACATGTAAATCGTTGTAAAATAAAATACAAAATGGCGGAGTCAATATGGCAGACTGAAATTGTAAAACGTAACCGATTTAACTAACATTGGATACAATGTGGTTTTTCAGGTCGCTGATTACAAATCCAAGGTCAAAATTAAAAAAATAAAAATAGCGGGTCCAATATTATTATTATTATTATAGATTAGCAGTTCGAACTCGAAAGTTCATTGCCTCATCTACCCGAAACCGCCACACATCTCTATCCTGTGCATCCTCCATCCAGTTTAAGCAATCATGTCCTAGTTCTTTTAAATCATCCCTCACATTTTTCTCCCACCTGTTTCTCGGTCTGCCTAAGGGTTTCTTACCAATCAGTCTCCCTCTTAAAACTTGCGCCACTGTTCTTTCATTTCCCATTCTTGCTACATGCCCCGCCCATCTTAATTTGCGCGCTTTCATTACTCTATTAATATTTGCTGACCCGTAGAGGGCATGCAGTTCATCATTATGCAGTTTTCTCCATTCACCTGTCTCTTCGTCCCTTTTTGGACCATAGATTTTTCTAAGTACTTTATTCTCAAAAACTCTAAACCTATTCTCCTCCCCTTTCGTCAGCGCCCACGTTTCACACCCGTACATGACGACCGGCATTATTATTGTTTTGTAAATTCTTACTTTGATGTTTCTAGATAGCGATCGCGATTTTAGTAGCTTGTTTGCTGCATAATAGCACCCATTGCCAGCGTGCAGCCGCGCGTTGATTTCCGTTTTAATCTTATTTTCGCTAGTTATGATAGACCCGAGGTATTTACACTCGCTAACCCTTTCAAATTTCATATTTCCGGCCATAAGATCCCCGTCTTGATTACTTTGTTCGGATCTGTCGACGTTCATATATTTTGTCTTCGATTCGCTAACTTCCAAGCCAATATCTTTGGCTTTTGTGATCAAGATTTCTGCATTTTTAGCTACCGTTTCTTTATCATCCCCTAGTATGTCGAGATCATCCGCAAATCCAAGAATTTGTATTACCCCATTGAGGGTAGCACCGGTCGGATTCGCCTGCACTTGCCTAACCACGTATTCTAAAACTAAGTTAAAAAGGACGCACGAAAGTGCATCGCCCTGTTTCAGGCCATCGCGGATCGAAAACTCTTCAGATAAACTACCGTTTACGCGTATTCTACCCCTACTGCCGCTTAAGCAAATTTCGATAAGTCTAACCAATTTTCTTGGTACACCCAAGAACTCTAGGATCCAGTACATTCGTGCGCGTATAATAGAGTCGTAAGCTTTTTTGAAATCGATAAATAGCTGATGCACTACTTCTTTAAATTCCCATTTTTTTCTAGCAGTTGTCTAATTGTGAACATTTGATCGCTTGTAGATCGGTTTCGGCGGAATCCACACTGGTAATCGCCTATGATTTCCTCGGCAAAAGGAGTCAGTCTACTTAGGATTACATTAGACAGGATCTTGTAGCACGAAGGTACAAGTGAAATTCCCCGATAATTGTTACAGTCAGTTTTATCGCCTTTTTTAAAGATGGGAATAACGATAGAGGTATTCCATTCTTCAGGTATGCGTTCTGTTTTCCAAACTGCGCGTATTAACTTAAGAATTTGTCTTGTGAGGCAAGGGCCTCCATTTTTTATCAGTTCTGACGGTAGGTCGTCAATGCCCGCGGCTTTGTTATTTTTCAACTTCTTTACAGCCATTTCTATTTCTATATACGCAGGATCATCAATCAATAGATCAGCAGTGTGGATTTCGCCGAGATTACCTTCAACGGGGGCTTCGCGTACATTTAATAGTTTCTCGAAATAGTCTTTCCATAAATTCAGTCTCTCTGTCGCATCGGCTACTAGATTGCCATTTTCGTCCCTCATTACTTCCGTTCTACTTTGAAAGCCTTTCCTTATAAAATTGATTCCCCTGTACATCTCGCGCGGGTTATTCTGTTTATTATGCGTTTCTATTGCTAGTATTTTATTCCTTTCCCACTCCCTTTTCTTGGATCTATAAAGCCTTCTTGTACTTTTACTAATCTCGAGATACTTCTCATGTGTTTGATCGCACTTATTTTGTAAACTATTTAGTCTGGCCTTCCGGCGTTTTTCAAACCAGAGTTTGCACTCTTCGTCAAACCATGGTTTGCTTTTTGTTACTTTCTTTAAATCTATCGTAAGCTTCGCGGCTGTCTTTACCGCATTTTTTTTATTGCTCCACAGGGTTTCCGGATCCTCTTCGTAATTATTGTTATCGTCTCCCTGTTCTTGGAGAGCATCAAAGCTATTAGAAATCTCAACTTTGATAATTTAATGTTTCTGTTGCTGTTTTGAACTTATCTATATTGAAACGAACTGTTGGCTCTGTGCGGCCTTTTTTCTTAGTTATCGCTAGCCTAGATCTTATTTTTACTATCACGAGAAAATGGTCTGAATTTAAATCCGCTCCCCTATACGATCTTATATCGAGAATGTTTGTATGACGTCTTCTGTCAATTAGAACGTGATCAATCTGATTGTGAGTGTTACCATCTGGTGATCTGCAGGTGGCCTTATGTATATTTTTATGCTTGAAATATGTGCCTTTGACAATGAGGTTCTTTGAAGCTGCAAAGTTTATTACTCTAGTTCCATTATCGTTACTGACGTCATGCAAACTTTCTGATCCTATTGTAGGGCTATACATTGGTTCTTTTCCAATTTTCGCGTTGAAATCTCCCAATACTATTTTTGCGTCAAAAGTTGAGAACTTGTCGAAAACCTGCTCGATTGTTTCGTAAAAGAGATCTTTAGTGTCTTCGTCTTTGTCCTCGGTGGGGCAGTGCACGTTGATTAATACCTGTTTGCTGAAAATTCCCTTCAGTACAATGTATGATAACCGATCGTTAATGAATTGCATGTCGATAACCGCTTGCGAGATTCGTTTATTAATAAGAAAACCGGTCCCCAGTCTCCACTCCTTAGCTCCCCCATAGTGAAAAGTATAGTTATCCTTAGAAATTGACGCGAAATCTCCCGAACAGCAGGTTTCCTGAAGTGCTATTAAGTCAGTATTGTAATCATTTGCTATCTCAATGAGTTCGCTAAATCCGCCAGTATTTAGGCTATGCGCGTTTAGAGTTCCCACCCTTAGATCTTTAACTGTAGTTTTTTGTTTTTGCAAGTTAGCCATGGTAGTTTCAAGATAATCCGCACGTTAGGATCCTATTCCGATCGTAGGTGATTCCACTGTCCCAGGAGTGATAACCCCCATACCTCCCTAGGTCTAAGTATGGGAGCTTTCCGACTCTGACAAGGAACATGTCAACTTGTCGTCAGACACATTACAGTTTCATCCTCGTATCCTAACGTCCCCCTGCAAGGCAGCGCGCCTACTGGCATCAGTACCCCTTAGGCCCTATACAGGCGAATCATTCCACACATCCCTTGCGGGCAGTGTCATCGCTGCGGTGTCCAATGGGCAGCAGGATTTTTCCCTTACAAGATTTTTAGTTTTGGTTCGGGTAGTTTTTCTAGGTGGATACACGCTGCACCTCGGCCTACCAGGACCCACCCATTGCGTATGAACTTGAATGGGTGGGTCCTCCCAAGCCATGGTCATCGTGTTTTCTACCAGTGCTAGGCAGTGCTAGGCCAACATCTTAGGCTGGGCTCACCACACCCACGACTGGTTCCTATCGGCTGTCCGCGGCTGCTTATTCTTGTATTCGCAGCTAACCTGACGGGCTGTTCAGCCTAACGGGCCGTTCCTCTATCCGCAACCCGAGGACGCGCTGCGTAGTGGTGACAGGAACCCACCGAGCAGAGCGGGTCCAATATGGCGGAAAAAATTGTAAAAGGAAACCGATTTGACTAAAATTTGCTACAAGGGGGTTTTTCGGGTCGCAGATTTCAAATGCAGAGTCAAAATGAAAAAATTCAAAATGGCGGATCCAATATCGTGGACCAAAATTGTAGAACAAAATTTAGTTTACTTGAAATAGCCTATCGGAGGGTTGGCAGGTGGCTGACTTGAAATCCAAAGTCAAAATTCCAGAATTCAAAAAAGCGGACAAATCTGTTTTTTGAACATTTTTGGTCCAACATTTTGAATTTTTCAATGTTGACCCCGGATTTGAAATCGGCGGCCCAAAAAACCCTCTTAAAGCAAATTTTAGTCACATCGGTTTTCTTCACAATTTTGGTTCGCCATATTGGATCCGTCATTTTTAATTTTTTAATTTTGACCTCAGATTTGTAATCAGCGACCTGAAAAACCACCTTGTAGCAAATTTGAGACAAATCGCTTTCGTTTTACAATTTAAGTCTGCCATATTGACTCCACAAGTTTGGATTTTGCCTTAAACGATTCATATGTCAGATTCGGATTGGGCATGCAAAAATCTATATAAAAACATGTATATCACAGGAAATGTATGATCTAAGCGTTTCTGGTAACTAACAAACGATTTGTTTTGCCAAAAATTCCACCTTCAACACAGATTTTTAGGGTCACAATTGTTTTTCTGACTTCCTCTATAATTTTTCTATATTTGGAAAGGTTTCTTCTTTGATTAAAAAAATATATATTCCTCTAGTTCATTCCGATCCAAAGTTCTACGATTTTGAGACAGAATTTCAAAAAAGCTCCACTGTGCGGCGCGGACTATGGGGGCTGGAAGTCAGTAGAAAACAACGGCATTTTAAAAGCAGCCGAATTTTAAACAATATTTTTCGCGATTTTTGATTGCCAGTCACTCGAAATAGTTGATAGCAAAGTTTTTACTATATGTTAACAAATTTGCATGCGTAACGCGATTGGTCGGTTCTTTATTTCAAAAAACGCTATAAACAATTTTTTTATTCACAAACGCAACGGATTCGAGCTGCAAGTCACTCGATTTCATATTGTACCCATCCGAGGGTATCTTATATAATCTTTTTTAGCCACTTAAAAACCAGCCGGAAAAAATGTCACTGGCTCTTGGACTATTAAACGCACGCCTCGATGGATATATTATTATTTGAAAGAATAAGAAAGACATATATAGAGTATTCGAGCACAATCCATACACCCAGCGGAAAGGTTATCTATGTTATCAAAAGTCACCAGCAAATTACAATAAGAATCTCAAATTTAAAAAATTCCCATAAATTCAATTAGTTATCACCAAGTACATGATTTTTCATTAAGTACCATAAATTTAATCAATTTTCAAAAATTGTTACAAATTTAAAAATCATTCTGCCGTGATTTGAAAAAACATCGTTAACTGTTAAAAATCTAAAAATGAATTTTTATATTTTGTGGAATCGTAAAAAAAAGATAACCTGATTATTTAAATGATTTATTGATTTGTCTTTAAAAATAACTATTGCATACCTTTTGGAGAACACAATTAACTGAAAAGATTGGCGAATTATGATTCGAGAGTGAGCCGTAACTGGCCTTTAGCAGCAGGCGTAAATCATAGACGGCTGAATGCGGCAGGCAAAAATTCGAAAAAACGCCGCTTCTTCATGGATAGTTATGGACTTTACTAAAATATCGGTCTATCTCGAGCCGTCGCGTAGCCTTGTGATTTCAGAGAGGTCCGAACTACCCCGAGAAAAAAGGTATGAATTTTGAGAAACGTCGGAACTGCATTTATCATAAGTTGTCAAATGCAAAATTTTTATTGAATGTCTGTATTTTTTATAATTTATAACGATACTAAAGAAACAAAAAGTTCTATTGTTGAAAAATATAATAGGTAAAAAAGAATGTTCTTATTTAATTTTGAGTTGTTTAAAGTGGAAGCAATTGAAAAAGAAATTTTGATGGATGAAGGCAAATGAGTCAAAAACACATATTTGTTTGTCAAAGTGTGCGACGTTTCATTGGCATTGGTTCGCGAACCTGGACAGGCTAATTTATTCAAATGAAGATACACCACATAAATGACACATATTTTTACAGGCACTAGGTAAAACATAAATTTTAACGAGTCTAAGTTAAATTAAATATGAAGGACCCATTCTGTTCGATTGAAATGACAGTATAAACTGAACTGAAGAAACAAACCTTGTATCCTTATCATATACACGTACTCATGCACATATTCATGGATAATGCAAATTAAATTCTTTCTTATGGAAAGTTAAACACCCAAATTTAGTTTCTGTACTAATGGAAAATATATTTTACTAAGAGCACGAATATCTTATTTTTTATTTATATTATTTGAATTGCTGTTTATATGGATCATCTCTGAAATAATTCTTTTTTTTTAAAGTTGGGTTCTCGATCTATAATTTTTACATTGTCTCAATTATATGTCTGACCAAAATTATGTTAATGTTTATATCCAACCAACTCTGCTTTTTCCATATTGATATGTTCATTAATCCGCGTTTTTGAACATCATTTTCTTTTACCTACATAAGATGCAGGACATTGTTTACAAGAAAATTTATAAACTAAATTCGTTTATCCCATTTTTCAAAAGTATCTTTTCCTAATTTTATTACAGAATTTAAATTCTTTTTAATTGTAGGGATCGCAGCAATGTTATAACTATTTAATATCTCAGATAATTGTGTGAAATTATTAGAAAAAGGAAGGCAAACTTTAAGTTGATGCACATTGGAACGAATCTGATTATTATGTACTACCTTGTTGTGAGAGTGATATTTAATTTTGTTCAAGCGAACTTTTATCTGAGCGAACGACAAAAAATGTCTCATTTTACAGTGTTACTTGTCGAAAACAACTCAACAAGTTTAAATACAACACTTTATGAAATAAAAGATAACATTTTAGAATCTGAACTCAATGATAATATTTAAAAACATTCAATTTAACACAAAACACCAAATTAAATTTGAAACCTTATTGTCTAATCAGTATAACCATTTGATGATAAATAAAGATCATCGGTTCAAAAATTTGACAGAGACTCAAATATCACATGGCATTATTGACATTGTCTTCTTAGAACCTAATTATAACCTGGCTTAAAAATGTTTAAAGCAAAAAGTTATTGATACTAACAAAAATGTAGAATCAGTTCTTCAATTCGCAGATCTACATAATGACCTTAAAAATTAAATTAGAGATAAATTAACTACTAATATTAATAAAACTTTGAAGAGAGATATTCATATAGCCAAAGAAGACAGAGAAATCGCGAAAAACTAAATAAGACAAAAACTTTTTTGAAAAATAACTCTGATATCTTTTTTACGAATGCTGATAAAGGTAACCTCACAGTTTGCTTAAAAAATCAGCTTATAACTTACGAATGACTAATTTGCTTTCTGACGCATCTAATAGCACTCCTGTGAATAGAAACCCTTTGAAAAAAATACAGAGACACATCAACAATTTTTAAAAATCTCAAAGACGATCATTTTTTGAAATACGAATGCCACAACAATCAACTTACTTTAACTGATACAGTTCTAGCTAAATGTTATGGTTTGCCAAAAAATACACAAACAAGATGTCCCTTTTCGTCCGATTATTTCTCCTTATTAACGGCAGTACACATTTTTTGGCGGAAATAATTTATGAGGAGTTGAAAAATTACATTAAAACCCATATTTCACATCTCAATAATAGTTTCGAATTAAAAGAAGAACTAAAAGATATACACTACCGTCGGAAATTGTGCGCACGACTCGCGTGAGCGCTATTAAAAATCACTGCTGACTTCGAACCACGATATTTTGGCGAAAAAAAGAGATTGGGCATTTTTCAAAAAACATTTAGAAAGTTCATGAAATTCCACGTCTATTGGTCCCCAACAAATATTTTTTTGACCCTCTGAAAATAGTAGAGCACTTGAGACGTTAAAAAAAAAATCAAAATTTTCTCAAATTTTCGACCTCAAATTCAACTTTTTACACGACCTAGGAAAATTTTTTCAAAAACCTGAAAATTATACGACATCGAGTCTGAAATCTTATCTTTAATTTAAGCCAAGAAAACTTAAAAAATCTTCATGGGTGCCCGAGATATGATTAAAAATGTTCAATCGTATCTGAGCTCAATTTTAATCGACGATCAGGGTTCTCGGCTGGTCTTCTACTCGCCTCCTTCGTTGAGGCAGGACCGAATAGGCCACGCACAGAGGTGACGCCTGTTATACTTTTGGTTCTCTTCATTAGTAATTTTTATTTCAAATGATGGTGAATGAAAAAAAAATATTTATTGTTATTTGTGATTGTTAACAATTATTTGAATCTAATATTATGTCCATATTGAAGAATAGGACAATATCCACTTAGGCGCCACCTCTGTGCGTGGCCAATTCGGTCCTGTCTCAACGAAGGAGGCGAGTAGAAGACCAGCCGAAAACCGTGATCGTCGATTAAAATTGAGCTCAGATACGATTGAACACTTTTAATCATATCTCGGGCACCCATGAAGATTTTTTTAAGTTTTCTTGGCTTAAATTAAAGAAAAGATTTCAGGCTCAATGTCGAATAATTTTCAGGTTTTTGAAAAAATTTTCCTAGGTCGTGCAAAAAGTTGAATTTGAGGTAGAAAATTTGAGAAAATCTTGATTTTTTTTTGAACTTCTCAAGTGCTGTACTATTTTCAGAATGTCAGAAAAATATTTCTTGGGTACCATTAGATGTGAAATTTCATAAGCTTTCTAACTGTTTTTTGAAAAATGCCGTATCTCTTTTTTTCGCCGACATATCGTGGTTCGAAGTCAGCAGTGATTTTTAATAGCGCTCACGCGAGTCGTGCGCACGATTTCCGACGGTAGTGTATATGTTAGGCTCGAAGACCGAAAACGGCCAAAGACCGAAAGAAACGACCAAAACGCGTTCTAGCCGTATTTTTCGGTCTTTGGCCGTTTTCGGTCTTTGAGCCTAACATATACATAGACGACGATAATGTTCTCCTTTCACTTGACGTCAGCTCGTTGTTTACTAATATCCCTTGTAACTTAGTTTTACGAAGTTTAAAAAAAAGAGTTCAATATATCCACAATCAATGTAAAATTCCATCTAACAACATTATAAATTGTACGAAATTCCTGTTTGAAAATACTTCTTTTAGTTTCAATAACGATATTTACAAACAAATTAATGGCACGCCAATGGGCTCTCCAATCTCAGCTTTGTTTGCAGATATTGTAGTGGATGATTTGGAAGTGATATGTCTCAGTGAATGAAAAAAAATCTACGATCGTGTTCCTCTTCTATATTTTAGATATGTAGAGGACACGATCATATGCATTAAAAATAAACATTTTGATACAGTTATCCAAACCTTAAACTCTTATAATAAAAATGTACAATTTACCTTTGAATTAGAGCAAAATAAATGCATTAATTTTTTGGACATAAAGTTAATTAGAAAAGATAATCACATTATCACCAATTGGTTCCAAAAACCAATGTCATCTGGCAGACTAATTAACTTTCTTTCACATCACGCTATACAACATAAAAAAAATATTGTAAACAATCTTGTTGAGAGAGCTATACTATTATCTCACCATAATTTTTACCCCAATAATTCAAAAATAATCAAACAGTTATTGATTAATAATAGTTATCCAATTGTCTAAGATACTGAATAGTTTTAATATTGCTGAGATTCCTACAATTAAAAAAAGTTTAAATCCTGTAATAAAAGTAGGAACAGATACTTCTAAAAAATGGGATGAAACGAATTTAGTTTATAAATTTTCTTGTAAACAATGTCCTGCATCTATGGGGGTGAAACAAAAAGATCTTTAAAAACGCGGATCAATGGACATATCAATATGAAAAAAGCAGAGTTGATTGTTTATAAACATCAACATAATTTTGGTCACACATTGGATCGGGACAATGTAAAAATTATAGATCGAGAACCCAACTAAAAAAAAGAATGATTTCAGAGATGATCCATATAAACTGCAATTCAAATAATATTACTAAAAAAGAATATATATATGCTCTCAGTGAAATATATTTTCCATTACTACAGAAATTAAATTTGGGTATTTAAGTTTCCATAAGTTAGAATTTAATTTTTATTATTCATGAATATGTGTATGAGTACGTGTATATGATAAGGACCCAATGTTTATTTCTTCAGTTGACTTTACACTGTCATTTTATTTTAATAAAATGGGACCCTCATATTTAATTCAACTAAGACGCGTTAAAATTTAAGTTTTAACTCGTGAATGTCAACGGCAATTTTTTGAAAAATTCGTTTTTAACTTATACTATGTTCCTGTAAAAATATGTATTATTTCTGTGGTGTAAATGATTTAATGTTAATGATTAAAATATTGAATCTCATTGTATTGAATATTTGGTGATTTTTGTAAGAGGGAAAATCAAACCTATTTAGATATACAATTTTATGTTGCAAAAAGAAGTGAAATATTTGAAATTAACAAAAAGAACAGCTTAAAAGATATTTAAAAAACGAACCATTGGAATTGAAACAATATCATTGCAACAATATCTATTTTGTAATATTTTGTACGTTTCTTGAATTCTCTTTGATAATAATCCAAGTATTCTTAAAATGTTTTTAAATTTAATCAATAACTTCGAGTTTTACTGATACTTAATACCTTCGGAATTTATGTACATTTAATAAATAAATATAAATCATTTGAATCAATTTCGCTAGAATTTAGTAGTATTCGATATTCATGAAATTTAATAACAGTTATAATATTCTTATCCATATATTTCTGGTTAACAAAAGACGTTCGACCTGTAATTTTTCGAAATTAATAACATTAATATTTAATTGGCTGATTGAAACATCAGCTCGAAAAACATTGAAGAATTGTTAATATTAATGATAATTATAATATCAAAGAATCTTTAATTGCAAATAATCAAAATTGACGAATGTTAAGTTGAAAGTCGCTAACAGTCAATTTGCTTAAACTTTGAATTGTAAATCTTTAAAATTAAATTACTAAAATTTACAATTTTAAAATTATGTGAATATAAAGATTTGCAACTGAAAATGCTTTCATTTTAAGGATTTACATTTGAAATTGTATCAATTTTCACGATTTAAAATTAGAATCTCTTGACTTTTGATCTTCAAAATCATCACAATTTATGAATTGTTATTCAAACCTCTATCGAAATTACAGTGTTTTCAGTTGGAGATCTTCAAAATGAAAAAGCTTCCAACTGCGAATCGTTAAGATTGAAGAATTTCCCATCGTAAGCCTTAAAAATGAAAGTGTTCTAAAAAAATGTTTCAAATCACAAACTTTTGAAATATAATTTAAGAAAATTGGATAATTTGTAAATCCATATTTTCAAAATTCAAAAATGGTCAATTCTAACTCCTCTAAATTCAACTGTTTTGTTGGAAAATTTGTCTTTTTAATTCAAATGTTTTCTTAAAAATGTGCCGTCTTTTTGCGTTTAAAATTCCATTATCTTCCTAGAAAATTTACTCCTTGTTTCAAACTCATATTTTGACGTAGGAAACTTAAACTGAAATCTGTTTTAGATGATAACTGAAATATTTCATTTTTGTTGTTGTTGAAAATTTAGCTTGAATCACTTTGTTTAGAATAATTTTGTTGTTATATATTTATAATTTGAGTTGGAAATTCATCTCTTCGTTCGAAAGTTTAACAATTTTGTTAAAAACTTATCTCTCTTAATTTTGCAAATGTTTGCAAATTGAAGAGTATGTAATTCTAATGATTTTTATTATTATTATTATAGATTAGCAGTTCGAACTCGAAAGTTCATTGCCTCACCTACCCGAGCACACATCTCTGTCTTGTGCATTCTCCATCCAGTTTAAGTAATCATGTCCTAGTTCTTTTAGATCATCCCATACATTTTTCTCCCATCTGTTTCTCGGCCTGCCTAGGGGTCTCTTACCAATCAGTCTGCCTCTTAAAACTTGCGCCACTGTTCTTTCATTGCCCATTCTTGCTACATGTCCCGCCCATCTTAGTTTACGCGCTTTCATTACTCTATTAATATTTGCTGTCCCGTAGAGAGCATGCAGCTTGTAAGGAAAATATTATTTGAATATTCGCGCACAATGTTTGGTTCGCGAAACTTAAAAATGTGAACCTGCGACGAACGGAGATTGGCGAATATTTCATTTATGATATGAATGTGTGCTGGCGGTAATTATGGATCGTATGATTGGTTAATGAAATTTTCGGCTATTGGAGTAGGGAAAGCTGTTAGCGCGAGACGAGAGTTGGTCATTTCTACTTAAGAGACGCTTGCGAATAGTAATTTCGCTTGTGACGTTTAAAGTGTAACAAAAAATCCATTTTTGTCACGTTTGTTTAGAGCTTCGCCTCTGCATCTGAGCAGGTAACATATCATTTGTAAATACGTGAGTGTATGAAATCTTAGTTTTTTTTGTGTCGATTGTAAAACCGTGGTTCTTTGTGAAAATTACAGCGTGGCAAAATTTAGATAACCGGAACTCCAATCTGATTCTTCTCAATAAATAATGCTGATGGATGTAAGTGAGGCCCCATGTAGCAATGTGCTCCTGATCTTATTACTAAATCAGAAATGATTAGGATTTGCTCGCCTGTGGAAATACCGTAAATCTTAATAACCGCTAACAAATTCATAGTCTCGCGGATGGCGACATTTCCCTCACAAGTCATCTAAGGAAGTCAACCAATTATTATCGATAAGTATTTTTCTTATAATTCCAAGCGCTCTCGAAATGTGATATGTATTTAATTGTCTCTCTCGTATTTTAATTAATGTAGTATGTTTGTTTGATATTTATAAAATGTGTTTGGTGTGTCGAATTTTATTGAATGTGTGACTCGTAATCAATTTCGTTGCCATGTTGGGAGAAAACCACTGATCAATCGCTCGGTCATTTTCATTTGTGTTTTCAATCAAAGGTCGTTTAAATGAATAGCATCATAATATATATACCGATATTTAATAAATGACTAAGATGCTAATAATTATGATAACTCTATCCTCGCTTGCATTGAACCTTCTCCTTCTCTAAATATTTATTATACAATTTGAATAGTTTAAATAATGATGTTGAATGAATTAAGTACAATCTCATGAATTTTTAAGTAAAAAGTTTAACGTAACAAAAAAGAGTGTTACAAGCTCATCCTTATGCAGTTTTCTCCACTCGCCGGTCTCCTTGTCCCTTTTTGGACCATAGATTTTTCTAAGTACTTTATTCTCGAAAACTCTAAATCTATTCTCCTCTCCTTTCGTCAGCGCCCACGTTTCACACCCGTACATGACGACCGGCATTATTATCGTTTTATAAATTATTACTTTGATGTTTCTAGATAGCGATCGCGATTTTAGTAGCGTGTTTGCTGCATAATAGAACCCATTGCCGGCGTGCAGCCGCGCATTGATTTCCGTTTTAATCTTATTTTCGCTAGTTATAATAGACCCGAGGTATTTAAACTCGTTAACCCTTTCGAATTTCATATTTCCGGCAATTAGATCCCCGTCTTGATTACTTTGTTCGGATCTGACGACGGTCATATATTTTGTCTTCGATTCGCTAACTTCGAAGCCAATATCTTTGGCTTTTGCGATCAAGATTTCTGCATTTTTAGCTACCGTTTCTTCATCATCCCCTAGCAAGTCGAGATCATCCGCATATCCAAGAATTTGTACTATCCCATTGAGGGTAGCACCGGTCGGATTGGCCTGCACTTGCCTAACCACGTATTCTAAAACTAAGTTAAAAAGGACGCACGAAAGTGCATCGCACTGTTTCAGACCATCGCGGATCGAAAACTCTTCAGATAAACTACCGTTTACGCGTATTCTACCCCTACTGCCGCTCAAGCAAATTTCGATAAGTCTAACCAATATTCTTGGCACGCCCAAGAACTCTAGGATCCAGTACATTCGCGCGCGTATAATAGAGTCGTGAGCTTTTTTAAAATCGATAAATAGCTGATGTACTGCTTCATTAAATTATCATTTCTTTTCTAACAGTTGCCTAATTGTAAACATTTGATCGCTTGTAGATCGGTTTCGGCGGAATCCACACTGGTAATCCCCAATGATTTCCTCGGCAAAAGGAGTTAGTCTACTTAGGATTACATTAGACAGAATCTTGTAGCATGAAGGCACAAGTGAAATTCCCCGATAATTGTTACAGTTAGTTTTATCGCCTTTTTTAAAGATGGGAATAATGATAGAGGTATTCCATTCCTCCGGCATGCGTTCTGTTTTCCAAACTGCGCGTATCAATTTACAAATTTGCCTTGAGAGGCAAGGGCCTCCATTTTTTATCAGTTCTGACGGTAGGTCATCGATATATTGATTCTATATTGAAACGAACTGTTGGCTCTGTGCGGCTTGTTTTCTTACTTAACGCCAGCCCAGATCTTAGTTTTACTATCACGAGAAAATGTTCTGAATTTAAATCCGCTCCCCTATACGATCAACGTGATTAATCTGATGGTGAGTGGTACCATCTGGTGATTTCCAGATGGCCTTATGTATATTTTTATGCTTGAAATATGTGGTTTTGACAACGAGGTTCTTTGAAGCTGCAAAGTTCTCTAGTTCCTCTAGTTACTCTAGTTACTCTAGTTCCATTATCATTGCTGACGTCACGCAAATTTTCTGATTCTATTGTAGGCCTATACAACGTTTCTTTTCCTATTTTCGCGTCAAAGGTTGAGAACTTTTCAAAAACCTGCTCGATTGTTTCGTAACAAAGATCTTTAGTGTCTTCGTCTTTGTCCTCGGTGGGGCAGTGCACATTGATTAATACCTGTTTGCTGAAATTACCCTTTAGTACAATATATGATAACCGATCGTTAATGAATTGCATGTCGATAACCGCTTGCGAAATTCATTTATTAATAAGAAAACCGGTACCCAGTTTGCACTCCTTAGCTCCCCCATTGTGAAAAGTATAGTTATTCTTAGAAATTGACGCGAAATCGCCTTCCAGCGAGGTTTCTTGAAGTGGTATTAAGTCAGTTTTGTATTTGCTAGCTATCCCAATGATTTCGCTAAATCCGCCAGTTAGCCATGGTAGTTTCAAGATAATCCGCACGCTAGGATCCTATTCCGATCGTAGGTGAGTCCACTATCCCAGGAGTGATAACCCCTATACCTCCCTAGGTCTAAGTATGGGAGCTTTCCGACTCTGACAAGGACCATGTCAACTTACCGTCAGACACATTACAGTTACCTACTATTGCCTACTGGCATCAATACCCCTTTGGCCCTATACAGGCGAATCATTCCACACTTCCCTTGCGGGCAGTATCATCGCTGTGGTGTCCGATGGGGTAGCAGGATTTTTCCCTTACAAGATTTTTAGTTTTGGTTCGGGTAGTGCTTTGTTTCTAGGTGAATATTTTCTACCAGTGATTGAGCTCACCACACCCACGACTGGTTCCTATCGTCTGTCCGCGACTGCTTATTCTTGTATTCAAAGTTAACCTGAGGGGCTGTTCAGCCTTACGGGCTATTCCTCTATCCGCAACCCGAGGACGCGCTGCGTAGTGGTGATAGGCACCCACTGAATTCTAACGATTTACAATAAAAAATTCAAAATTTACTAATGATGATAATAGTATGTGATATTCCACAATAATTATAATTCGATGACTGAAACCCCATATCTAATAATCCAATTATTTCATCCTCGATAGATTCAATATTATTTTGAAAATTGGCTTTGACTTGCTTCTGAATCTAAGCGAAAAAACGCACACGATAGGAGCTGGAGGGCCAATGGACCTGAAGAAGCTTTAGAAAGGCATGCACGAAAAATTCGAGCACAAGATTGAGGTCAAGGTTACAATAAATCTTTCGACGTTTCCACTCGGGAAAATCGATTAATGAACCCGCGAACATTCAGCTCCTTGTAGATAAAAATGCTTAAAGTTTTTATGGTGTGTCCTGAATACATAAGCGATGACTACAAGCAACGTACTTTGTTCAGAAGTGTAATATGTTTATTGCTTTACAATAATAAATTTATTCCAAAAGAAAACCACGCTTAGTCAACTCCGACCACTGGGACGGTCATCGAAAAACTGTTAGTTGAAATAAATCATCGCAAGAAAGTTGTTCACTAGACTTTGAGGAAGTTTTCCTGACACCTCTTCAGCGATCTCCCTGCCTTTTGTGAAAAATCCACCCAAGCCCAAGGAGGTAGAGACTTTTTGGAGAGAAGTGTACAAGATCCAGAAAACACTAGAGTTGAAAGAAGATACTGACAATATCATCCGCTTCAAGGAGTTTTGCCACAGCTGCATAAAATCTGAGGAGGAGTGCCCATCAGTCGCTGCCGAAGAGGTGAAAAAAGCACTTAGACGCACGAAGAACTTTTCCGATGCTGGACCAGATTGTATCAAAAACTTTTGGTGGAAGAAGTTTACTTCTATACACCAACATTTGGCCGCATATTCACCTCATATTTAAAGTCGGAGACGCCCATTCCGCAGTGGCTGGTGTTAGGACGCACTATACTCCTAGCGAAAAAAGGCAACTTGTCCAGACCAGAGAATTGCAGGCCACTAACTTGTTTAAACACACTATATAAGATGTTTACAGCTGTCCTAAACAACAGGGTCGTTCGACGAATCGAGCCTGTTTGGCGAGAGATATACAAACAACGTGGCTCGAAAAAAGGTGTAGCAGGCTGTCGAGAGAATTTGCTGATTGACAGGTGTGTCTGTAAAGACCCGACAGTCTATCAGCACGTCCTGTAAATGGCCTGGATTGACTATCGGAAAGCATTCGATTCAACCTCTCATAGACTTATCATCTTTCTGTTGGAAAGCTTGAAGGTACATCCACACATAGTGAGATGCATAGAGAGATTGATGCCTCTTTGGAAAACTAGATTTGCCATCTCATCTAGGAATCATCGTCTGACGACGAACAAGGTCACCTTCCAGAGGGGCGTCTTTCAAGGGGATAGTATGAGCCCTTTGCTTTTTTGCATCACACTTCTGCCTCTATATCTCGCACTACGAAATTCTCCTGGATACCTCTGTGGCGACACTAATCAGCGTGAGCATAAGGTCACTCATGTATTTTATATGGATGACCTGAAGATCTATGCCGCTGGTAAAAGCAAACTTCAAACTGCTATAAATATCGTCAAGAACTACACAGGAGAGATTGGGATGGTCTTTGGATTGGACAAGTGTGCCACAAATCATCTGAAGAAAGGAAAGATTACTGGCGCTCCCAAGGACCCTGAGCTGGTGCATATAAGTGTTATTATACATCTTAACACTGGAGAGAACTATACATACCTGGGCGTGCCTCAACGCCGCATTCAGGACGTAACATCAGTGAAGGAGTCTCTCCGAAGCAGATGGTTGAACAAGGTGTCTGCGACTAACATGCTTGCCGTCCCGGTTCTACTCTACTCGTTTGGGGTGGATCAATGGACGAAGAACGAGCTTAAGGCCCTTGATGTCACCACGCGTAAGATCATGCATATGCATAAAAGCTTGCATATCAATTCGTCGGTTCCGCGATTATACATTTCACGCCGTCAAGGCGGACGGGGATTTCTGAATCTCCAATGTCTTCATAACCGAATTATTCTAAGTACAGATTACATCGTTGCGAATGGCAGAGATCCTCTCCTAAAGATGGTCAAAAACCACGAGATGATTGGCGAAGGAGCGTTCCTTTACAAAGCATTGGAGCACGCTGCCGAGACCCTTGGCCTGAATTTCAACATCAGAAGTAAGGAAAGTGCATTACTCCATCTAGATGCTTCACGTCTAAAAGCCGAAGTAAAGAAAGCAGAGGTTGGAAAAGTTCATCAAGAGCAACTCGACAAGCATATGCACGTAAACTTTCACAGAAATGTAGAAAAACAGTCCTTGTCAAAGGAGCAAACTTTTGCTTTCCTCAAATCATCAGGGCTCAATTCAGGCACAGAGGGCTTTATTTTCGCATTCCAGGTGTAATCTTCACCTTAGCATACCGCGCCCGCATTTTATGTCAAGAAGTTCCCAGTGATAGGTGCAGAGCGTGTCATGCACACGATGAGTACCTAAAACACATACCATCGGGGTGTCCGACCCACGCAGGAACAGCGTATATCTATAGACATAATGCGGCCCTAAGAGTACATCATTACCACCTTTGTCGCTCTTACGGTGTTGGTCGCGACCCTGCCCTGCCGAACGCTCCAAGGGATATAGAGTCAATTGTCCGAAACCAGAAGTGCCAGATTTTCTGGAACTACGATATTCGGGCAGCAGTCTCTGTTGCGCACTCGAGGCCTGACATTGTTCTCCAAGACTTCGAGAAACGAACTATATTCGTGATCGAATTCTCGGCTCCGTCCGAATACAACATCACTGTAAAGGAGAAAGAAAAAGAGGCGAGGTATCAAGACCTTAAAAGAGAGCTGCAACGACTGTACCCAAAATATTCGGTACGAGTGATTGTCCTTGTGATAGGTGCTCTCGCAGGTGCTAAATTATCACTGGTTCGTAACCTTAAAGCCATACCCGCGTGCCAAAAATATGCCAAGGCACTTGCGAGATGGATGCAGAGAGCTGTCATCCTTGGGTCGCTTCGTGTCCTCAAGACACACGAGGGTTTCGCCGGCCTGTCGTTATGATTTTGTCGTGCCCTGTGACCACCCATCTCACGGATGTGAGACGTGGCCATAGGTCAGGGCTCGCCAGAATGCAGTCTTTGACTGACAAGACTGACAGTGTCAGTAACGAAGACTAGGTCAAATAGACCCCAATAAATTTTCGTCGAACTTGTCCTTCGACTGGTCCCTAATCCTTCACGGTAAATTATAGTTTGAAAAAATGTATTGCGGACTCAAGTAGAAAAAAATCAGACCCTTCGGTGTGAACAATGAGCCGCAACGAACCGTGACCGTAAAGACCGTAACCCTTTCCAGGAGCCCTGCCATAGGTGTATTTTACCGCGGTTCTACTGGGGGCTATTGACATTTTCTTTTTAGATGGCAGTTGCTCTTAGTGGTACCCTGCGGTGGTTGTTTAACTTT
>CAKNXH010002299.1:73096-119412 GCA_932178445.1 Andricus quercusramuli
ATTTACCCTTAGAATTAGTTGCGTTTCTTCGAGCTTGTCACTTATTACGAATTCGAAAAATAGATCGAAAAGCACGTCGCACACAACATTGAAAGAAATGATTGAACAGAGCAAGGCGCATTTTCCTCTTAAATTAAGAATATCTCTTACTTCCTTAAGAATATTACTGAGAATACGCCTGTAAGAATATGACATTCTTGATATTAGAATATCGTTTTTTCGGTGTAATACTTTCGGAATTTATGTAAATTTAATAAATAAATATGAATAATTTGAATCAATTTCGCTAGAATTTAGCAGTATTCGATATTCATGAAATTCAATAACAGTTATAATATTCTTATCTATATCTTTTTGGTTAACAAGAAAAGTTCGACCTTCAATTTTTCGAAATTAATAATATTAATATTTACTTGGATGATCTAAACGTCAGCTTAGAAAACATTGAGGAATTGTCGATATAAATGATAATTATAATATCGAAGAGTCTTTTATTGCAAATAATCAAAATTGACGAATGCTAAATTGAACTCGATTGAAAGTCGCTAACATTAAAGAATTTATTATTATTAATCTTACAATTTAAACAAAACAAAAGAACGTTTGAAATTATATACATTTAAAGTGCAACTCTTAATAATGGAATAATTTAGAAATTTATATTTTTGTAATTCAAGAATTTTTAATTGTAACTTTTCAAAATGGTAAAAATTTGAATGGCGATTTAATAGGCATTCTCATAATCAAACGGCCGAAGAATCGCGAGTTGCGTTTTATAAAATATCGATTAAAGATTAGAAAATTTTGTAAATTTTTACTGTTTATCTTGAGTAATAAATTTTGAATTACATAGTTTGATGAGAGAAATTGGTTGGCCGCGTCAAGGGGAATACGATGATATACTTTGATTCACGTTTCGACCATTTTTTTCTTCATCGATCCATTTTCCCTAGTGGACAATACTTCTACGCATTTTCTAGAGCATCCATCCCACGTTCAGCAGAACGCTTATCGCAGTTATCAAAAGTTGCCAGTAAATTACCATACAAACCTCAATTTAAAAAAATGTATGCGTCCCGCAGAACAGTTATCAAAAGTTACTGGTGTTTTACTTCACATTTCCATAAATTTCCACAAATGTTCATAAAATTCCCACAAATTACTATTAATTATCATAAGTTTCACAGAATTTCGCCAATTTCAATATTAATTTTCATAAATTTTTAAAACTTGTCGAATTTTTTTTTCTTGAACGTGTTTCTCGCGTTTACTTTGAAAACGGGGGAAGTTACAATATTCCTGTGCTAAGAAAAAATATGCACAGTTAAATCTTCTATGAGAATATGTACTTTTGTAAGTTGAAATGCGAAATTTGTTTTGAAGGTCTCCAACAGCCAACGCCATTCAGCAACAACAATTTATTGACGGTTATGAAGTGCAATTGTTTTTCTAAATCACAATAATTTTTTCTAAATTCAAAAAATCAATATATACTTACCAGAGATGCCTAGTGCGCGCACGTGATTTCGCAACCGCTGAACTTGTGCCAGGCGATCTAGGTCCGTCCTTGGTTCTTCTACACCCGCATCTGTATAATATTATATAGAAATTTTTATTAGAGAATGTTCTCAACAAACAACAAATCTTTTCTATTGATCCAAAATGAAGATAGCTCAAATGTAATTCCAAAGTCAGTTAATATTAGCAGAACCAAGGGTCGAAATTTCGATGAGGTGATAGTTATTTGTGATACAAGTACCATATGCCAAACCCATAATCAAACGGTCGAATAATTGCGTCTTGTGTTTTGTAAAACCGTAATAGTTGTCCAATGAAAAAGTTTGCTGAGGAAAATTTGCCGACCGATTCAAGATATATTTTGTTTTACATTTCGACCACTTTTTTTTTGCAATTGATCAATTCAAAGAAGTCTTCTAGTCTTCAATTTTTCCCCAATTTGCAATTGTTCTGCGATAAAGTGCACTAAATTTCAAAGAGCACCTTGGTGAGAAATTTTTTCGTTTTCATTTATTTATTTATTATATATTTTTACTCAAAGTATGAGAAATACGAGATTTTTCACAAAATAATGATGTGCTCTTCAATAACGGTTTGCATATAATGAGAATCATCTTCAATCGAGTCGCAAGGGTACTTCTAGAACACAAATAATTTGTTTATTTTACATATCAATCATTATAAAAAATCAAATTAACAAAAAGATCAATATCGAAATTTTTGTTTTAAAACAATTTTCATAGCTAAAAATGCTTTAAATTATTAGGACGGTAATTGTGAGTCACAATTTCTAAAAACATTAACAATTATAATTGTCATAAACTATTTTTGTGCAAAAATTTAGAATTTGTGTTTTTTTTTTAATTTTGGATTTTCCTCAAAATTTATCCTTGCTTAAAAACGTTTCCTTGATGAAGATTTATCTCATTTAGAGAGATTAAGACAAATTATTTTGGTCATATGTTCAATTTATATGTTTATTTAGTTGCGTAACTTAAAACAAACTGGTGCTTCAACCCATCTTTGAGTCTTTCTCTGAAAGACCCAAATAAAAAGAAAAAATTTCAGACCCACTTTTTATTCTACATCATTTCAAAGAGTTTAAAAAAAACTATTTTTTAAAATAGAACTATTTTTTTGAATATGGTTTTTTTTCAAAAAATCAGTTTGAATTCTGATACAAAAAAAAAAATAAACATATATCGTTATCATCATCTTAAAGTACATGAAAAGAGGATTCAAAAACACTATAATAATACTCCATTCCACTTTAATAATCCAACTAATAAACTAACAAATAAACAATTTAAAAAACTAACGTGAATGTGAAGAGACGCGTGAAAAAGTGAAAAATTCAAGCCCCAGTATATTGACATCTGGTTGATGAAATGAACTGTGGTTTGGTGCATTAAGATATGTTCACTAGAAATATAATTTAGCCAAGTTTCAACCCGATCGAAAAAAAAAAAGATAATTTTAGGTCGACACACTTGACGTATTCGGCCTCATAAACTTAAAACATGAAAAACGAGAAGCATGCATAAAAAAGTTTCAATTCACAAGGAAACAATTTTTTAGAGAAAATGAACCCCTCAGTAATATAAGGTTAAAAGTGGTTTCAAAATATTTCATATCACTGCTTCTGTTGAACATTTCATCCAATATTTGAATATGTCCAAAAAACAAGATAAAAAAACATCACGAAGTCAATTATTAACTTTTATTTATTAACTTTGAACAAAACTTTTCAAACCAATTCCAGGTACGAGGGATTCATTTACAAAAGATAACTAGGATTTTAGAGACAAAATAAAACACTCAAAAATTCCTTCTTTGCATTCCGTGGTCTCTCTGGATGTGGCGTTCATGTTTGACAATAACGCTCTGGATTTGGCTCTGGCATGTGTAAAAGAAAAATGAAATCTCTATAGAAATTTAACAAAAATCTCAAGAAACGAAATATTTCTTGGTGTCCGAACAGTTTTTAACAACATATTTTTTTCTTGCAATAAATGTTACTATAAACAAACATCAGGTTGCCTAATTTGGTCTCCTTGAACGCGAATAATATCTAATATTGTATCAGAAGAATTAGAATCTAGAGCCTTATCACTTTTATGTATCGAGCCGCTGTTTCACAAACGTTGTGTGGATGATATGTTTGCCATTATTCCTACTACAAAAATTCAAGAATTTGTCGATGTGTTCAACAGTATTGAGGAGTTTCTTCAATTGGCTCATGGTATTGAGGTGAAAAAACTCTAAAACACCTAGATTTGTCAGTGATAAATAAAGATGATTGACTATTTCTTACTAACTGGTATGAAGAACTAACTTTTTCTAGCCAATATTTGAATTACAAATCACACTATCCCTTTAAACAATGAATAGGACTGATTGAAAAGTTATTTGAGAGAGGCACAAAACTTAGTGATGTTCAATTTAGAAAAAATTATATCGACCAAATTAAAGAAACCCTAATTCTTAACCATTATCCATTGCCTCTTGTAAAAAGTATAGTTACATAAAAAACACATGAAATTCGTAACAACTCTAGTAGTAATAAGAATTTAAAATGGTTAGAACACTTCATAAAAATGATAAGAGTTCAACTTTCCCCCATATATCCAAGGTTTCTCAGGAATTAGAAGTTCCCTGCAGAAAATTGAATAACAATGTGTATCTAAAAAATAATAATAAATTAGAGAATTTATATATAAACAAAAAAGATCCAGCGTCAATACAAAATGTATCGGGTGTTGTTCACCCCGTAAAATGTGAAGGTTGTTTAAAGATTTACACAGGTGAAACTAACAGAAGACTGAAAGCGCGAATAGCTAAACACGAAAGGGATTGCAGAACCGGTAATAATAATACAGGCCTGTCCCAACATGGGTGGTCATTTGACCATCATTTTGGTCAAGATTTGAGCAAAAGAATTCATGGCCTATGGAAGGAAAAGTATAGAGTCTATTTTTATTAAAAAGTACAACAATTTGAGCGTTTCTTCACAAACTGAAAGAATGCATATTAATTATGACTATCATTGCTTATTAAATTGATTTGTTTCTTCAAATTTCAAACTTTTGGCGCGTGCTGTGACTTTAGCTGTATGACTCAATCTCTAATCAAAATAAGTTTAACGAAATATCATATTAACCTTCTCTACATTAAACGTGTTTACCAGAATGTCGCCCTGCCGCATCTCATGAACAGGACTTGTTTGTAATTCTTTCTTATTTTTTTTTATATTATAATGGCTTGGGAGCTTTTGGACGGGTAGTTCCCTCTTCCCTCTTTTGTAAAAGAAGGCGACTACAAAAAACTTAAAAATGGTTTGATACACTTACAATTTGTTTATGTTTTTGTGTAATCAATAATATCGAGCATTCTCATTCTTTCCCTTTTATATATTTGAAAAAAAATTTTCATCTGAACAAATTTTTGATTCCTAGAAATATAATTATTTAAAAAAAAAAGATTTCTTTTGGTATTCGTAATTTTCAAGAGATATTACATACACAAGTGCCATCAATTAAGCGCCATGTGCGTGTAATTTTTCAATTTGAGGGGCAAAAGAATTTTTCATCAAAGTAAAATTTTATAGTTAATATTTATTTCTCAATTTAATTTGCTAATTTGTTCTGAAGGTAATATATGAGTAATTTTCTCAAGAACCTTGCTGAACTTGAAGAAGATTAACCCAGTTAAGTTTCATTCAAATAATTTAACTTTCAACAAAAGAAAGCTGAGTGCTTAACGAACAATTCTAAAACTTCCACCACTTTTTAAAAAATTTCGAGAATGTTCGCCAATGGCCATCATGAATCATTTTCAAATTCTTGAAAATCATCACAAAACTACATTTCATTTTTAATTGTTTGAAATTTTTTAAAGTTTTAAATTACTTCAACAATTTTTTGAATACGTTTAAGTATCTTCTGAGCTGATTAGAATTTTCCTCAAAAATTTTGATTGACCTTCAAAAAAAAAAAAAATGGCCGCAAGATCCTCATATACATTTTTTGTATTCTCTTAAGATATTTAAGAATATTTTTAAATCTTCTTTAAGAATTATTCTTCCAAAACAAGAACTTATTTGAAATTCTGATAGAAATCATTCAAACATTTCTTAATACCTTGAAAACTTTCAAAATTCACAAAAGAATTATTTTTTGGAAACGAATAGTTTTTTTAGAAATAAAGTTTAGAAACATTTCAAAATAAATTTTATCATAAAATAAAATTAATTATTTCGAAAATTTGTCTTACCTCAAATGAAAAAAGAACTAAACATTTTGAAAAGCATTTGCTGTCTTACTTTATATATTTTTTTCCAGAAGATTAAGATTCATTGCCAAAGTTTTAAAAATTCTGTACTTTCTATTTCATTCTCAATAACATCTAGCAAAATACATCGCGAAACGTAAGGGCTAATTTAGCATAAATTAAGGACTGTTGTCTGTAAAATAAGCCCAAGAAAATTGAAAAAAGTTGAACGATTACTGGGATATATTTTTAAAAATTGTGAAAAAATCTGTTTTCATGGCTATGTTTCTACAATCTACAGAACGAAAAAAAATTACAATACTAATTTCATTATATCGATATAGACATATTCCTAACATTATTTTAATATTTTATTATACTTGCTCAACCTCAAATTTATAACATATTTTTCATTTAATGGATTATCAATTTTGTTTGTCTTTTGATAAATATTACGTGAGAAAGATTTCAGGAAAAATTATTTTCAACACGAGCAGCTGGTCAAATAAAACTCTGTTGGCAGAGATATAATTGGTTCATACTAATTTAATGTCACTGATATTCACCCAATAACAAGGCAATAAAAAATTCCGGTAAACTTTGAGTGACTAGGAAATGAAAAGCTGAGGAAGAAATGGCTTAACTGTTTGAAATTTACAGAGTTTCTGTGACAAATTTAAAATTATTGCTTTAGTATTTTCTTCAATAAAAGTCTACGTGTGATAATTCTGATTACTTTTTGGGTAGTGTTCATAAGGTTGGACAGTCCGTACGTTTACTTCATCTGCTGTAACTCAAATCATAGGATGAAAATCCAAAAGGTTAGGGCATTTTCAAAATTTTTGAGAACATTTTCTTCCAAAAATAAAAATTCTATGTATGGCTGTTTGTAGCACTTCGAAACTCCAATAATTTATCTTCATAACTTTTATCGATAGGAAGAAAATTATCAGAGTCATAGCATTCTCAAGATTAAAAAAAAAACGAAAATGAAATTTTTTATCAAAACAACGCACGATATGAAAAAAGTCATGAATCAAAAGAGGTTGCTTTTCGGAAGCCCTACAAGATTATCATAACAACTTTCCAAATTTTCTTTGAAAATTCAAAATTTGAACCGAATATATAATATTTCTAAAAATATCTGCATGACTTGAGATGTTGATGGGAAATCCGAAATTTAGAAAACCACACGATAATTTCATTATGATGAATTTAAAATTCAAAGCTTTATCGGGATTCAATCGTGTGTAACACTACGAATCTTTCCGAAGGAAATGTACTTTCGTATGTTAAGATTCGAAACGTGTTTCAAAGGTCTCCATCGGCCAACGACATTTAGCGAGCACAATCTATTGGCGGTTAAGAAATAAAATTTGGATTTTGCTCTGAATACCAGCAATTTTTCGTTAATTAAAAAATTACAATATACTAACGTGGAGGGTTAGATCTTGAAGAACCCCGCCTGCTGTTATGATCTGACGATCTGCGTTGTCCACTCCCAGTTGGTCCATGTGGCCATTGATCACTTCCATCTGTAAGATATAATATGAAGATTTTTAATAAAGAACTTTTTCACCGAACCCTAAAAATTTGCTATTGGTCCAAAATACAGAAAGTCCAAATGTCATCCCAAAGTCAGTTGATATTAAAAAAAAAAAAAACGAAGGTTCCAAGTTTCGATGAAGGAAATATATTTTGAGAATCTAGGCACCCTGAATTATGTATTTTTAGAGTATTATAATTTTTTACTTCGAATTGTACATTGACAATTGTGCAAACATCAATAACTTTAAACATTATCTAGAGGTTAGGTTTTATGAAAAATTGAACATATAAGATTTTTTCTTTTGCGTCTTCAATATGAACCAATTAATTAAAAAAAGTTAAAAAAAGTGTTGAAAATTATATTTGTAATTGCATGTTCTACACATATAATTTATTTTTAAAAAAATCCATGAAGCACTTTCTGCCGATTGTTTTGTCCCTTAGGATGTGTGTGTGCGTGTGTGTGTTCAATGAAAACGTATGATATTCTGCGGATTTTCATATACTAATGCAAAAACCACGAAAAATAAAAAAAAGTTATCTTCCCAATAAATATGGTAAGATTTCGAAATTCGTAATTTAGATATAAAACACTTAGACGTAAATATAAAAAGAACATACTATAAAAATTTTGCAGTAGGCTCGTCACATATATATTGACAAAATAAAATATTGAGGAACACTTTCAACTGCTATTTAAAAGCATCAATTGCATATTTTATTATTTTTTCAATTATACTTCAAACGCCTAATGAAATGTGAGAAAGAATTTGACGTATACCTTTATCTATAATTTTTGTATTGTTTTCAGAAAAATATCCATTGTTTACTTTTTTTTAATACGTTATTCCAGCCACTTTTTTCAATTAAAGTGGCGAACATATTTTTGAAAATCAGGAAGGTCCATTGTTGTACCCAGTTTTAGCAATTTCCAAATCAAATATCCATCATATGTGCTCTGTCGTTTTCAATTTGCAATTTCAGACGTCAAGATTGAAATCAAAGATGCTGAAAACCCCCTTTATAATCCACTCTTTCTTGTGGCCATGCTGCTCGGGACGTACAAGCGGACAGTGTTCTCCTTTATTTTCTTCAAAATTTACATCATCGTTCAGCCGTGAATTGTGAAAAAACATTTTTCCTTTCTACCTCCAACCTCGAAAGCTCAAACGTCGCGGTCCGGCGGCGAACCTAGCCGATGGAACTAACGGGAGAGACAGAGAGGCACTCACCTCTCCCAATTTTCCTACCTCTAACATTTTCTTGAAAGACTTTATGTGTTTTTATCGTGATATTTTTCTTGTATTGTGAAACGTTGATTGTTTTCTTCCATATTTAATATGTCCCCCTCCACCCGCCGCTCAAATGTCACGGTTCGGTGCCGAGTCTCGCCATTTGAACTAGCGGGAGAGCTAAAGGGGCCCCACATTTCATGCCCTTGTTTACTTTGTGTTTCTCGCATTTCTTATGAATTTGTTACATCCATATTCCTGATATCTGTGTGATCTCTTTCGTCCTTCTCATTTGTGTTCCTCCCCCCCCCCACATTTCATGCCATTGTTTACATTGTGCTTCTCGAATTTCTTATGAATTTGTTACATCCATATTGCTGATATCTGTGTGATCTTTTTCGATCTTCTCGTTTGTGTGCCCCCCCCCCCATATTTCATACCATTGTTCACATTGTGTCTGTCGTATCTCATATGAATCTTATAACTCCTTATTGCTGATATTCGTGTGATCTGTTTCGCCCTTCTCATTTGTGTACCCCCCCCCCTTTACGCTCGAACGTCGCGGTAGGGTGGCAAATCTCGCCATTTGAATTAACGGGAGAGCCAAAAGGGCCCTACGTGCTGTCCTCTCATCTCCGCGCTTTCCCAAGTAACCCCCTTCCACAGACACATTTTATGCTATCTTTGACATTATGTTTATTGTGTTTCTTTTATATCGTGAATTATTGATTTCCGATGTAGTCGTGATTTGTTCTGTTCCTTAATTCATTTTATGAACCCCCTCCCCCCATGTTTCGTATGATTGTTCATTGTGGGTTCCTTGTGATTTCGCCTCATTCATTATGTGTTTGTTCCTTCCTTATTTCTAATATATTTTGATCTGCCTTATTCCATATATCACGTATTCCCCCCCCCCCCCCCACGGTTCCTTGCGCTTATTCACACTTGAACGCCACGGTCTGGCAGCATACCCGTTGTTAGGACCAGCGTAGAGAGTGTAGACCCACACTCATCTCGTAGACACACGTTGATTCTCTTTATTCTTCACGCTCTAATTAATTTTTCACAATGACGTTCCGCAGGTCATTGGATGAAAAAGGCCAGGAAACCGCCAACGCCGGGCGTACGCGAAACGGTTAGAGTCTGCCGGCCGCGCCGAAGTCGCGAGCTACAACCCCGCGCACTCCGGATACCAGACCGTACGTGATAAGCCACTTGCAGCACCCACGGAGCCCCGTTTGGATCGGACGCCTACTAGGGACTCGGAATATTTAGAAATTCCGTTGGAGTTCTTGCCGCTAACTTCACCTCTACGGGGAACTCGATCTCCTTCGCTAAGCAGCCAGCTGCTATTTCGAGCTAACCGCTCCCTCTCACCAGCCAAGTCACCCATCTCTCGGGGCCTCATCACCCCCGCTCGGGGTCGACCCCCTTTTCTTCGGGTCATTCGACCACGTCGCTCTCCAGGGACACGGAAAGCCTTCCCTAGACCCCGAAGTCTCGTCGCACACCACCTCCCCCAACTTCACGGTCGCCTCGCGACTTCCTTCCACGACATCGTCAGCGTTCGATACGAGCTTCCGTATTTCGTCGCCGGCTCGTCCGGGACCCACGTATAGACCTCTTCCCCGAGAGGCCGCAGAAGCCGACCTGTCTGATTAATACCTTTCCAATTCTCACCAATCGATACATTCTCTACTCTGCATCCCTCTGCAGTCCTCAACACACACAGCCTTACCACTGTTATTGTAAACTTTTGGATTGTAACAATATTCTTATTCGTGTCTAAATTTATTCTGAAGATTTCGGAAATGTCTAGTAAGCGATACTTGCTTATCAGTGACTCGATGGTTCTAAAGTGAATTGAGTATTCATCTCTTTTTTTAAATGCTAGCGAAACGAACTTGCGTATGTTCCTTCTTACGAAATTGGTTTTTGCTGCCATTCTACTTCAAAGCAAAATTTTCACGTATTACCGCAGCACTGGGATAATTAGCTGGCTCGAAGGAACACTTAATGTAATGACGAAATGAGCAGATCATATTTTCTAAGGAATTATATTATATTTTTGAGAATTTGATAACTATCTATTTGACATATTTCAGAAACATTTAATTTCACCTACTATGAAAACAAGCCTCTATCTTTAAAATGAACTTTTATTCTTTTGCCAAGTTGACATTGGTATCTCTTATTGAGTTTGCAAACACAATGCCGGCTCGAATAAGTGCACATAAAATTATTTCGCCGAGAGTGGGAAGGCCCCTGGAGACTTTCTGAAAATTTTTCGAATTTCAATTTTTAAAGGATATATCTAGTGCAGAATTTCATTGCGCATCTTTTTTCTGCAGGCAAAAAGTTTTAGATTATTTAGTTTTCTAATTAAAGGCAAAAAACTTATTTTTTTGGAAAAATCGATTTTAATTCGTTTTTCATTTTGACTCGTGCTCAGTGAGCCAGTTTTTGGAATTTTTCAATACAACTTTTAGGGAAAGTAGTTTGAAATATGCTTTAATTGATACAACAAAAAAATCTAAAAATTCATCTTAAAAAAATGTTTAATTTTTTTCTGATGATTTGCGCACATTGGACTACTCTAACTTCCACCGTTTGTTTTACCGAGCGAATTTTTAGCGACAAAAAACTTCCAGCAAGAACGTTCTTAACAACAGTACAAAGAAGTTTCCTGGAAAATTTCAGCCCGATCGAACAGATATTTAAGAAATTACTAATGTCTCAAGTCGATAGCGGCCATAAGACTCGCGCGCGGACTGTAGCGAGAGTCTCAGATCCGATTCTTAATACAGTTCACCGGCGCCAAAAATGATAACTAATCAAGAAATCAGGTAATATCAAAGTATTATGAATCATTAGATAAATACATGATATTGCATTAAATAATTTATTTCAATTTGAAATCCTTTTCCATTGTTTCACTATTATTAGTTAGAAAATATATAAACGTATTTAATATAAATATCATGTTTTCTGAACTTTTGATTACTAATGAGATCCTTGTTCATAAAAACTCAAACGTTTATAGCAGAGTTTAACTTTCTCAAAAACTTCTGCATTCTGGACTTTATTTGAAACAGATATACAGGGTGTTCAGAAAGTTCCCGTACTTTTTCTTGATATTTCAACAGGCCATATTTTTTACGAGAAAAAATAAAACCAATACATTCAGAACCAAAAGATTTCTTAAAACAATGAAAAGGAATGTACGTAAAAAAAATTACAGCAAGTATTCAAAATGTCCCCCTTTGACTTCAATTCATTTGCGAAGTCGCTTCCGAAGATTGCCGACAATGCTCGCACACTTTTCTACCATAATCGCATCCCATTCGCGGATGAGAGCCGATTTAAGAACATCTATGGTGGCGAAACGTGTTCCTGAGATTTTTTCCTCCAAGATGGACCACACCGAACAGCCCATCGGGTTCAGGTCCGGTGAGTTTCGCGGCCAAACGTCCTTGCCCCAAACACTGGAAAACAGCTCTCTGCAAACGGCAATCGTGGATCGAGCTGAATGTAATCTTGTCAAAACATAAATCCATCTAGGCCGAAGTGCATTTAGGGACGAAACTACATGAGAAATGCAATAAAACCATCGGAATAAACAAAAATTCATAATGACAAGGAAAAATAATGACTAGAAAAAAAGTACGGGAACTTTTTGAACACCCTGTATATTCTTCACCCTGAAAGAAAAAAAGAAAATGTCGCTGGAAAAATAGTGAGAAATCGTTCGACTTTCGATGCCTGTGGAGCGGGTCGAAAATCGAATTTTCAATCCTAAGGAAGAAAGTGGAATCGGAAGTCGAATTTTCGATTATCGATATGATGAAAAATTGTATGCATGCCTCGGCCCGAGTCATGCTGTCATGCATGTGTGTCATGCCTCTGCCCGAGTCATGCTGTGTGATATCAGCCCTCGCTTCGCTCGAGCAGCTAACTTCACACTCGTGAAATCGTTGCCTTCCGACCCTCGTCACGAAATATACTATTACATTATGAAATTTGATTTATTCGTTCATTCATAATACTTTGATATTACTTGATTTCTGGATTAGTTTTTATTTTTGGCGCCGGTGAACTGTATTAAAATGTCAAAGCCCGAGTTTCTTTTTTGTGTTTTCGATTTTGGATATCTGTTTCGATTTTCGAGTCACTGGTTTGGCAGAAAAGGGTGATGCTATATGGCACTGCTAGGTTACTACCGTGTCGGAACTGGACTTCAATATTTTTGAATAGTCATCTTATTTTTTACAACGAAGAATGTTTACTACAAATCTTCTTCAAATAATCGTGCTATATATCAGTTTTATGAAAGATAGGTAAGTAAAAACTCACATAAAACTTTAAAATTCACAATGAATAATCCTCAAAATTAGGGAAGCCTCGGTGGCTCAGACGATAGCGCGTCGGACTTCCATGCAGGAGGTCCGGGGTTCGATCCCTGAGCCGGGTACCAATGAAAATTTTTCTATGTACTTCTACCGGGGCTTCGGTGGTTCGGAACCCACCTTAAACTGTAGGTCCCCTTAGAAAAAGCTGGTATCGTACCAAGGTGGGGCCCCGTGTCGAGGGGAATAGCCTTGGAGGTCGAAGCCGATTCTGTGAAGAATCGAAAATGAGTCAGCGTTCTTCTTGCGCTCGGGCACCACGCTCGATGGTCGCTGGCCGATTTCGAGCAATGAACGCACACACATACACTTACATAAGACACCAGGACAGTGTTTCGAATCTGTGCATCTACCTGATGACCTCAGAGGGATCGCTTCGTACATCCTAGCCTGCTAGGGAGGCTGCCGAATGGCAGAAGGAGGATGTCGTTTAATGTGCGATAGGTATGCCTGGCACCTGAGAGGTATAATCTCAGAACGTTGATAACAACGAAAAACCCACCTAGATCCAAAAACACTCGGCGAAGGATGGCCAGATTCGGAGTACTGCCTTGAGAATAAACACGGGTGTGGCACAATAGGCTTTATAGCTTGAACGCCAGGGGTGGGGACCTCACGGGCTTCCCCGCCTTCATTACAACTAACTAACTAATCCTCAAAATTATCTAATAGAGCAATATGAAATTATCATAAAATATTAAAAACAATTACAAAATCTAATGTAATTAAAGGTAAAACTTTTACTTCCATTGAAACTCTGCCACCAGGCTAATGATTGGTGTGGAAATCTAAATTACAGGAAACACAAAGCCCCACATTACACTTGACACATTCATTGCGTGTTTGGCTTGAACAATTCTTTAAGCTGCACCGCCTACGAATACCTTCACCGCATGTGACAAGAAGATGGTTCCTGCCATCATAACGGATATCGTCAGAGACCTTGTGACTCTTCCTGCTGCTGATGAACGCTCGAGGACGCCCTCCTCCCTGGGGCAAATACTGGGCCCGGAGTAGGTAGGTTTGAACAACTTCTCTCTTGAATTCAAGTTGTGTGCTATTACTGCCAGCTTTCTTCATGCAGATCCAGGCATTGCTGACGACATAATCTAAAAGGTATGTGAAGATTGGCCACCAACGTTTCTTTCTTCTGACGGCGATTCTGTACCTGTTGATGTTCTTATTCATTAAATCTGTCCCCCCATACTCTTGTTATGTTCGGTGAAGATAGCAAAGCGAGGTACTTGAATTTTTTTCTTCTCCACAGCTGAGTAGCGAGTTACATTGGTGACGGTTTCTATGCCATGGTATATGGACATTCCTGTGACTATTGAGTTGTCTAACCATCGAACCACAATTCATCCCCTCATCTTTGCTCTTTATGGACTCGAAAGTGCCTTGCGCTTTTTTTTCATTAGAGTTTTATGTGTTATATGGGTTTTGCGGTAGCCGGTTCTCTCTAACAGTGAAGATATTGTCCACGTATAGTTTCAAAGGCAAGAATTTTGCTATATCCGGTGAAGTGACAAGCATCACGACCATGCAAGCAGCGGCCTTTCCAAATTCCTTCTTATAATCTTGATTTCCTCTGAAACTCTTTATCTGATATAAATCAATGTCAAGGAGGTAACCATCCGGGCTGTTTAAACACCAATTTTCAATTCCAAACCTGATTGGCTTGCCTCGGATGAACTGCTTACACCCGTGAATACCAGAATAAGCAATCATTGATTTATCATAATTTAGAAACTCAGATGGACACGAGTTTTCTTTGAATTTCTCTCTCAACATTTCCACATTCTATCCTATGGATTTATCTGAGTATTGTACGCACAATGCACGAAGCGCATAATCTGTGTAAATCTGTTGCGGCGCATTGATTTGTAAACAAGTATGTTTCTAACATCTTCCCCCTGGTCCCAAAAGTACCTTTTCCCTGGGACTGCTGAATATCCTGACAAATACAAAATTGCTAGGAAAGACTGCATTTCGTCTTTCGTGATACGCGGATCTGGGCAGTTCATGAAAAGGGCGTATATTGGATTCATAGACGAGAAACTCAATCACTTCATTGTCCAGGAACATTTCAAATATCTGTACTGGAGTTTTACTCCTAAACTTTGGAACATCTTGTTCTGGGGAAATGTCACTTTTCAAGCACATATCATCTCGTATTCAGTTATGTGTGAGACTTTCAGAACTTTTCTTCATTTTTCTTCCAGGGATAAGATCCGGCTCATCTACTTTTTCGCCAGACTTCGATGCAGAGCGTGATATAGCAGCACCAGTCGGCTGTTCACGTCCTACGCCCAGACTTTTCCATTTGGATTAATAGCATTTGCAGTCACTCAGCCACGAAAAAAACCGCCCCGATTTTCAGTATCGAAATGCTCACGAAATTACAGAAATTGTATGAATTGACCACACGAAAGCCTAGAGGTGCCATATGGCATCAATACTACCTAACACTGTAATTTCCACACTAATTACGCAGTAATCAAAATTATGCTTTGCACTATTGAAGCTACGTGTCGTAGGATACTGGAACGCTATGCAGCGATTGCAATCACATTTTGTAAACATAAATAAGGGCGTACTTACGTACGTCGGGTATCCTAAAATTTTCCAGAAAACTTCTTTTTTTAATTCCTTTTGTTGTATGAGTTAAAGGGCTCATTTAGTCAGTTTTTGGTTCCAATTAAAAAACTAAAGAAGCCACAACTTTTTGTTGCTTGGCATTATTTGAAATCCTCTAAACTCCATCAAAATGTTTCAAAATGTCTTGAAATCCGTGGGAATATTTCTAAATCTTTTGCAAACCGATGAAATCTTTCAAAATTATTTGAAATATTTGGAAAACTTGAAATCCTTCCAAATGCGTTAAAATCCCAGGAGACCCCTAAAAATTTCTTGAAATCCTTTGGAATTCCTTGAAACCTCCTGATATGTTTGAAAATCTAAGTTAAGTGAATAAATGAATCATTCGTTTCTACCTTCTCTATTTTTTCATCAACTCTTTCAATATTTTGACATTATTTTTATATTGTTCTTCCAATAATGATTTTCTGTAAGGTTTTTTCTTGAATCGCAAAAAATTATAAGTAATTCATTATAGGAAAATCATTACATACCTATAGTAAATTTTTCATAATATTTTTTCGTAAGGGGTGATTACAAGGTATCGTAATAATGGCATGGAATTACATAAGAGTAATGTGATTGCAGTGAGAGTGTACATCAGGTTGCAGGAGTAATTAACTCCTCGATCTATATAAAGTGTATCCAATTTTGTTGATCTTCTTTATTTTTATAATTTAGTCTTTGATCTAAAGGTTGCATTTAGTCTTCACGAAAGTAATCAGCTTTCTTAAATGAGAAGGAAGAAAATTACTGAGGACAAGTTTGAAATTTCTTGTTTGGTTCACTATCTACTCACTGAAATAATAATAATTTCCTTTCAAATTGGTAATTTTCGATCTTTTAATTGAAGCTTTGGCCCGTATCCGTGGCCGTAATAACATTTAAAAAATCTGTTGTGTTTTGTAAAAAATCAAATAAAAATTTACGTTAATTATATTAAGTTTCAGCCACTATATATGACTCCCAATAGTTGTTAAAGTTAATGAAAAACGACCTTTTAAAAATATTTTAGTTAATTCTTCACCAAAAGAAATCTCTTTTGAATCCGTCTGTATTAACAGAAAATGCAGATAAACGTAATTTTCGTATACTAAAACTTTTCTATACACTACGAATTAGGGTGACCAGAAAAAAACACTTTTGATTTTCTTAGAAGTGAAGGGCAAATAACGGTAGTTTATGCGATTGTAGAAGCCAGATTTTTTAATTTTTTATTTTAAACAATATTTAGAGGTGGCCCATCGCCTTTGAAGTTCTTATGTAATTAACATGGGTAAACTCAACTTTTTTTTCATTCAAGATTTTAACCACGAAGTTATCCACTTTTTAATTTGAATCTTCAATATGTTGTTCCTGAGGTTCTCAGAATTCACATAAAAACATTCTCTTAATTAAAAATTCATAAAAAGTATTAATTACGGTTGCTTGAAAAGTGCCATTTTCACTGTTTTCTACTGTTTTCAAAGACTAATAACGGCTCTTATAATAGATACCTTATATTGAAATTTTAAGAATATTTTATTTGAAGGTTCAAGATCACATTTTCTGAAAAAGCAAATTAGGAAAAGTATAAATAAGCGTGCAATAATGAAAACAAGTCTGAGTAAATTTTTGAAATTTGACAGGTCTACGACTTAAGCTGTTTAATTTTCGGGGCAGAGCGCTCATCAGCTCAGCCATAAATGTCCATCACAGTGGGTCTTGACACCATAAACTCATAAAGCAGTCCCATTCTCAGCAAGTTTTTTTCAGTCATATTTCCCTTTTTCAGAAAAGTGGATAATAATAATTCAGGGGACTCTAACTAATCCTGTTATAAAGTCACATCGATGAAAAGAGCTGGGGTTGCACTTTTACGATCGACTCTTCAATTACCGAAATTGTCAGCTTTTGCAATGACAACTTTCAAAGACGACAGGCCACCTCTAAATATTGTTTAAAATTGAAGAAAAAAAAATCTGGCTTCTAGAATTGCATAAACTACCATTATTTGCCCTTCACTCCTGAGAAAACCGAAAGTGTTTTTTCTGGTCACCCTACTACGAATATGATTTTTTATGTCAAAAATTTATATTTCCTTTTATATTTGGATGTCAAATAATATGAAATTATACTTCAGATGGGTTTTCAAAGTTCCATTAAAAAAGTCATATTCCAGATTTCACAATGATTTGACAACTACCCATATATTAATTAAAATAAGTATAAAGCGCGACGGGGCTTATTGTCTTTACTTTTCACGTTTGGAAATCATGTGAGAAAGATTTCAAGAAGGAAGAACCTTGCTAATAAGGTTTTTCCTCATTTGAAGAATTTAAATTAACGTTACAGCAATGGGAAACATGTCAAATCAGAAATGGGACCAGAGAATGCGATTGTGTAAAACTGTCATCTGAAATACTTTTACTATCAACTCTACCTCAGGAACTTAATATTGAAACAAAACTCATGAAGTATATAACTCTTTGTTTGTAGCGTTTTTTAGCATATAATTCAAAAACTTATTTGTCAAATATCGTTAACGTCCACCTCAGTTTAGTGGAAACATTCCTCAAGATATTGAAACCGATTAAGGTTTCAAATTACAGACTTGTCCGACAATTTTTTATTTAATTTTTTTGTTCGTCGAAAATCTGATTTATATTCTTTTCTAAATACTTGGGACGATGGCATTCGATAACTTGAGGCTCAAATGGAAACTTTATGTACGGTTTTGTAAGAAAATTAACATTTTTAGAAAGAATACTTTCCTTTTCGTTTACAGACACTTTATTACTGCTAATATCGAGAAACTGACTTATTCACATGGTGGGAAACCAATTCAGTTTTAAAATCTGAATGTAGGGCCTGTAGGTTTAAACGAAGTCAAAGCAGGCTCTGATGTTTCATTCTCTAGGAGTAAAAACTTCAAAGTAGGGGCTATAGGTTGAAATAGCGTCAAAGCTGGTTCTAAAAAGGAGCTGCAGGTTCAAAGTAGGGTCTAAATTTCGACTCGGATATAATTTGGGGGAGAAATGAAAGATTTTTGCATAGTATGTTTTTCGCATGTTTGGATAGTATGTGATGTGCAAGGGTAGCTAGCAACTTAAGAAATTCGTATCCGATAAAATTGTGTTGGCCCCCATCCTCATGAATTTATATACATATAAAGGGCCATAATTTTCCATGTGCTTTTATTAACCAAAAAGTAATCTTTTGACCTCATCCCAAAAATATATGCTGTATGAGTATATTACAGTAAAAATGTCGGTGTTGTCAGCAATATTTCATCACAAAATAATTGTTACAAAATAACAATATTTTTTTGCTTCTTCTCATAGAAGGAATTAATTTTTTTTTTTTTGCCCTAATACCCAATACGACATTTTTTGGCAACCCACGAATGCTTTTCAGGCTAACGCGCATATGCCCACTTCATAATCTCTCATAAACTTCTATAAATTTGAGAAATTAACCAAAAATTCATAAATTTATTGAAAACTAAGGGAATGGAAATTTGAGAAATTTACAAAAACGTATTAATTTTATGGAAATTTGGGAAAATCAATGAAGTTTGCAAACATTTATGAAATTTATGGAAATTTATGGAAATGTATGGTAATTCAGCGGTCAGTTCTTATAATACTACTGCTGGACATATGCGCAATAGCACAATATAATGGAAAGCTTTAGATGCAGAGGTGGAAGGAAATATAGTGGGCCTAATCGGGGGATTTTAATGAAAAATTTCCTACATGTTGGCAAATATGTTGGTTCAAGCCTTATTAATTCTTATTACTTGTTCAAGATTTTAATCCTATGGATACACGTGAATATTAAAGTCTGTAACATATTTCGGAAAGAATTTCAGTTCAAGCTTCAAGAATTTTAAAGAAAATCTTCATCACATAGCATGAAATGAAATTTTTGCCAAACTCGGTTCAACAATTTCATATTCAATCTTTGCGCATACCCATGAACTCAATTTCCTGCTAGCATATGTTAGAAAAATTTACTGCACGTTTATTCCCTTCCATCTCCGTATCTAAAAATGTGGCCCCTTACAGTCTCAAAACTGTAGAACTAAATTTTTTGCCGCACCCTGAACAAAGTGTTTTGCGAAATACGTACAATGATAATAAACATATGTTACAACTGTTTCAAACTGAAATTCGAATATAGTCGATATCTGGATGTGAGAGATTCTTATGTGTGATCCTACTCACATACAGTATTGCAGAAAAATATCAGCACGTAAAAGAGCAAGATGAAATCAACAACTCTCATCTTTGTCGAAGCAAAAACTGATCTCTGGAGACCTTCTTGAACTTCAACTGCAAAGATTTCGAACTAGCTGTACTTATATAGATTACAGCCTTCACGTCATATTGCCAAATATTTCTCGTATTACTACGTTTAGATAGTGAAGTGGCGTTTTTTTCCTGTATCAAAAAATCTGTTTACCATGCTGGAGACGGTTAAATACTCGGGATCTATACTTGATCTACACGTGTCGATTTGAATCAAGCGACACGTTGCCAACGAATTCATAAAAACACATTATCTTTTGTCAACAGGAATATTTTAGGTATGCCAGGTAGATTACGCATATGTATTTCGTAAATTTGATGTTTCTGTAGACGATATCGAAAACTAGAACGGAAAATATTAATTTGTTTGTTATCGAGAATCATAAAAAATCGTTGCCCGGAAATGTTCTCTTGTTAAATCCGAGTCTTTCAACACACTTTCTTAATTCAAAAAAATACCTGCAATGAACAAATTAATATTTTTCGTTCTAGTTTTTGCTGTCATCTATAGAAACATCAAATTTACGAAATACAAATGCGTAATACATCTCGCATACCTAAAATATTTCTGCTGACAAAACTTTCAGAGTTACCCTTGTACTTGCGGGTTTGTTGTTGGCACTTGCTGATTATTTCAAAGTCAGTATGGAAATTACAAAATTCAAAATGATAAATGTTGTATGGCGATACAGGGTATCTACTTAAATCCTAGAGAAAAAATTCCCTGATAATTACGGATCTATTCTGACATTTCGCATTTTTCAAACCAATCGGCTTGGAATATGTATACAGTTTCGCAAGTTTATTATATACAATTTTTTTTTGAGTTTCTAAGGATTCTGTTAAGATATTTCATTTAGGCTGCTTCAGGAGATATTTTATAACAAGATATTATTTAATATATTTGCACCATAGATTGATTAAATAATCAAATAATAGAGGAAAGGGCTCGAATTTGATATACCAACTCCTTTTCGATGGATTGCTGGGACCCTACAAACCGAAATTCGACCAACAATGGGTCATTCGAAAGGTTATTTAATTACCTTTCGGATGGTTCGATTGATTTTTTTATATCGTCAACAAGTCTTTTTTAAATAAAGATTTTCCAAAAAACGAGTTTTTCGAAAATCGGTAAATGGTGGCTCTAATTTGATATACCTGTAAAGACATCGAAATACATGACAAATAAGCAAGTTTCCGATATGAAACTAATTATTAATATTACTTAGGATGAAAAAAAGTATAATCAAATCTGGTATTTGACATTCTGAAATCTGCAAAGAAGACAAATTGGACAATAAGCGTTAGTATACACACTACACTCGTCATTCTTAGGATCACATGAATCCACACTAAACAAGCACAGACATACACACATACACGTGCATGAATACTTGAACCCATTTTTGTAACATTTTGGGAGCTGAATAATGTCTAACTGTGATTTTCTGGTATATCAAATTAGAGCCACCCGGTACAAAATGTTCATGTTTAAAAAGCATGAACCCTAAACAGAAGCATATCCATATCTACCGAGCAAAACTATTCTACTAACCCTACTTCACTACTACATACAACATTTATTGGAAAAACTACATTCGCGGAATAATGAATAGACATTTAAGACTTCCCTGGAATGAACTCTGGTTATCCGATTTTTTATTTTTCTATCTCACTCTTTTTGTGAAGCGAATGAAACAATGAAACTGTCACTATTTTTTGCTACACTTTAGTGCGTTCAGTTCCCACCATAGTGGTGGCACTCCCATATATCGTTTTGAGGACTTGGGTTCAAAATCAACGCCATCTAGCGGTTCCCCCGGAAACTATAAGTAAATAAGCATACAAATCCCTGACAGCAAATGTTTCTAAACTCTGCTTTCCCCAAATTCTCGCAAATATTAAATTTCACTTAATTTCGTGCAAATAAACTTTCAAAATAATCAAAATTCATAAATTAAAAAAATTTTTTTCATACGTAAAATATATAATATTAAATACTAGAAGTATAATTTGTTGTGATGTAAAGAAATAATTGGCTTTAAATTTGATATTATATTTTAGAATGATATTTCTTATTTCTCTAACGAAGAAATTTTTATAAACGGTAAACTTTGCTTGAAGAAAAAACTTCATAATCTCTTAAAAAGACTTTTATTCATATCCTTTTTAATTTATTTGTTACTGCTTCGAAATATGAAAACAACAAAGCAACCTCAAATAAAGCAAATGGTTTTTTTTTAATTCAATACTTACCAATCAAATTTCATACAAGAAGCCCAGTAGGCAAAAAAATTTAGGATGTCCTAGAGACGTCTTCGGGATATCTCTGCGAGACGTCTTTTGGAAAATGACTTTTGGACATCCTAGGGATGCTCTTAAGACGTCTAATGTCAGTACAAAAGATGTCCCGGGAATTTTCTATGGCTTTCAGCCGTGTTTAGGACATCTTTAGGACATTGGACGTCTTAGAGACGTTGATTGGCCTGACATTGGACTCCTAGGAACGTTCCACGGACGTTCTTGGGATGTTCATGGTTTTGGGCCCACTGGGAGGTTAACCGAACAAATTCAATTTGACACTTCGACTAATATCCAATTTCACGATTTCAAAATATTTGAAAATATTATGATTGCACATGCGCATTTTATTGTACTGACTCTCAGTGCCACCTAGCGGTTCCCCCGGAAACTAAAACATAATGCCTTCAAAACTATACATGGGAGTGCCACCACTATGGTTCCCACTGTGAGCAACCTAGTACATGTTTTAGTTTTCCAGAAATCCAGGGGGCTCAAATTCAAGCCCTATATCAAATTCGAGCCATTTGCTCTACTAAAAACATAATAAATTTTTTTATATTTCTCAGGTCCATGAATTTTAACCAAGCCAAAGTGATGAATTTTCAATCAAACTGATAAATATGCAACTGCAATAGATGAATTTTAAATGAAAAAAAATAATTTCTAACAAAAGAGTTCATCTTTAAACCAAGTAGTTTTATTTTTTACCAGAAAGATCAATTGTGAATGAAGTGATGAATAGTCAACTCTCATACTTGAATTTTCAACAAAAAAATTGAATTTTTAATGAAAGTGATGATTGTTGGACTAAAACGATGAATATTTAACTGAAATAGTTTAATTTTAAGCAAAAACATAAATTTTTAAACAAAAAGATGTATTTCTACAAAAAAGCCGAATTATTAACGAAAGTGATGGAATATCCCGTGCAGAAATTTCGCCGTGGCCCCGACCGGGCCCAGACTCGTTCATGTCGGGCCCAGATGGGAAATCGAGTCAGGGCCAGACTCATCATGAAACACGTAGCCACAGTGGAGCCACGTCTAGGGGCCCGATCAAACGCCCGGTCTGTTCCGGGTCTTGCCCCTATTAATTACCCGAGTCTAGCCACATTATTTCCTTTTTTATTAGGAATTAAAATCCTTCAAAATAATTGTAACACAATATTAAATGAAAAGCCAAATTAATAGAATTGAACTTTATTTTGAATTCACGTTAAAAATAATGAAACTTCTGCTTCCGAATAGGGGCCGTACTTAAATTACGTAACGGATTATAGGCCCTCTTTGAGACCCCCTCCCCCGTCCTGTAACAAACTGTAACAAAATATTTTTACCCCCCCCCCCATACGTAATTTATAATTTCCGAGAATGTTTTACTAGTTATTGCTATTAGAATCAGGCAGGGGCCCGAGAAATTCATTTACAGAATTCCCTTATTTTTCCTTATCTAATTTTTCATTTTCCTTGATCATTAATATTCAAATACCAGAATTTTAACCTTAAATACTTTCAACATAGAATCTTTTATAAACGGAATAGAATGGTATTTCAGATACAAATTTAAAGTTTTTAAATTTATTAATTTATTTTAAACAGAAAAATGTCTTTTCTGCCATAAAAATTTTCAACAAAATACTTGAATTTTCAACAAAATAATGACATTTTGAACATAATATTTGAATTTTCAACCTAAAAATATAAATTCCCAACGAAAAGTGTCATAGCTTATATTTCAATCAAAAAACATTAAATTTATACCACAAAAAAGTTTTTTAAAACCAAAAAGACGAATTTTCAACAAATAATATGACTTCAGCAACAAATTATTTTTCCACGAAACTGATGCATTTTTACCCAACAAAAATGAAACTTTGAACCAAGAAAATTATTTTTTTACCCAAAAAGGAGAATTTTTAACTGAAAACTATAAATCTTAAAAAAACGGAAAAGTTACACTTTCACTTGGAAAAAAAATTTTAAACAAAAAAAAAAAGACTTTTACCCTAAACAGTTACATTTTTAGCCAATCAAAAAATTAACCTAAGAGATGAATTTCCAACTGAAAATGTAACTCTTAAAAAAAATAATTTCTCAAAAAAGTGATTCAACCAAATCTTTTAAATAAAGCAGTTGAATACTCGAGCAAAGAAGAATAATTTTTAAACAAAAAATTTTATTTTCATAAAAAAAATAAATTTCTACCGAAGCGGATTTTTTAAGATTAGGATTAGGATTTTAGGATTAAAAAGATTACAAATTGAAAAAAAAAGTTTAATTTTAATCCAGAAATGATTCCAGTTGACTTTTCAAGATTAAAATATTAATTTTTTAACAAAAAATATGTTTCTACGAACAAAATTGAATTTTTCACCCAAGAAGACGAATTTTTCAGATGAATTTTTGATTAAAACAAAAAAAATTGAATTTTCATCCAGAAAAGCTTTCAGTTCATTTTTAACACCAAAATATGAATTTTAAACAAAAAGAAAATTTTCTACAAAACAGTTACATTTTCAAAAAAACAGTACAATTTCCAACCAAAATGTATGACTTTTTAACAAACTTTTAGAATTTTAAAACTAGCAGTTGCATTTTTATCCAAGAAAGATGTAATTTCTGCTAAAGCAGTTGAATTTTGAAATCAGAAAGAAAAATTTTCAAGAAAGAGTTGAATTTTCAACCAACCAGTTGCGTTTTTGTCCAAGAAAAATTAAAATTCTACTAAAACACGTGAATATTTCAATGAAAAAGACAAATTTTCAAAGAAAGAATTGAATTTTCATTCGAAAGGATTTCAATAGACTTTTCTACAGAAAAATAAAAATTTCAAATAAAAAGTAGATTTTCTAGGAAATATTTGAATTTTTAACAAAACAACAGAATTTTCAACCAAAAGTATAAATTCAACAAAATAGTTTTATTTTCAACCAAACAGTTGCATTTTTATCCATTTTTGTTATCCAGTTTATCCAAATTTCTCTCAAAACAGATGAATTATTAATTTAAAAAAAAATTTTTTAACAGTTGAATTTTCATCCAGAAAAGATTTCAGTTTTCTTTTTAACACCAAATGATTAAATTCAAACACAAAGTAAATTTTCTACAAAATAATTAAATTTTCAACAAAGCAGCAAAATTTTTAAGCAAAAAGTATGAATTTTCAACAAAATTGTAAAAGACCCCCTCTCTCATTCCGTAACAAATCGAAAAATGTCTCTATCCCCCCCCCCCCCTTGGGGGGGTACGGGATTTAAGTACAGTCCCTTACCGTCTCAGTCTTTTGCATTTCAGAAGACGGTGCTCATGTGGGACAGCACTTCCTCTTCACGATTCACATCATCATTAATTTCTTCCTCATCATCTGCATCAACATCAACATCTGAAACTGTTTTGCATTATTAGTACAATCTGATCTCAAAATTACATTTCCTCATTTTAATCCACAAATATTACCCCTTATGCCGCCACTGGAGCAATAACATGCATAACTTCAAACGTAGAATTCAAAGTATAACCTCAAAATTGCAAGTACTTGTTTTACAAAAAAGCGCAACCGAGCAAAAAAATATCGAATAATAATTTTTTTTAATAAAATGAGGAAATCGAATGTTTAGGTTAGAACTTGGATCCAGTACAATACAATTAAATATACCATAAAAAAATGTAATACCATAAAAGACTTACCTTCGTTGCTTTCGTTTTCATCTCGTAAATACCCTAGCACATTTGCAACACAACACCACGAAGAGAACAAAAATTAAGGTTATGTTTGTGGTTATATTACATCTAGCGCATATGGGTTAAGATGGCGTCGCGACGAGGCTATATGACGTCACAGTACATAGCCCGGTCTGGTACGAGTCAGGGCCACAGAATTCTTCCTATCGGGACCAGATAGTACACATCGGATCAGGCCCTAGTCGGTAATCGGTAATATATATGGCGATTTCTGCACGGGATTCAATTGAAATAGTTACATTTTAAGTAAAAAGAAAAACTAATTTCAAACAAAAAAAAACAATTAAAGAAAAATGGCGACATATTCAAACAAAATGATGAATTTTCAACTGGAATAGTGGAATTTTTCACCGAAACGTTAAATTATCAAATAAAATGATGAATATATAAGTGAAATAGTTGAATTTTCAACCAACAAAATGAATTTCCAAGCAAAAAGATTACTTTTCAAACAAGAAGATTAATTTTCTACCGTAAAAGACGATTTTTCAACAAAATGCATGACTTTTTAATGGAATAGTTGAATTTTCAAATTGAATACACCAGTTTCCAACCAAAAATATAACATTTTAATTTTCTGTTGAAAAAATTAGTTTTCACCCGAACTGATAAATTTGTCACTCAAATAAAGAATCCTTAATTGGAATAAGTCAATTTTAAACCAGGAACATGAATTTTCTACCAAAAAGATGATTTTTCAAATTAATACATGAATTTTCCACTCAGCGAGATAAATTGGGAAACAAAAATTTAATAGTGAAATTTCCAGGTGAAAAAACTAATGCTCAAACAAAGACCCGAATTTTCAACTAAAACGATGGAATATTCAATTGAAATAGTTAGTCATGTTTTCAGTTGAAAAAATAGTTTTCAATGATAAAACTAACTTTTTTTCAGTTACGCTTCCAAACAAAGTGATGAATTTCCAATTAAAATGATCAATCTTCAACTGAAATGGTTGAATTTTAGACCAAAAATATGTGTTTTCAACTAAGATCATTAATTTCAACCAAAAAAGATAATTTTTTAACTAAAAAATAGAGACAGATAGATATGTAGATAGATTTTCTGGTCAAGAGAGAGAAAATGTTGAAAACAAAGTGGTAAATTTTTAACAAAATACATGTATTTGCCAACAAAAATTAAATACTTAAATTTCCATCAGAGAAAATTAATTATCAAGCAAAGGAAACAATTTTTAATAAAATAGTTCAATAAAATAATATAAAGCTACTTTTACAAATATGAAGAATCATTGTTATTCAATTTTATATTGTTCAGTCTGGCATATTCAAGTGAATTATGAAAAAATTACCGAAATTTTTCTTTAGATGGTCGTATCTGAGGAAAAATGTACGTAGTTTAACTTTCCGTACGACAGGAATCTTTCAAATACCCTAAAGAAACCGGAAAATGATTAGAAGTTACCAAAATGGCGTCAATTTAAACAAAAAGTTAGGAGTAAATTTTCTCAAAACAGTCTAAAAACAGGTCCTTGCTTAACTAATCTATGAAAACCTTTTTTTATCATATATGTAATGAGGAAACTTGAAAAATACGAAATTTCCATGATAGATTTAATGCTTTCACGATGATTCATTATAACAAATTTGGAATTTAAAGTTTCTTCGTGTTTTAATCACGTATAAAACTACGAAGCCTGGCGGCGTTTCGTGAACATTGCATTTCAGTTCTTCAGGGCTGATCTGAAACTAAACTTTCGGGTTATGTTGTTCTTATTTATGTATTCTACACGATGCCTGTAATTGGCCAGAGCGCCCCATGGTGGGGACTGGTCGATCTTGATTGGCCAATCAAGTCTTTTTCAAAAAACCCGAGAGGATGGAAAGCCAAATCGAATTAGTATTATATCCATTGTCCCTATCGATGTTATTAGGGCGTTTTAAGATTTCGATTGTTTCTCTGTTTTTTACTGCCAAAATACTATACGTTCTTCCGTTGATGGTTGTTTTTCCAAATAAAATGCTATGTCCTGTTTCGATATGATGTTCAGTTAGTTCTTAGACTGATCGTCAGCGCAATGAACTCACCAACTTACAACCTAGCACAAACCTCAGGAGCAGCAATGGGATCTCCAATCTCACATGTAATAGCCAACATCATCATAGAACATCTAGAAACTAAAATCTTTGAAAATCCAAGCTTAAATCGGAATTTTGGTGCCGCTGCGTTGACGACACTTTTGTCATCTGGAGACCCGGACTAGACGAACTAAACAAATTTTTCGATTTCATCAATCAAATACACCCTAATATCCAGTTTAACAGGGAAATTGAACAAAACGGAAAATTGCCTTTCTTGGACGTACTAGTTTACAAAAGAGCCGATAACACATTAGGACATGAAGTTTACAGAAAACCCACCCACACAAACAGATACTTACATGCCTCCTCACACCACCACCCACCTTTAGCTTAGGACGCTAAAATAGTATGTAATTTTCAACAAAAGATGTGCATTTTCTACCAAAAAAGTTAATTTTCTACCCAATTTCCTTAAAAAATAAAATAGATGAATTGTCTACTCAAAAAAAAAAAAGATAAATTTTCAACAAAGAATAAGATGCTTCAATTTTCAGTGACGCAAATAAGTTTTTAAACAAATAAAATAAAGGTTCCCGCACTAAATCTACAGTAAATGGCCTTTTGTTCAAAACTCTGAATATAATTTTTTGTTTGTATTTTCGAATCTGCAGAATAAAAATTCGAAAGAAAAAAGTGAAGAAAAAAAAGTGAAAAAAGTGTGAAATGTTATTTTTTCTCAAAACTTCTTTGACAGATTTTGATAAAAGTTTCACAATGTCGAAATCACATTCAAATAAGCAGAGGAAGCGTGCATAGCAAGAATATGCCTTTGAAATAATTTTAGGGGATTTTTCAACATCCCATAGACATTGAAACAAGAAAATTGGCATTCCTTAATGAACAAAAATACAGGAGAAGTTCTGATTAAGATATCAGAGTAAAGAATGACTTCAAAATAAATACAAGATACGTTTGCTTAGTAGGATATATCTCTGAACTTACTTCAAGGGTTGTTTTATCATCCCTTGAATATGGAATCCTGAATACCTGAACAAACTTGCACCAACCTGTTCCAATTTTTACCAAACGAGAGAAATCAAAATACTCGTATTATAAAACGGATTCCTAAAATTAGTTAAAAGACATATCCTTGCTATGCACGCTTCCTCTACTCATTTAAAAGTGATTTCATATCGTAGAAGTTGAATAAAAATCTCTAGTGATTTTAGTTACTAAGAAATTATGATTTCCATACTTGGATGCATTTTTCAAAAAGTTGAGCTTCTAACTGAAGACGGTGAATGTTGTTCTGAAATCATACATAAGATTTTCTGTAAAGTCCGTCAAAAAATTTTGCTGAGCCGAGAAACTTCTTATTTGACATTATACTTGAAAAGAAAAGTGGTGTCGGTGCTAGGTCTCATTGCCAAGAAAAAATAATATTTACCTGTCTTCGAACTTTGGCATTGATTCACATTTAAAGAAAAGAAATCTTTAATCTAAAGTATACTAAGCATTATACATATTTTTGGAAAAATTGCAATGTACTTGATTATTTATTATACTGAAACCTAATTATTATTTCTGTAGAAAAATGTTCAGTTTATTTTTTCTTTCATTTTGTTATGAATTTCACAGAAACTCTTATATGATCTCAGAACTATTTGATACAATTTTCAAGGTTTTCCCTCATCGTGAATACCAAGTGAAAAACATTTTTTGGTTCAAAATTCAACTCCTTAGTTGGAAGTGGAACTAATTTGTTCGGAAATTATTTCTTTCAATGATGATTAATCATTTTAGTTTAAAAATCTTCTTTTCTTCTTTTGAAAATTTGAATATTTTTTCAATATCAGAGACCAAATTTCAATTGAAAATCTACTGTTTCAGTGCCGATGCCCAGTACAGGGACTCCAGCAATCTCTACTGTGCCAGTACTGCGCCAGTGGTGTATTTCCATCTGGGTTACGAACCAAGAAATATTTGATAAATCAGTTCCTGTTTCTAGGAAGATGAGAACTGTCACATGTATCCTGTTCTTCTTCATGGTGAAATTATTCGGCAACTCTCCAGAATTTCCAAATAATATCACTATGAAGAATAACAGGATAAAAGAAACAGTTCTCATCTTTTGAAAAGCAGGAATTGATTTCCAGAAACTTTCTTAAACTTCAACTGAAAAGATCTTGAGCCGGTTGTACTTATATAAGGTACTAGCCTTCACGTTATATTGACAAATATTACTTGTATTACTACATATAGGCAGTGAAATTGCCTTTCTTCCTTATATCAAAGATCTATTTGCTATCTTTAAAAATGTTAGGCACTCGGGATGTATACTCGATCTACACGCACCAATTTGAATAAAGCGATACGTTGCCAACGAATTTACACAAACGCAAAGACTTCTATCAATATTCTGAAGAATCGGCACTTGCTGATTATTCCAAATTCAGTGTGAAAATTACAGAATTCGGAATGATAAATGTTGTATGTTGATACAGGACGTCTACTCAAATCCTGAAAAAAAAAATTAACTGACGCTTCCAGGTTCATTTCCATAGGCATTTCAAGTTTTTCCAAGGTATAATTTTCCACATTGCGATGCTATTTCGATATTTCTCATTTTTCGAAACAATTTACTCGAAATATGTATACCGTTTTGCGAATTCATTGTATATAATGTTTTTTCAGTTTCTAACGATTAAATATCTTTAATTTGAACAGCTTTTAGAGATATTGTATTATAAGATATTCTCAAATATATTTGCTCCATCGATTGGTTATTAATTAAATGATACTAAAAACATAATCCATTTCTTGCATATGTCTCTCAAGTCCATGAATTTCAATCATAATTCAAAGAAATGTCTTTTTTCTCTTTTCCCATTCAAAATAGATCAATTTTCAACCATATAATTGAATTTCGAACTAAAAATATCATTTTTCAACCAAAAATGGAATTGCTGAGTTTCTCAAAAAAAAAGAAAACAAATTTTCAACCAAAGTGATGAATTTTCAATTAAACTGATGGATCTAAACGGCAGTAGGTGAACTTTAAATAAAACAAAATTTTGAAAAAAGTGTTTGAATTTGAACCACGTAATTTTATTTTCAAACAAAAAGATAAATTTTCAAATAAATCATGGATTGTCAATTGGACTACTTGAAATTCCTACCAAGAAGATGAATTTGTTAGCGAAAAAGATCATTTTGCAACAAAGTACATGCATTTTTAAGAAAATAGTTGAATTATTAACTAAGAAAGCCAAATTTTCAACAAGATAGTCGGATTCTAATTAAAAAGATCAATTTAAAACCAAAAATGGAACAGTTGAATTTTCAGTTTAAAAAAGCATTTTTCAACCAATCTGATGAATTCGTAACTGAAATAGTGAATCTCCTAGTGGAGTAATTAAATTTTGAACCAGAGGCATGAATAAAGAACCAAAAAGATGAATTTTCAACTCAACAAGGTAAATTTTCATCAAAAAATTGTATAGTAAAGTTTTTAGATGAAAAAATTTATGTTCAACTAAAGCGTTCAGCTTTTGAACATAATAATATTTCAATTCCAAAAAAGGAAGAATTCTAAACGAAAAATGTAGTAGTTGATATTCCAACCAAGAAATATTTTAATTTTTAATCAAAAACAGTTTAGTTGAACGAAAAATACGAATTTTCATTATAACTTGAATTTTCGAAAAAAGAAGATTTTGTTGTCAAGTGAAAGAAAATATTGCAAACAAACTTGTGAGTTTTCGACGAAATACAAGTATTTTCAACCAAGAATTGAATGGTCAAATTTTAATTTAAAAAATGAATTTCAAGCAAAGAAAACAAATTTTCAGCAAAATAGTTCAACATAATAACATAAAGCTACTCTCACAAATAAAGAATTTATGAGAAATTAGAATTAGAATTAGAAAAAATCTGAAAATAACTACTATGATTTTCAAGATATTTTAAATACCTACTCATATCCAATAATTTGGGTCTATATATTATAATGGATTCTTTAAGTGTTAAAAGCTTTTGAATGAATTGTATCAAGAATTTAATTTGTATGTTAATTAAAGAAAATCAAAAACTTTGAATCTCTCCAGATTCCAAAATAATTGTTAAGAGTGTTACGTCTTAATCAACATAACTTACCTTATATTTTATTAAATAAAGATGGTTCCTCGTTTTAGATTTTAATGTAAATTAAAAAACTGGGATGAGGATAACTACGGTCTACAGAAATAAATTAATAAGATTTGAATATAAATTAATTAAAGTTTATTAGGACAATAGCAATTTTACTGAGATGAAGTACAAAAAGGTTGATTTGAGATTAATGCAGCTGGAGTACTCTTGTTTTGGCTTGCCTCTTGTCGTTTAGTTTTAGTCCACCTTAAACAGGGATGACTAATTCAGTAAACGATAGAGTAAGAGAAAGGAAAACGAGAAAGCGAGATAATTTACTACTTACTTATGTGTGGTTGATGTGTTGTACCCTCTGGCCGGAGCTCTTTGTGGGATCCGTAGGGGGTGAGTATACAACAATGGAGGCTGCGCTGACCAGGTCAGTGGATCTGGGCCTCCCTCGTTTCTTTGTTACAGGTGGTTTATTGTATTCCGATGCGACGCTCCCGCACAGAAGTTAGATTTGAAGAAGATTTGGATGGGCCGAGTATTTGGGACCGGAGTTTTAGGGTTTCTACGAATTTGATTGTAGTACTGGGTGTGGTTCTTTAATGGTGGAGAGTCTAAACTAGGTAGACTGGTTGAACTTTCTAAAAACTGTGCAGACTCGTTAAAGTCCCTAAACTGAGTTCCTGCTTCCAAATCTGCTGTATTTATTCATGAGATCCCTCCTAAGATTCCCGTAGGGGTGAGTGGTATTAGAAGTAGGGATTCATCATGGTTCCAATCATCGTTGATGATTAATTATGTAAATGAGTGGTAGGGATTTAATTATCCAATGGGTATCGAGATTTTTATGTATGCCCATATACGGAAAGTGTCGCAGTAGCTAGGGTGCACTATATCCCTTCCTAGTCCAAAGGGTTAATTGATAGGATAGCCAATCAGTGATGAGGAATCGTAATGTGCCCAAATATGGAGAATGGGGCAGTTACCAAATATATGGTATCCCTTCCTAGATGACAAAGGCTGAGATATTCTATTATGTAGAGGGTCATAAGGTTTGCGTGTCTTCTTTGTCAGAGGTTCACCCTCCTACAACTGTCACCTTGATTGGGATATTTATTGCTTTTGTATCGAAGATGCTGGTGTCCCTTGCATAGGCATAAGTAGGTCAAGATGCTTAAATCATGTAGATGAGTAGTATAGGTACCAGCATTTTGTAAACGTATGGGGTTGAGAATCTGGTCTGTTCATAAGGATGGCTTGCTGATTAATTTATAGCTCTTCAATTAATGTGTGTTTTATGGCTGTGTTAGTTCTGCAAATTTATGTAGCCCGCTCATTTTAGTTTAATGTACTGTATATGTGCTGTAGGTACCAGCATTTGGAGGTGTATAGGATTTGAAGATGTGGCTAGTTCTCATGGTTACTTCGCTGATTAATTTATGGTCCTTTGATTATTATGTGCCCATTTCTTGTGTTGAATAGGCGAGATTTTTATGTGTATCGCTTATTTTCGTTTACTGTGCTATGTAAGTGCTATAGGTACCAGCATTTTGTAAGCGGATGGGAAACAAAATGCAGCTAGCTTTTCTGGTTGCCTTTTTGATTAATTTATGTGTTTTTGATTAGCGTGTGCCTGTTTGTTGTGCGAAAAATTGATGCGTACAACTCATCTTGGTCCATTGCTTTGTTCGTTACAAATCCGTTCTTCACGAATGATTTTAACAATGTCGGGTTTGTATATAATATGATTTTGACAATAATAATTGGATATTGGATATGATATTTCAGCTTGTTGTTTCATTAGTTAATATAAATGTAATGTAGTTATAATCAATTGAATATAAATGTTATATAGTCATAAACTATTGAATATGAATGTTATGTAATAATAATATATTGTTTATAATTATATATTATTATTATAAAAGTCGCGGGACGTGACAAGAGCACCAAAAACTTGAAAATTTCAAAACTACTATATACTTCACAAATAAGTTCTAGAGAATCATGTTGAGAGCCCCTAAGTTCTAAATTTGGTGTGGCGTATTCTAATGAATTATGAAAAAATTACCGAAAAATTTCTTTAGATAGTCGTGTCATCGAAAGAAATTAACCTAATCTAATTTTCTGTACGTCAGTACTCTTCCGAATTTCTTGAATAAAATAAAAAATGTGTAAAAGTTACCAAAATATCGTCAATTCTTCGAGAAAAAACTTTGTAGTGAATTTTCTCAAAAACAGGGCAGCTTCGATTTTTTCTTGAATTTTTTTTAGATTTATCAAAACATGAGGAAAGTATCCTGTCAATTTCCTCCTTGCTAAACTAATTCTATGACAAAAATGGAATAGCTATATTCTTAGTGGAAAAATTAATTTCCCACGAAAAAAGAAAAACAATTTTCAATAACATTAGTTAAATTTTTAAACAAAGATATCTACTTTTCACTAGAATGATGCATCTGCCATCAAAAAAATAAATTTGTAATCAAATACATAGTTGAATTTTCAACCCAGAAGATAAATTTTCTACAAAAAAAAGACAAGTTTTTGCCCAAATAGATGAATTTCAACTAAAACAGATAACTTTTCAACGGAATAGTTGAATTTTGAATTCAGAGATGAACCTTCAACCAAAAAATTACTAATTTTTAACGGAAGAATTAAATGTTGAATAAAACATGGAATAGTGAAATTTTCATTGACATTTTTATCTCGACAAAGAACTTAAATTTTCAGAAAAAAAAAGATTTTTCAACTGAAGTGATGAACCATCAAGGATAAGAATGAGTTTTTAGCAAAGTACTTTCAGTTCCAGCTAAGCAACTGAATTTTGAATAAAAAATGTTGCCCAATCGCTATTCACGATTAGCGAAAATCTTGAACATTTTATCAAATAATTCAGTATTCATATAAGGTTTTCTGGAAAATTCATACCGAAATGTTGGAAAATAAATTGATTTTTTCCTTTCTAAAGAAGGTTATTATTGTACGCTATTTGATATGATAGTTGATAAGATAAGTCGTCTCGGAGCTGATCTCATTGCCAAGCATAAAACAGTATTTACCTGTCTTTAAACTTTGGCATTGCGTCACATGTCAAGAAAAATAAAAATCTTTCCTCCAGAGTATACCAAGCGTTACAAATTGAGGAAATATTTCAATATATTTTATTATTTATTATACTGAAACCTAATTACCATTTCTAGAAAAAAAACGTGGTTAAACTTCTAACATTTTGTTATGAATTTTATAGGAAATCTTATGAAAAACATTTTTTGGTTCAAAATTCAACTTCTTAGTTGGAAGTCGGCCTAAAAATTAGTTTTGCTCAAATTAAAAATTAATTTTTTTTTTTACTGAAAATTTAACTATTTCATGTTTCATTGAACGTCAATCTTCTTAAGATGAAAATTCAACTATTTGAAAAATTGTGTACGTTGTTGAAACTTTGTATTTTTTCTAGTATCAATCTTTTTGGAGACTTAATTCCCTTTTTTGATTGAAAATTCAACTATTAGGTTGAAAATTTATGTATTTTGTTAAAAATTATTCTTTCTTGGTAGCAAATTAATCTTTTTGATTGAAGAATAATTTCTTCGATTCGAAATTTTCTTTTATTAATATTTTTTTTTTCCAAGCAAAAATTCAACTAAATTTTGTGTTGAATTTTTTTTTTTGATAGACAATCTTATTTTTTTGGTAGGAAATGCCTACTTTTTTAGTAGTTAAAATATATTTGGTAACCGTTTTCGTTGAAAATTCATGTATTTTGTTAAAAATTATTCTTTTCGGTTGAAATTTAATTTCTTTGCTTGAGATTTTTTTGTAAATTGAAAATTAATTCTTCAACTAAAAATGTAACTATTCCGTAGAAAATTTGTCTTTTTTTAAATGGAAAATTCGTCTACTGGGCTGAAAATTCAACTGTGTATTTGATTAAAAATTAATTTTTTTGATTGCAGGTGCATCATTTTAGTAATAAGTTTATTTCATTGTGGGAAAATTTAAAAAATTTTATAATGAATTCTTTTTCTTTTGTTCAATATTAATTTCTTCACTAAAAATACAGCCAGTTCATTTTTGTCATGAAATGTCCTTTTTCAGTTGAAAATACACTTAATTTGTTGAGACTTGTCTTTCTTGTCAAAAAGTCTATCATTTAAGTAGGAAATGCAAATTTTTGTGCTGTCAATAAAAATTTTGTTCATAAGTTCGCCTTTTTCGCTTGGAAACTCAACATTTTTGATGAGATTTTTTTCCTTCATTGATTAAACCACCTTTTTCGGTTAAAAATTCAACTCTTTTATTGAAAATTACTTTTTTGTTGGTTGGAAATTAATTATTTTAACTAAAAATCCGATCATGTAATTTTATATTTATAAATGTTAAAATTTTTAAATTTCTAATATGCACACAAATATGAAATTTTTTGTCACTGCCCTTCACTGAAAATTATTTCGCGATCATCTTTAACTAATATAATAAGGTCGAATAAACTTGGTCCCAGACAAGGTGAAGAGTTGCGAAATGAGTCAATTTAGGTATACAGGGAATACTCTTTATTTAACAGACACATTTTTATAAGTTCCTGCATTTGCCTGCACTTCCACACGATTGTTCTTCAGTGCATCCTGACCGGAAGAAGCCAATCGTGGAAAACAACTCCAGGAGGAGCCAAATCTCCAACCAGATATTTATGTCTAAGGCGGATTATCTTCTCTTGCGACAGCACGTTCCGCCGCCCTCAGTTCTGTAAGAAGAAATATAAAGGTTTGTTATTTTTACAACTGGCGGGCACTTAATCATAAAAATGTTGAATAAATTATTCTACGCTAGTGGTGTAAAATATATATTTTGAATTTTGAAAATTTGCTATTATTCCACAAAAGTTAAATCCTAATGGTTTAAAAAAAGTTAAATATCAACACGCAGTTTTATGATAAATTTAATGTAGGTTTTTCCGGTTTCAATCGTGTGCAAAACTACGAATCTTGCCGACGTTTCATGAACATTGCCGTTCACTTCTTCACGGCTAACTGAATGAAGTTTCACTGTTTCTGGTTAGGTTGTTGTGAAATGTAATCTTTCCTTTCTTCAGATGAATGTTGGCACACTTGTCCAAACCAAAGTTCATCCCAATCTCTTCTGTGTAGTTTTTGACGATATTTATAGCAGTTTGAAGTTTGCTTTTACCAGCAGCATAGATCTTCAGGTCATCCATATAAAACACATGAGTGACCTTATGCTCACGCTGATTAGTGTCGCCACAGAGGTATCCAGGAGAATTTCTTAGTGCGAGAGATAGAGGCAGAAGTGTGATGAAAAAAAAACAAAGGGCTCATACCATCACCTTGAAAGACGCCCCTCTGGAATGTGACGTTGTTCATTGTCAGATGATAATTCCTAGACGAGGTGGTAAATCTAGTTTCCCAAAGAGGCATCAATCTCTCTATGCATCTCACTATGTGTGGATGTACCTTTAAGCTTTCCAGCAGACAGATGATAAGTCTTAATCGAAAGCTTTCCGGTAGTCAATCCAGGCCATTGACAGGAAGCGCTGATGGACTGTAGCGTCTTTACAGACATACCTGTCAATTAGCAGGTTCTCTCGACAGCCTGCTACACCTTTTTTCGAGCCACGTTGTTTGTATATCTCTCGCCAAACAGGCTCAATTCATCGAACAATCCTGTTGTATAGGACAGCGGTAAAGATCTTGTACAGTGTGTTCAAACAAGTTATTTGTCTGTAATTCTCTGGTATGGACAAGTTGCCTTTATTCGGTAGGAGTATAGTACGTCCTAACACCAGCCACTGCGGAATTGCGTCTCCGACTTCAAAATTTCTTGATACAATCTGGTCCAGCAGCGGAAAAGTTCCTTAGTGCCCCTGAGTGCATTTTTCACCTCTTTGACAGTGACTGCTGGACACTCCTCCTCAGATTTTATGAGGTTGTCGCAAAACTCTTTGAAGCGGATGATATTGTCAGTATCTTCTTTAAACTCCAGTGTTTTCGGAATTTTGTATACGTATCTCCGAAAAGTCTCTACCTCCTTGGTCTTGAGTGGATTTTTTACAAAAACAGGGGGATCACTGAAGAGACGCGATGGGTCAGCGAGAAACTGTTGATTCTCCCTGATCCATCTCTCCCTCTTCTGTATCCTCCTGCTTGCGTCAGACAGGAGCCGTATTTTGTCAACAATATACTGCTTGATTGTCAGCAGCTTTGACTTGTTTAGTGTGTGATTCAAGATCCTTAGTTCTTTGGCGAACTTTCCAACCCTTTCCGTGAACTGTCTACCAGATGTTATGTAGTCAATCACACATTGAATACGGGACGCATTCTGTCTTGCCCTTCCAATTTTCTTGTTCAGTTGATGCAAGCGTCTTCTGGTCTTTTGATCTATCGTCGATTTCAGCCTTCGATTTGAATCAGCCAAAGTTCTCGCAGCAGCATAAACTGAGCAACTGATGGTCCAGAGGTCGGACTCTTGCGAGATATCTCCACGAAGGGAGGCATCCATTTCAGCCAGATCTTGGGGCTTAAGAGGAACTTGCATGTTGATGTTCCTCCTTGTACTGAAATTGCGATCGTCTCCTAGAAGGTGCCTGCTTTCTGCGGTGGATCTTAATTTCGTTTCATCTTCGTCTGCAACTTGTTCAAGCAGCGGTTGAGGAAGCGCTCCGCGTACTGAAGCTCTGGGTGTTTCTGGCACCACAGAGTATGCATACGCGCCATAAAGCCTCCGCGAACAGGGGTCATGCTGGCAACGTAGCAGTCTAGCACGTCATTCTTAAGTTGATCCGTCCACTTAATGTGGGCGTTTCGCCGGTCAAAAGTTTGCAGAAACTAAAGCAAAATAAATCCAGAAAAATTCTGTGAGAAACCGGTTTTTAGTTCCTAGATTTACCGCCAGAGGTCACTACCAATCTATTCTTGTTTCGCGGATCGTACAACGGTGTCCCATTTTAATCTATCACCCCAAATACCTTCTAAAATACTTTATCTAAGAAAAAATGGTTCGGACATAGGTTAACCACGACCGACGGGGACAGAGGACTGCACTATCAATTTTGACCTGGAGGTCAATTTTGCAGGTCATTTGAGGGTCAAGATAACTTTTTTAAATGGAATCTCCTATTTTTGACTCCGGACTTGAAAAGAGCGGAAAATTTCACGTGAAAAATGTCCCATGAGAAATTTGCTTTTGTGACCTTAGAAAGGTGAAATATCAAGGAAAAGTATTTAAAAAACGGTCATATGTCCTTTTTTAAAATTAGTGGATGTTCTTAGAATAGCAAACCTTTAAGATGCTTTTACCAAGTCATTAGAATGTAGAAATGTGAACCACCTTGACAATCTTGACCTGCAGGTAAATTCTCAAGGTCATTCAAAGGTTAAAAGTCAAAAAAGTCTTTTAAAGAGAAGTCCAATGAAGGGAAACTGTTTAAAAAGCTCTTAGAACCTTACTTTTAGCCCCTTGCCTCTCACCATTGCCACCTGTGTTATAATCAGCAACGGATGAAATGTTTAAAATGCTCTCCATTAGCTTCAAGACACAAATGTAGACGTCTTTCAAAACCGTCTAGAGTTTTGAGCAAAGTTTCTCGAGAAGTGGCTGCGCAGGCTATCCGAATCCTTTCCATCAGATCTTCTCTTGTTATAGGTCGTTGAGCAAATACTACATTTTTAATATAACCCCAAAGAAGGAAGTCAGGTGATGTTATATCTGGTGAGCAGGCGGGCCATTCGATTGGACCTCCTCTTCCAATAGATCTCTCATTGAATTGTCAGTTCAAAAACTCACGTACGATGAGTGCAAAATGTGGCGAAGCACCATCTTTTTGAAATCACATTCTTTGTCTTGTTGCTAAGATAACGTTCTCCAATAGTCCTGGTAAATTGTCTCTTAACAACTGTAAGTATGTATGTCTGTCAACGTTTCCGTCAAAAAAGCAGGGTCCAATTAAATAGCCATTTACTATTCCGCACCACACCATAACACTCCATCAATGTTGATGATTCATCAGTCTGTACCAGTGAGGATTTTCGTCTGACCAATAATGACAGTTATGTCTATTTAGCTGACCATCGCTGTAGAATTGACTTTCATCTGAGAAAAGTGCATATTGAAAAAAACTAGGATCAATCTGTACCATCTGCAAAGCCCATGGACAAAAATTAAAACGCGCTAAAATATGATGGGGCCTGAGGGCTTGCGTTAGAGTAATGTGTTAAGCATGATAGTTCAGAGATCTTAAAATTCTTGATACTGTTGTACGTGGTATACCTATCTCTCTTTCAAGTTGTCGAGTACTGGTTTGTGGATCAATATGAACGGCTGCTATAACATTTAGAGCTCGTGCATCATTTTCGTCGTACTCTTTATGTTGGCGTTCACGAAGAAAAATCCCATTGCGAGCTCTTTCAGTCAAAGTTCTTATTGTTAGTTTGGAAGGATGTCTTCTATCTGGAAACCGTTCAGCGTAAACTCTTGATGCAGCGGCGTGGTTAACGTGACATTCCCTTAAAATTAGTATCGTGTCAACGATTTCAGTATGTAAATAATCAGCTATATTGCGAAATTTGTTTGAAACCTAGCATAAAAAGTTTGACTAATAACTTAGGCTTTTCAACCGAAAAACAAAGCGGAGAATGAAGTGAGCGTCGTCATTCAACCAGTTGAAATGCCAACACAAATGAATGTTTACACGTACTATGAAGAAACATATGAAAATCGGTAGACGCATTCAATGTTTCAAAACTATACCGAAACCTTTTCTAATATGTATTATGAAAATAAAATGGATAATCAGAAAAAGTTCGATTATCGAAAGAAGATAACACTACATGCGACTAGTTTTCTCAATGGAATAAAACAGCGGAGAATGAAGTGAACATCGTCACGAAAATAATTGAAATCAAAAACCAAACGGATGCTCAATGCCCACCCCAAATGTGAGAGGCAAGGGGACTCACGGTAAACAAGTACACCAAGGGAAACAGAACTTACTATGTCCACGTCGTTGTTTCCGGATAAAGCTGAAAGTAAGGTTCTAAGAGCTTTTTAAACAGTTGCCCTTCATTTAACTTCTATTCAAAAGACTTTTTTTGACTTTCAACCTTTAAATGACCTTGACAATTTACCTGCAGGTCAAGATGTTCAAGGTGGTTCACATTTTTACATTCCATCGACTCGTTAAAAGCACCTTAAAGGTTTGCTATTCTCAGAACATCAACTAATTTCAAAAAAGGGCATATGACCGTTTTTTAAACACTCTACCTTGATATTTGACCTTTCTAAGGTCACAAAAGCAAATTTCTCATAAGACATTTTTGACGTAAAATTTTCCGCTCTTTTCAAATCCGGAGTCAAAAATAGGGGTTGCCATATTAACAAGTCATCTTGACCCTAAAATGACCTTCAAAATTGACCATAAGGTCAAAATTGATGGTACAGTCCTCTGTCTCCATCGGTCCTGGTTAACCTTTGTCCGAACCATTTTTTCGTAGATAAAGTATTTTAGAAGATATTTGGGGTGATAGATTGAAATGGGCCACCGGTATATATTTCTCTGCGATGCCTGAGATTGGCCACAGTGCCCCATCGTGTGGACTGGTCGAACTTGATTGGCCAATCAAGTATTTTCCAAGCCCTTGCAAAATTTAACAAATGTTCACGAAACGTCGGCATTTTCGTAGTTTTGCACACGATTAAAACCCGATGAACCTCCTTTAAATTTATTATAATGAATCATCGTGAAAGTATTAAATCTATTACGTATTTTTATGTATAACAAGTATTATATTTAATTAACTGAGAGTGAAAACTATTTTTGGAGCCCGATAGTTATCCTTATTAGAAAAGTCTGAACACTTTAGGCACAGATACCTAATATCTTTGTTTTAGAAAATGTTTTAGTTTTTACATCACCTTCTTCATTTTGGGGAAGCAGATTATACGGGAGCCACAAAGTTCTCCAACGTGTTGCCAAATAATGTGATGCATTATATACCAATTCATCATTATCTATGGGTACATATGGGTTACCTGATTGTATAAGAAGAATATAGTCATTATTTAAGTTGAATTATCTAATTATTATGCTCAGAGATACGGGGCGCTTTACTACGTTTATGGGTAATATTCACGAAACTGTACACTTTTGCAACTAAAATCATAAAATTTTTAATTGCATTTTTTTTGCGCAGTAAATATTTTTTTTACTTTGAAAGTACATTACTTACGAAAATGAGGCATTATTTTCAGTACAATCTTGGAAAACAATGTATTATAGACACTTTTTCAAAAACTTCACATTACGGAGCTGACCATTTGTATGAATGAGTGTGTTTTCATTATAAATAGACTTGTCGATTTAAAAAATACTTTTAATTCGTTTTTTTCTTCATATACTATGCATTTCTTTAGTATATTTTGATAATATAAAGTGCAAAACAAAAAATTAAGCACATGCAAAGTAAAGTATATAATATTCTAAATACTGAGCATGAAAATCAAATTATCAGAGGTTGATGAATAATTACAGCTTCAAGTACAGTTTTTTACATAAAATGTGGATGAGTAAACTTAGTTTCTCCAATATTCGCTGCTTCATAATTAAATTCAAAAGTTATAGGTTTGTAGAAGCGACAGGTAAAGAAATTTTCAGTCTATTTAATAAATACAAAAATATAATTTATTCAAAATAAAATATACAAAACAGAACTTTAAGATTTTAATAATTAAACAACACGTCTTTTAACATTTAATGATAACTCTAGTAACTTATTTGGCCGCTCATTGAAGAAAAGAGATAATAACTTGTTTCTAGTTATTTTTCATACCAAGTTTTTTTGATCGAACTGCTGAGGCATCAATATTTGCAGATTTTTTTGGTCTTTTTTTAGATTTGAGACTCTTGGATTGTACGCTTTTTCCCTGAGTTGTAGGTTGATGATTTTTAACATCTGCTTCACTTTTTCTTGATTTTACACATATCTTTTTGGATATAATGTAGCTTAATTGTCCTTTTGAAAAATGTTTGCAAACTTTACCAGCAATAAGGGTGACGTCCCATGGCAGCGTCAATCTTGGCGCAAAACGCAAAACGTCAAATCACTAGATAATTCAGCCAATGATATTCACCTAGTAATCCACAGAAACAAGGTCATTGGCTGCAATGGCGATTTGCGGTTATGCGTTTTGCCCCAAGTTTGAAGCTGCCATGGGAGGCCACCTTAATAAATTTCATTAGAAACCGTAATATTTTCATCATGGAGCTGACCATTATGGAGCTGACATTTACAACTAAACTTATATTTTTCTCTTGAATTTCTTAACTTCTACTTTTTTCCGCACACCGGCTGTTTGTTTCTAGACTGTAACTGTAAATAAACTCAAAATCACTGATAGACTTAATTTAATTTAAGCGATTTATTGCATTTTGGAGTTGACCGGCTTTTTTGTATGGACTGTTTTTTAAACAAACCATCACAGTTGACGAATGATTTCGAATAAGAAAAATTCCATCAAGCGTTGGCTAGATAGTTTGAGAGTCAGTCTTTGAAATAATGTCAGTAGATGACGTTTAAATGAACTGCGAGATTTGAAAATCTTGAGAAAGTATAATAAACAAAATTATTTGAAATATGATGTGACAAAGTTCATCGTTTTATTTAGAAACTTTAATAGTCATTTCTGTAACATTGTAGCGCACTTAAAAATCAACTATATACTTGGATTCAAATAATATAGATACTGGAAGGTTGTCATTAACTTAGTGAAATAAATTTTATGGATTTGCGCAAAATATTTTAATTTGGGACAATTACGGAGCTGACATTTTGGATATTTTTACGCAATATAGTGTAAATATTTATCAAAAGGTGAACTTATTTCGTGAGAAAAAATTGAATGAAATTATTGCACGATAAAATATTACAAGTCTAATACCTGGTTTGACTTTTTTCTATGTGTAATAGCCGAAGCCGCAAAGGTGTACAGTTTCGTGAATATTACCCATATAATAGTAATTTGTGATACAAGTGCGTAAAATACTCCATACTTTGGAAAAAAACTAGTCGCTCTAGGCAGAGTTCTTATATATTTTAAGAAATTATATTTTATTTTTCAAATTACCCCTGGTAGGACCTCTTGTTGAAGTCATTGTTTCGGACTTTGTGTATATTGCATATCTTCTATAACCTTGTTCTTCTCGACGAAAGACCATATACTCAGGCTTATAATCGAATTGCGGTATTAGATAATCTCCTGTAAAAAAATATAGTCACTATTAATTTTAACGATACTAAACTTGCTTAATCAGAATTAGCGAAATTCTACAAAGTTGTGAGTCTACTAACAATTGGCCAATGAATGAAATTTTGTTATTTTTTTCTGAATCCCAGAAATTGTTTCTTGGTTCAGCAAAATGATGTACAGTAAAAATGATCTTATAGAATCCATACAGATTGTGTTGTGTTACAGTACTTGTACCCCTTTTCCCCGTGTAATTAAAAAAAAATTATACAAAAAAACAATTGGTATTTCTATAAATACTGTATATTCAGAAATACACAATTCTAATTTTCGCGCACAAAAAAATATTTTTTCGTCACTCGAATGATATCAATACGTTAATAATTTTGAAAGCTTCAATTTATATATTTTCATTTTCGAGTCTCTTGACATTTAATCGTTTATTTTCAAACTGAATTTCTGAATCGAAATTTGTGATAGTTAAACAATTATTCACATTTATAAACAATACAAATTTAATTAATTGTAATTCAAGCTTTATAAATTGTTCAAGTCTCCAAGTATGAATGATGATTCTGAATTACGTGCTCAGAATTAAGCCATGCTTAATTAATATAATTGTTGAACGATTTCTTTGCTGATTGATGAATAAATATCATAATGTCGAATTTTAATGTTTGCACCCTACAATGCCAATCCGAAGTTTTATCTGTGTAATTTCGATAGAAACAACTCAAATGTTTAGAAATTTTGATGTTTACATTTGTTCAAATCTACATGGTGGAAGAGTTTCAAATTGGAACCTTTACTACTAAAGATTTACTAATTTATTCATTTTCAATACAAATTCTTAAGATTCGAGCAACTGTCAATCAAAAATTTCGCGAAGAGAAAATTTTGAATTCATCCTTTGAAAATGGTACAATTTTAAATGTTCGAATAACTTATTCAAAACTGCATAATTGAACAACTGCAAATTTCAAAGTTTGTAATTTAAAAGTGACTAACTTACTAATTTTATATAAGAATCCTCTAAATATCATAAGTTTGAATTAAAGTGTTTATAAATTGAAAATATGCCAATCGCAAGTTAAAAAATTATGCATCTCAATTGTAAATTTATATACAATCTACATTTGAAAGAACTTTCGAAACCTTTCAATTTTGGATTTCTCATATTTGAAATTATTTAAATTAGAACGTATTTGGAATAATTCAATTGTGAGATCCTAGAATAGTACAGTCTTCGATTTCCAAAAGAAATCTCATCAATTATTTTCAAAATACAGTACACTCCCGCTAACTGCAAGCTCCGTAAGTTCCAGTTTTTTCCACTTCTCCTCCCCACGTATTTTAACGCACACTCCATTGTGTCTCCCACTTGAGCGACTGCGAACGGCTGCGACTTTCGACTCGACTTTCGAGTCTCTGCACATGTCCCAAAGTGCGAGCTCCAACGTAGCGTGGTTATACGTCGGAACAGAGTGGGTGTACTCAATAAGTGCCGAATCCTTGGAATTCTACTCCCCTGCAGCCCCGTCAGACTAGCAGTTACCGGGAGTGTACTGTATCGATATATTCACTTCAAATCACATTCGACATTACAAGAAATTGTCTTTTTTTTTTTTGTAAATTCCTGCAATTCCAGTTTGAGGCTATGTGAGCGTAATCTCAAAATTTTTTCACATTTTTTTCAAGACCAACTTACGCTCACACGAAACGCGATATCGAGTTGAAAATTTGGGAAACTAAATATGAAGCGCTAAGAAATGCGGGCTTGGTACCAAATTGTTGTCATTAAAATAAAATTTGTGACAAAAATTTGTTTTGCTTTTTTTATAATTATAAAAATTTAGGACCAGACTCGCGTTTTTTAATGCTTTATATTTTGTTTCCCAAATTTTCAATACGGTATCGAGTTTCG
>CAKNXH010002299.1:119512-132875 GCA_932178445.1 Andricus quercusramuli
TAAAAGTGACTAACTTACGAATTTTATATAAGAATCCTCTAAACATAAAAAGTTTGAATTAAAGTGTTTATAAATTGAAGATATGCCAATCGCAAGTTAACTAATTATACATCTAAATTGTAAATTTATATACTATCTACATTTGAAAGAACTTTCGAAACCTTTCAATTTTGGATTTGTCATACTTGAAATTATTTAAATTAGAACGTATTTGGAATAATTCAACTCTGACAGCCTAGAATAGTACAGTCTTCGATTTCCAAAAGAAATCTCATCAATTATTTTCAAAATATCGATATAGTCACTTCAAATGACATTAGACATTACAAGAAATTATCTTTTTTTTGTTGTAAATTCCTGCAATTCCAGTTTGAGGCTATGTGAGCGTAATCTCAAAATTTTTTCACATTTTTTTCAAGACCAACTTACGCTCACACGAAACGCGATATCGAATTGAAAAATTGGGAAACTAAATATGAAGCGCTAAAAATGCGGGCTTGGTAATAAATTTTTGTCATTAAAATAAAATTTCTGACAAAAATTTGTTTTGCTTTTTTTATAATTATAAAAATTGATGACCAGACTCGCGTTTTTCACTGCTTCATATTTTGTTTCCCAAATTTTCAATACGGTATCGAGTTTCGTGTAAACGTAAGTTGGTTTTGAAAAAAAGTCAAAAATATTTTTGAGGTTTTGCTCACATGGCCTTAAAGTTGTGAAATTTAAGTAGCTTCAATTTTTCAAATGTTGAACTTTTCAAGTTTTCAAATGAGCTATTTTTACTACCGAAAAGCCGATAATAATAAATTTATTATTATTTCTGTAATTTTTCATTTGCACAGCACTTACCACAAAAGTCTTTAATTATGCAATTATGAAATAGAATTTTAAATTACTCGATATTTGAAGCTCTTAATTTCATAGTATATAATTGCAATTTAAAAAATGTCAAATTTAACATTTTCAGTTTCGAATAAATTATTTCCGACAGTTGAAAGGCACAGCCTAACCTACATTCTCACAATTTAACAGAGAAAAATAAAAACGTTTTTGAAAATCAAATTTTCAATGTAAGAAAAAAGAAAAGTGCTTCTGAGAAACATCCAATTTTCGATTTTAAAAGTGTGAGAATTCACATTTGAACTATTTAGTTGCTGACTTGGTGGAAAAAATTTGACCAAAGAATTCTATTAGTTTTATAAAAATTGGCACCCAGATTTTTTTCTGCTTTAGGTATACGTTTTCTCAATGTTAGGCCGTTATAGCTTGATAGTAAAAAAATAAGATTATTAATAAATTATTTTCTCAGGTTTAACCAGAACCATCTGTCAGGTTTTTTCAAAAATTCAAAATTCTTTTGAATTTTTTTGAATTTTCGAGCCAAGAATCTCATTTGTTAGAATTTGTGAGTTCAGCAGTCATGGATTGCTTCCATTTCATTCGTGACCATGAAACTTTCGAAATGAAAACCAAAATTTGGAAGTCAGAATAACAATCAAAGTACTGCCTCTTTCTACTATGGCGTTATTAATATCTGAAATTCTTTTGAGATTATATGGAATGAATTGAAATCTCTCAAATAATTCAAAATTTTAAAAATATAGCTTTCTTTTTAAAGATTTTTTGGCTTTTTAAACTTTGAAATAAAATTTATCCAGTGGTGAAAACTGTTTCTGCCTATTTTAAGACAAAAATCGTTCATTGCATTCACAAATAATCATACCAGGCAATTTATCACGAAATTTTTATAATGTGACTAAATATACCATAAATCAGTCATTGCTTTTTTATAGAAGAATAATGTTTTTTGTACTCAAATTACTGTATTCGTTGTAAACATTTACTTCCACTGGAATCGATCTGGAATTGTATGTTGAATTGTTATATTTTCAACTTTTTTTGAATTCTGGTAATATATGGATTTTTATTATCTATCGATAAATTTTTTTCATAACCATGCAAAGGATTCATCGATATATATTTTATTCTAGATACACTACTGACAAATAGTATCGGAACAATAATCGGAGGACCTATTGTAAATTAGTAATTTGGTCTTGCATTTACTGAATTACCACGTGAGAAGGCTATGTAAAATAAAGTTCAAATTTTCAAGGAATTTAACATCTCGGAAGCCACATTTCATTAGAGTTTGAATAATCCTTAGGAGTTTATGAAATAATAATTTTTTACGCGCGTATGCAAAAATCTCAAACATGGCTTTTGTGGAACATTAAATTAGGAAATTAGTTCTTCTATCTCCTGTCAAGAGTTGAACATGATGTACAAAATTCCTTAAGTAACGGAATTCAGATTTGATTCTCTCACGTCTTAACTTAATACCCACCAGGGCAAATGACTTTAACTAGGGCTTATTTAACGCTAAATTCAATTAGCTTTCCAACAGTTTTTTGGAAATACTTTAATCTCCCTATATTTTGGAAGGCTCCTATCACTTTTTAAAGTCAAGGCTCAGTTTCGATCAGTTATGGGGTTGAGTGATCCAATACTATTCGTCGGTAGTTCAACTCTAAAATATCGAGTCGCAGAAATTATAGTAAAAAAAAAAAACAGTTTTCTGTGTATACTAATCTCAGGTTTGTGTAACTATACATAACATTTATTCATAAAAATTGAGTTATTCAAGAAACTTATTATTGAAAAGTTATCTTATGTTAGTGCTAAATTTATTGTTAGAACATGTACTTGGAGATTGGAGGATTCGATTCCTCATCATGTGGTATATCACTCTCTCATCTGGTTCCAGTTCTCTAGTGCCCCCAGGAGATCCGTTAGTAGCATAGACTAGACGAAGTTGCCACTCCTTCTCTTCATTAGGCTTATGAACCCGCACTATTTGACCTACAGCATAAGTATGCAGATTGAAGATACCAGTATATTCTTCCGGTTCATGCCGTGGTCCTGTGGAAAATGATATATCGATTTTTATTATAGGACTAAAAGCAAGCAGGCGCACCACGTGCGCAATTTTTTTTGCCTTTCGCAATTTTTAGATCAAAATATAAAATCAATATTATTACAAAGTGTTTTTATTTCATAGTACCTACTATGTAACAAATTTAAATTTCAGATGAAGAACAATTATACTATTGATAAATTATATAATCATAAATATTGTAATTGTTGGTGACCAGTTATCTATTATCAGGCTGATATATTTATATGATGTGCTATGAGTATTAGTTACCCTGGCATTGTTACCCTGGCATTGTATTGTTCATAACCTATTGATTCGTGAACATGAATAGCGACACAAACTCGAATAAGATGTTTAATGCTAAACTGTTTCCCTAAATAACATCTAGAAATTTGCTCTAATCTTTTTCTTTTTGTTTGATAAGGCAGATAATTTGCGTTCGAATGGCAAAAAATTACATTAAAAGTCACAAATTTGAATTTATGGAAAAACGGCACAACCTAGGTACAGTGAAATGCTTAGCGGCCAACACTTTCACTTAAAACATAAGTCCCGGGCGCAGTAACCAAATTACGGATCTTAATGGTTTGATCTATAATTGTTAACGGTTTATCCACGACCGCCGCGGAAGAACAAAGACTGAACGCAAAGCGCGAAACCTAAAAGAAGCGCGCCCATGCATAATATATTATAATAATTTGCATTATATTACAATATGTCGCAAAAACTTATAAAATTCGTATTTATTCGACTTTTGTGGCATGTTCAAGATTTAATGTTCAATCTTCAAATATCACATGAAAAACGGAAAACCCGTAACGCGCACGTGCAAGAACGTAAAAAAAATCAGGTCATTTTCGCTTTTTAAACCTTTTTTCATCAAAAACGCGAGAAGATACAACATTTTCGCCTCCAGGTACGCATTCTAAGGAAAAAATGCTGGAATGTCCCATCCATTAAAGTTGAAGAAAATCTTGTTACTACATGAGTGCTCCATGAGTTCTCTTTTTTTTAAATTTCTTTTAAGATAAAGGATTGTGACATCGTTCAATTGAATAAACGTCATGTGCGATTCTATGTATTCAAAGGACTCAGTGATATCTAGAACTTCTATGAAAATTATTTTACGTTTATTATTATTTCAAGACGACTAATTCGTACTTCAAGTTTTCAACATTCAAATGACCGAAATGTTATATCACTGATAGTTGTCGAGCTTCACATGCTGAGTTGTGGCTTCAGCTAAAATTAGCATTACTACAGGTTTTTAACTAAAATTACCAGGCACGAAAATTTTTTTCTTCAGAATAAATTAGCACAAAATAAGCACTCAATTATGACAAAATATCGATTATCGATATTATTTTATTATAAATATATATTATATAATATATTGTAATATATAGAATATATAATATAAATAAACATAATATATAAATATATATATTATAATTATAGTATTATTATATTATCATATCGATATGACAATGCTGTAATTCCAGCTTCCGGGACCTGAAACGTTTGTATTTTTTGGCTAGTTTAACAAAGTACCTAATTTGTTTAATTTTTCAAATATTTTTTTTAATTGCTGGAATTTATTATTATTTTCAGAAGTTTTAATATAGAATAGAGTTCGAAAGTCGCGGTTGATCCAAATTTTTTATATTATTTTCAACTTTTCAATTGGAGTGAGGTAATGATTAATTCAAGTTAACAAACATGATCGTTGAAACAATTGAGTATTATCCTTAATAATATTACAACTATCTAGCATCGATAATAAAGAAAGTTATAAACAATAACAATTTGTTTTAAAAAGTAGGTTTTGATTCGTGTTCTATATCTAATTGTGAACAATTTTTTTTTTTTTTTTTTTATACCATTAAGCCGTTTCCCTTTCGGCGAGCCTCTAGGGGTAGGCGTGTCACTACCCGATTCGGGTAGTGTTTCTAGGTGGATAGTTTCTTGTAGTAAATAACTTACAAGTGTGGGCTCACCACACCCACGACCGCCAACAGCAACGCAGTAGTATTATTCTCGAACGGTCAGCCATCCAAGTACTAACCGCGCCCAGCACTGCTTAACTTCAGTGATCTAACGGGAACTGGTGTTTCCAGAGTGGCATGGCCTTTGTCTTTAATTAATGTATTTAAAATCGCTTCACGTAATATTAACGATTCATAATAACATTTACAAAAATTTCTTCTTTCTTTTGACCTAAGTTAGTCTTAAATTGGTACGTGCTTACAATTGACGTTGTCATAGAAATTTGCAGACGGCCACTGTCTTGAAATGCACCAGTGAAATCTCACTCATTTCCAGTGAGATTCACTGGTTCAGTTTGAGAGAGCCAACAGTTATTTCCCAGACTTTCTCCACCTATTGTGTCGAGACGCACTTACTGGATATGTAATAAATTCATTTTCCTTCTTTTGACAAAAACGCTCGGAACATGTACTGTCTTGTTATGACCAAGTTGGTTTGGTAAGATGTGGCACGGCGGCAGGTCCGTGTATTGTTACCACGCATGTGCAGGTACCCACTGCCAAACCAACTTTGGCATCCCGAAAGAGTACGGGTTGTGAGCGTTTTTGGTCGTCGTAGTGGGGGCTTTTTTAGTATGACTCTGGAACGAACTTCCCATTCCGGCTTGCAAACTTCGTTTACGCATTTAATATTTTTAATAGCATCTCATGCGAAATCTGAAAGAAATTCTTTTCAGTCTAGTATTCAAAGCTCTTCAATCTACGCGGGCTCATATCATAACGCCGGATTCGCAGATGATTTGATCGAAAATTTTACTATTTTTAGTTTAAGAACCACCTCAAAAAATCAGAAGAGCAATAACTTTGATTTTCCGAAAAATTGTCATTCTTCCAAGGAATATGAAGGGTAAATATTCATAAAATCTTTCCATCTCTGGAGCCTAATTGATCCTGAAAAAATCCGAATTTCAACTATTGTAATTATTTCTAAAACTTTTATCTTTATTAAATTGGGAATCTGTATTGGGAATCAGTTGATCTGGTGTTCCAATCCCAGTGGAGCGAGAGGAGAAAGATTATTCTTTTCTGATTAAATTGAATCTTATAAAAACTTTTATCTTTTTCTAAAGATACGATGCTGCGTCATTATTCTACATTCAATGTATTTTTCCTTATTTGGGTGTTTTTGTAAGAATATATTTTTCAATAAGTTACATTTGTTATGTTCTTTGATAATTTATTGCAATCTCATTAAAACTATCACTCTTATGTATGTTGGAATAATTTTTCTATTTTGAATATCGCGCCAGAAGTCCATTTAAATTGATTTTAAAGATCGATGGAGAGACCATGCTGCGCCGTTTATATAGTTTCGGTTTACTTTCTTTGGCTGTTTTCGAGATGCAATATTTAAGAAGTTTCACATGATTATCGCGAATGTTGCAGAATGATCTGCAGGGACATTCTGCCTCGAATATGGATTGGAGCTTCCAAGAGAAAAAAAATTCCCCTTTAAAATATAACTACTCATTGCGTTAGCATTCCGAACTGATTTTTTCTGGTGAGTTTTCTATTACTATATCCTTCTTTTCATTGCTAAATATGTTGAATCAGAAATATCACTCTTAAAATTATTCAACATTTTTGACATAAAAATTGATATTTTCCATTTTTTGGAGCATTTTAAAGCACAGTGCAAAAAGGTTAAGTTCAGAAGCCCAGGGGCACGGGCACGCGGGAGGATTTATAGTCAAAATTCTAAAGGCGTATTTTCGCAGGTATAAATTTGAATCACTCTACTCTTGCACTAATTCAAGACCTTGTTCATAAATCTGAAAATCTTACAGAAATATCAATCCCGGAAATTTGAAAAAATCAACTTGGTAATTCAGTAAAAAAATATTATGATAATTGAAAAGAAATAGCCAGTCACGAATCTTTTTATACAAGCTTCTTTTAATATTGTTGTAAAACAGAGCGTCCAACCAATAAGTGTTTATGCAAAAAAAAAAAAAAAAATTCAATGTCAGTCAAAATGTAATTGCAGCATGCGATGTTGTTATAAATAGCGAGTAAACATGCATTGAATTCAATAAGTGGTCTTTAATTATATGGCATGCCTCGATTATATACTTTGCGTGTACAAAATACACATAGAGAGCTGCGACTAATTAAATTGACCTATAGTATAAGCCCTATTAATGGGATTTGTTACAAATTACATGTCATCATGAAGTTGCATATTTTTTATAATTTTGCTCCACTTCCCAATGAAATAAAAAAAAGTGAAAGTAAGACAGAAAATCTTGGAGAAGGTGATCACCGGTTAGAATATCTACTTTTCAAGTTAAAATTCGAAACTTTTTTCAAAGGACTCCAGGGGCAAACACTGTTCAGTGAGAACAATTGATTGGCGGTTCAGAAATGAAATTGAAATTTTTGTCTGAATCCCGAAGATTTTCTGCTAGTTCAAAAGAATTATAATATACTAACTTGGACGTCTAATTCCTCGACCTTGACCACGTGGTTGTCGACGGGTAGTCGCCATTCCATTTTCGATCGGATTATGATGTCGTTCTGTATACACCTGCTCGCTTCTAGTTCGAACTGAAGGTAGCTGCCAGGCATCCATTCCATCTGTAAGATATAATATAGGGATTTTTCTCAACGAATTTTTTCAACGAACCCTGAAAATTGACTATTGGTCCAAAATAAATATAGCCCAAACCTAATCCCAAAGTTAGTTGTTATTGACAGAACCAAGGGTCAAAATTTCCGTGAAGTAAATATATTTTGAGATTTCACGATTCTCATTTTGACCGTGAATCCTCTTCAATGCCCAAAACATCCAAGCCACCAGTAGCAGTAAAATGTAATATAGGGATTTTTATTCCAGAGCTTTTTCCAGAAACCCAAAAATTTGCTATTGATGCAAGCTGCATAGAACTCAAATGGAATCCCAACGTCAGTCAATATTAACCAACGCACAACTTTTTGATTAAGTTAATATAATTTGAGAGTATGGATACCCAGAATTATGTATTTTTAGATTATTATGTTAACTTGACTTCTTACTGCTTAGTGACTTTGCGACGTAATTGCAGATGATTGAAGGTTAACGGCTGTGATTGGTAATTTCGCATGGCGTGAAATTTTAAAGTGATTTGTCATATATACAGGATGATCCTGAAATCATCGTATTCCTTGTAAGCACGCATTGCTTTTACAAAACTGATTAGAAAACTACTGTGAAAAAATTAGTGATGCATTCGAGACGATTTCGAGAAAATTCGAGATTTTCGTGAAACATGTTCAGGTGAACTCAAAACTTCATGGAGATCGAGATGCATCACTAGAAAGAATGTTGTAAAATGGTTTGAAAACTATTGAGTTTGCAAACCATTGAGAGTTGTAAAGAACCAACGGAAGCTTGCTATTTCCGCGCGTACATGAGCATTTTGCGTGAACTCTAGAATTTTGATCGAGGGAATCACTAAACAAGTTAGGGTGATATATTTTGAGAACTTCACGTTGCTTCAACAATATTTGTCTGTGATAAATTTTGGAATTACTACTTGAAGTGCATCACGTTCTAGATTTCGCGCATGATGCTTGTGTAGGGTAGACCTGAGCTAGTTGGGACAATTACGACTCCAGAATTTTTCGCGTCTTTTCAGTATGCGAATATAAGAATAAGCAGTCGCGAACAGACGATAGGAACCAGTCGTTGGTGTGGTGAGCTGAATCACTAGTAGAAAATATTCACCTAGAAACAAAACACTACCCGTACCAAAACTAAAAATCTTGTGAGGGAAAAGGCCTGCTGCCCCATCGGACACCGCAGCGATGACACTGCCTTGCAGGGGGACGTTAGGATACGAGGATGAAACTTAAATGTGTCTGACGACAAGTTGAGATGGTCCTCGTCAGTTTCGGAAGGCTCCCATACTTAGACCTAGGGAGGTATGGGGGTTATCACTCCTGGGACAGTGGACTCACCTACGATCGAAATAGGATCCTAACGTGCGGATTATCTTGAAACTACCATGGCTAACTTGCAAAAACAAAAAAACTAAACTCTAAACTCTAAACTCTAAACTAAACTCTAAACGCGCGTAGTCTAAATACTGGCGGATTTAGCGAACTCATTGGGATAGCAAGTAAATACAAAACTGACTTAATAGCACTTCAAGAAACCTGCTGGCCGGGCGATTTCGCGTCAATTTCTAAAGATAACTATACTTTTCACTATGGGGGAGCTAAGAAGCGCGAACTGGGTACCGGTTTTCTTACTGATAAACGAATTTTGCAAACGGTTATCGACATGCAATTCATTAACGATCGGTTATCATACAATGTACTAAAGGGTAATTTCAGCAAACACGTATTAATCAATGTGCACTGCCCCACCGAGGACAAAGACGAAGACACTAAAGATCTTTTTCACGAAACAATCGAGCAGGTTTTTGACAAGTTCTCAGCGTTTGACGAAAAAATAGTATTGGGAGATTTTAACGCGAAAATTGAAAAAGAACCAATGTATAGGCCTACAATAGGATCAGAAAGTTTGCATGACGTCAGTAATGATAATGGAACCAGAGCACTAGACTTTGCAGCTTCGAAGAACCTCGTTGTCAAAAGCATGGAATACCTCTATCATTATTCCCATCTTTAAAAAAGGCGATAAAACTAACTGTAACAATTTTATCGGGGAATTTCACTTGTGCCTTCGTGCTACAAGATCCTGTCTGATGTAATCCTAAGTAGACTAACTCCTTTTGCCGAGGAAATCATTGGGGATTACCAGTGTGGATTCCGTCGAAACCGATCTAAGAGCGATCAAATGTTTACAATTAGACAACTGTGAGAAAAGAAATGGGAATTTAATGAAGCAGTACATCAGCTATTTATCGATTTTAAAAAAGCTTACGACTCTATTATACGCGTGCGAACGTACTGGATCCTAGAGTTCTTGGGTGTGCCAAGAAAATTGTTTAGACGTATCGAAATTTGCTTAAGCGGCAGTAGGGGTGGAATACGCGTTAACGGTAGTTTATCTGAAGAGTTTTCGATCCGCGATGACCTGAAACAGGGGCGATGCACTTTCGTGCGTCCTTTTTAACTTAGTTTTAGAATACGTGGTTAGGCAAGTGCAGGCGAATCCGACCGGTGCTACCCTCAATGGAGTATACAAATTCTTGGATATGCGGATGATCTCGACTTACTAGGGGATGATAAAGAAACGGTAGCTAAAAATGCAGAAATCTTGATCGCAAAAGCCAAAGATATTGGCTTCGAAGTTAGCGAATCGAAGACAAAATATATGACCGTCGTCAGATCCGAACAAAGTAATCAAGACGGGGATCTAATGGCCGTAAATATGAAATTCGAAAGGGTTAACGAGTTTAAATACCTCGGGTCTATTATAACTAGCGAAATCAAGATTAAAACGGAAATCAACGCTCGGCTGCACGCTGGCAATGGGACAACCGCAGGATTTAGCCGGGAGTGGGTGCTAATCTGAAAAATGGCACCCGCTCCCAGCGAAATCGCGGTAAAATTTCAGCCGTAACCACGTCTCACGACCGTGAGATGGGCGGTTACAGTCTGTGCGAATTCAATACGATGATACGGCGAAAGTCTCGTGCACCCTGAGCACACGGAGCGACCCAACGACGACCGCCTTCTGCATTCTCCCTACAAGGTTCTGAATGCGGTTGAGTAGGCACGCCGCTTATATAACGTCTTTTCCGGAGGTTCTCGGCATGGTTTCGCAGAGGCTGTTGCGAAAAGTCTGAGAGCTCTGGGTGTTTCTCGCACCACAGAGTATGCAGTCGTGCCATGTAACCCTCTCGTTCAGGGACCATACTGGCATCGTAGCACTCCAGCAGGCCGTCATTGAGTTGATCCGTCTACTTAAAAGTAACAAGATTCCGCCGGCCAATCGCATTGACTCCGTCTTGATTGGCTCCCCCAACTGTAGGGTAGTCGGCATTGTTGTCCGACCCATTGTCGGGAGCCCTGCGCGTTCGATTGTTTTGAACCGCACTTACTACAACTATGTTTTGAACCGAAGGTCTTATGATAAAGCCACAGAACGCGTCCTCGGGTCGCGGATAGAGGGTTTCTGCAAGGATTTCTGCTGAATATGGTTACAATAATTAATAAGCAGTCGCGGACAATTGCGCAGGGATGGTCCCGAAGGAATAACCCTTAAGCGAAGGTGTAAGAACCTTGCCGAAAGCTGCATGGCACCTGGGTGAGGTGTCTTTAACGGTGACTCTGGGATACGGGGCGACCTCTCCGAGTATTAGCCTCATCCTTGCACGCGGGGCTCTACAAGGATGGACAAAACCTTTCCTTAGCTGCTCGTGGGAACAACAATGAAACCACTAAACCACCAGAATATTGTAGATGCAGTTCAAAACGATCGAACGCGCAGAGCACCCGACAATGGATCGGCAAACAATGCCGATCATCCTAGAGTTCGGGGTGCTGACAATAATTTAGATGGAAACACGAAGACGAACTGGCGAAACGCCCACATTGAGTGGACGGATCAACTTAAGAATGACGTGCTAGACTGCTACGATGCCTGCATCATCGCTGTTCGTGGAGGCTTCATGGCGCGTATGCATACTCTGTGGTGCCAAAAACACCCAGAGCTTCAGCACATTTCGCATCAGTCTTTGCGAAATCAAGCCGACTACCTCCGGAAAAATGAATATGTACACGGAGCGCTTCCTCAACCGCTGCTTGAACAAGCTGCAGACGAAGATGAAACGACATTAAGACCAACCGCAGAAAGCAGGCACCTTCTGGAAGATGATCGCAATTTCAGTACAAGGAGGAACATCAACATGCAAATTCCTCTTAAGCCCCAAGATCTGGCTGAAATGGATGCCTCCCTTCGTGGAGATATCTCGCAAGAGTCCGACCTCTGGACCATCAATTGCACAGTTTATGGTGCTGCGAGAGCTTTGGCTGATTCAAATCGAAAGCTGAAACCGACGATGGATCAAAAGACAAGAAGACGCTTGCATCAACTTAACAAGAAAATTGGATGGACAAGACAGAATGCGTCTCGTGTTCAACGTGTGATTGAATACATAAAATCTGGTAGACCGTTCACGGAAAGAGTTCGAAAGTTCGCCCAAGAACTAAGGACCTTGAATCACACACTGAACAAGTCAAAGCTGCTGACAATCAGGCAGCATATTGTTGACAAAATAAGGCTGTTATCTGACGCAAGGAGGAGGATGCAGAAGAGGGAGAGATGGATCAGGGAGAATCAACAGTTTCTTGCTGACCCATCACGCCTCTTCAGTGATCCCCATGTTTTTGTAAAAAATCCACCCAAGCCCAAGGAGGTAGAGCCTTTTTGGAGAAAGGTGTAAAAGATCCCGAAAACACTACAGTTGAAAGAAGATACTGACAATATCATCCGCTTGAAGGAGTTTTGCGACAGCCTCATAAAATCTGAGGAGGGGTGCCGATCAGTCACTGCCGAAGAGGGGAAAAAAGCACTTAGAGGCACGAAGAACTTTTCCGGTGCTGGACCAGATTTTATCAAGAACTTTTGGTGGAAGAAGTTTACTTCTATACATCAACATTTGGCCCGCATATTCACCTCATATTTAAAGTCGGAGACGCCCATTCCGCAGTGGCTGGTGTTGGGACGCACTATACTCCTAGCGAAAAAAGGCAACTTGTCCAAAAGATAGAATTACAGGCCAATAACTTGTTTGAACACACTGTATAAGATCTTTACAGCTGTCCTAAACAACTGGATTGTTCGACGAATTGAGCCTGTATGGCGAGAGATGTACGAACATCGTGGCTCGAAAAAAGGTGTAGCAGGCTGTCGAGAGAACCTGCTGAATGACAGGTGTGTCTGTAAAGACGCTACAGTCCATCAGCGCGTCCTGTCAATGGCCTGGATTGAGTACCGGAAAGCTTTCGATTCAACCTCTCATAGACTTATCATCTGTCTGTTGGAAAGCTTGAAGGTACATCCCCACATAGTGAGATGCAGAGAGATATTGCTGCCTCTTTGGAAAACTAGATTTACCATCTCATCTAGGAATTATCATCTGACGACGTACAATGTCACCTTCCAGAGGAGCGTCTTTCAAGGTGATAGTATGAGCCCTTTGCTTTTTTGCATCACACTTCTGCCTCTATCTCTCATGTATTTTATATGGATGACCTGAAGATCTATGCCGCTGGTAAAAGCAAACTTCAAACTGCTATAAATATCGTCAAGAACTACACAGGAGTGATTGGGATGGACTTTGGTTTGGACAAGTGTGCCAAAATTCATTTGAAAAAGGAAAGATTACTGGCGTTCCCAAGGACCCTGAGGTTGTGGATATACGTGTTATTTGATATATTAACACTGGCGATACCTGTACATACCTGGGCGTGCCTCAAAACCACA
>CAKNXH010002299.1:137875-195513 GCA_932178445.1 Andricus quercusramuli
TGAATATGCGGGCCAAATGTTGGTGTATAGAAGTAAACTTCTTCCACCAAAAGTTCTTGATACAATCTGTTCCAGCACCGGAAAAGTTCTTCGTGCCTCTAAGTGCTTTTTTCACCTCTTCGGCAGTGACTGATGGGCACCCCTCCTCAGATTTTATGAGGCTGTCGCAAAACTCTTTCAAGCGGATGATATTATCAGTATCTGCTTTTAGCTTCAATGTTTTCAGGATCTTGTATACCTGTCTCCAAAAACTCTCTACCTCCTTGGGCTTTGGTGGATTTTTTACAGGAACAGGGAGATTACTGAAGAGGTGCGATGGGTCAGCGAGAAACTGCTGATTCTCTCTGATCCATCTCCTTAATTCTTGGGCGAACTTTCGAACCGTTTCCAAGAACGGCCTAACAGATATTATGCAGCTAATCATACATTGAACACGGTACTAATTCTGTCTTGCCCATCCAATGTTCTTGTTCATTTGGTCCAAGCGTCTTTTGGCCTTTCCATCCATCGTCGGTTTGAGCCTTCGATTTGAATCAGCCAACGCTCTCACAGTACCTAAAACTAAACAATCAACGGTCCAGAGGTCGGACTCCTCTTGGATATACTCACAACGGGAGGTATCCATTTCATCCAGATCTTGGAGCTTAGGCGGACCCTGCATTTCGATATTCCTCCTTGTACTGGAATGGCTATTATCTCTCAGAAATTGTCTGCGTACAGCCGTACATATCCATTTTTCAACAGGTAGGAAAGTTAAATTCGCAATGACAGAATCGAATCGTGCTGAAGCGCTGGGTGTTTCTGGCACCACAGTGTATGCATATGTGTCAGAAAGCCTCCGTGAAAAGGGATAATTCTGGCATCGCAGCTGTCTAGCAACTCGTCCTTGAGTTGAGTTGTCCGCTCAATGTAGACGTCTCGTCAGTTCGTCGTCGTGTTTCCATCCTCGGGTGCTCTGCGCGTTCGAACGTTTTGAACTGCATGTACAACTTTTTGGTGGTTTGGTGGTGTCATTGCTGTTCCCATGAACAGCTAGGGAAAGGTTTCGTCCATCCTTGTAGAGCCCTGCGTGCAATGATAAGACTGCATATTCTGAGAGGTCGCCCGGTATCCCGGAGTCACCATTTAAGATACCTCGCCTAGGTGCCCTTCAGCCTTTGGTACGTTTGTTACAATTGTCCTCGACTGCTTATTAATTATTATAACTATTGATCTGATTATTAGAACTATTCATCTGACTTATGTTATAGGCTCATAGCATGGTGGCTTGAAATATAGTTATGAATTATTTGCAATTATATTTCTGTCACGTACAATTTATACCAAGAAATGTTTTCATGAAGGACTTCCTGCCGAATGTCGAATCCCCGGCATGCCTTCGATATGAAAAAGAGCGTAAAAAAGAAGTAAAAAACTCTTTGTCAAAAATATTGAAATTACATAAACTATCAAAAATGTTTATCTTACGCTCTTTTATTGTATATAGCTCCATGAATCCGTTCAAAATGTCTTTTGAACTTCCTGCAAACATGGTCGACGCAATATTGGATCCGTTATTTCAAAGCTGTAAGTTTCGACGCCAAGTCCGGAATCAGAGTCACTGAAAACCCGGTTATATGAAGCTTCAGAAGGATATGAAAAAAAAACAACTTGTGCCGCAATATTGGATCCGTCATTCTTATTTTGTAACTTTCGACAGCAAATTCCAAATCAGCGACTCCAAAAACACCTATGTAACCATTTTTTTGCAGCTGCGACGAGAAATCGAATTTTGGCCGTTCTCATTGGATTTGGCCCACTATGTGGCCGCCAGCAGTCATCCAGTGCACTATATTTTTAAGAACAAACCTACAGATTTCCAGAAACTTCTAGGCATCATCCTAAATTTCTGAAATTCACTGAAGTTTATTATTTAAAAAAGGGATTTTTTGGTTTTCTTTCAGAAACGACGAAAGCTGCAACATTCTTATCCAGGAAAAAAAGTTGCTCAATTAATTTTTCTACAAAAAGGTGTATTTTTTAATTTAAAATTCAAATCTTGTTTTAAGGCTCTCCAGGAGTCAACGCCGTTCATCAAGATCAATAACTTATTGGTGGTTAAGAAATAAAATGTGGATTTTTTGCTGAATATCGAAAATTGTTTGCTAGCTTGAAATCATTATAATATACTAACGTGCAATTCCATGACTTGAAGCACCACTGCTAGAGCTTCCAGCCTGATAATGGAAATGTTCCGGCCCATGCGCCACGTTGTATCCAAAAACTGGATGATGACCGAACCCTTGCACAAATGGAGGCGGGCTCACAAAAGTTCCATCTGCAAGACATAATACAGGGATTTTTAACAAAGAAGTTTTTCAACAAACGCCAAAAATTAGAAGTCGGCGACCTCAAAAGCCCCCATACACTACACGCAGAAGAAGGCCTACGAGAAATTTTGGACGCGCACTGCAGAAAGGTTATTGATGTTATCAGAAGTCACCGGCAAATTACCGTAGATATCTCAAATTTAAAAAATATCCATAAATTTATTTAATTCTCACCAATTACGAAATCTTTCATCGAGTACCATACATTTAATCAATTTTAATGATTTTTTGCAAATTTAAAAAATCATTCTGCAGTGATTTGAGAAAACGTCGTTAACTGTTAAAAATCTAAAAATGAATTGTTATATTTTGTGGAATCGTAAAAGAAAAGATAACCTGCTGATTTGAATGATTTATTGACTTGTCTTTTTGAAAAATAACTATTGCATACCTTTTGGAGAACACCATTAACTGAAAAGATTGGCGAACTATGATTCAGGAGAAAGCCGTAACTGACCTCTAGCAGCAGACGTAAATCATAGACGGCTGAATACGGCAGGCAAATTTCTAAAAAACGCCGCGTCGTAACGGATAGTTACGGACTTTACTAAACTATCGGGCTATATCGAGCCGTCGTGCCATGTCGTGATTTCAGAGAGATCCGAGCAACTCCGAGAAAAAATATATGAATTTCGAGAAACGACGAAACTACATTTATCATAATTTATCAAATCCAAAGTTTTTATCGAATGTCTTTATTTTTTATAATTTATAACGATAGTAATGTAACAGAAAGTTATATATTGAAAAATTTAATAGGTAAAAAATAATGCTTTAAAATAATTTTTAGTTATTTAAAGTGGAAGCAATTGAAGAAGAAATTCCGATGGATGAAGGCAAATGACTCAAAAACTCATATATGTTTGTCAAAGTGTGCGGCGTTTCGTTGGCATTGTTTCGCCAACCTCATCGGGCTAATGTATTAAAATAAAGATACACCACATGAATAACAAATATTTTCACAGGTACGAGTCTAAGTTAATACCCGGAATATTCTGATAAGCTAAACGTCTTAATCATCGGCGTGCTTGGAGGTGCCAAAGTTTCACTGGTTAATAGTCTGAAAATCATCCCTGTGTGTCAACAAAATCCTGAGATACTTGCGGAGAAAATGCAGAAGGCGGTCGTCCTTGGCCCGCTCCGTGTCCACATGGTGCACGAGACGCTTGCCGAATCAACGTAATGAATTCGTTACAGACTGTAACCACCTAACTCACGGTCGTGAGACGTGGTTAGAGCTGAAATTTTGCCGTGATTTCGCTGGGATGGGGTGCAATTTTTCAGATTAGCACCCGCTCCCGAGGAAATCCTGCGGTTATCCTTATATTTCAAATGGCAACCCCAATTTTTTATCACAAATTCAGATTCTCCTTTACGAAATACGTAAGTTTTATTCGGAAAATTTGTTTCGATTCGCGATAGATGGCGCTGCAATTGTGAAAAATGAAATTGTTGACACTACTTTTAGCTCTACCCAGGAATAACGACGCGGACGTAGTAGTTGTCTATACCCCTCGGGGTGCTTAATTTCGGTGAGTCCCCTTGCCTCTCACCATCCATCGGGGTGCTTGAACTTTTGGTAACGGGACAGTAAAAGTGATAAAACTGTCGAAAATCATTCCCGAATGCAGTTGGTTGATGACAGTCGATTTTGGATGTAGACATTACATATCATCGAGTCTCCACTGTCTACAATCCTCGACGTCATTCCGGCCGAGCGATAACCGCGTCTGTCCGTGCTTAACGTTTATTCATTAGGAAGGTTGATTGTGTTCATTTGATTTGGGTGTGTTGGTTGCTTTCGTTTGGGTTATTGTTGTTGGTCACGTTCGTTTGAGTTGGTTTGGGTGTCGTTGTATTTCCTCATAACCTTACTTCATTACTTTTACAATGGAAATTCTATCTCAGCAACAGAAGATTGAAATGATTCTCATTTATGGAAAAAGTGGCAGGAATATCAATGATGCTCTCACGCTTTATGCTCAACGCTTTCCAGAAAGTGTTCCTTCACGCGCTTCTTTTTACCGGGTTGTCCGAAACTTCATCACTGACGGAAGTGTACAACCGAAAAAAAAGGAAGCGTCAAGTAACAGTTACTGGAGTTGATAATGAAATTGCAATTTTAGCTGCAGTCACTCATGGCCCTCATGTTAGTACTCGACAACTAAGCCGCGATTCCGAAATGTCTCTATCAAGTGTTTGGAAGGTATTAAAACGTAATAATTATCATCCGTATCATATTTCACTGCATCAAGAAATTCATGGAAATGATTTTCAGAACGGAGTGACATTTTGTCAATGGGCGGTTCAGCAGATACAAGGAAACCCGAATTTCTTTTTTCTAGTACTCTTCACAGACGAGTCGTCTTTCATAAACCATGGTAACGTTAATCGGCACCACATGCATTATTGGAGTGTAGAAAATCCATATTGGTTGCGTGAAGTTGAGCATCAGCGTCCATGGTCCGTGAACGTTTGGTGTGGAATAATTGGAGATCAACTTATCGGTCCGTATTTTATTGATGGAAATTTGAACGGTGAAAAATATCGTGACTTTTTAGAAAATCAACTTCCAATATTGCTGGAAGACCTAAGCTTTGAAGTGCGACACAAAATGTGGTTTCAACATGACGGTTGTCCAGCACATTATGCGGCAATCGCGAGGGAAGTACTCAATCGCGAATTCAATGGACAATGGATCAGCAGAGGAGGTCCAGTAAATTGGCCTGACAGATCGCCAGATCTTACGGCACCGGATTTCTATTTGTGGGGTTATCTAAAGAATCGCGTGTATCAAGAAGTGCCCACAACTCGTGATAACATGATCGAGCGAATCAGGTCTGCTTGTGCACAAATATCACCAGACACAATTCGCAGTTGTGTGGAATCTTTCAAAGCTCTGATTAAACAGTGCATCGAAGTGCGGGGACACCATTTTGAGCACTTATTGTAAAATAATTAATCGAAATCAAGCATCCCTGTGGATGGTGAGAGGCAAGGGGACTCACCGAAATTAAGCACCCCGAAAGGAATAGACAACTACTACGTCCGCGTCGCTATTACTGGGTGGAGCTAAAAGTAGTGTCAAAAATTTCGTTTTTCGCAATTGCAGCGCCATCTATCGCGAATCGATACAAATTTTCCGAATAAAACTTACGTATTTCGTAAAGGAGAATCTGAATCTGTGATAAAAAATTGGGGTTGCCATTTGAAATTACAATGTTACCCCCACCCCTGCCTCCTGTGGGGGTGGGGTTGGGGTCAATTTTAACAAATCTTTTTTCCCCTTCGCAAATAAAAAGTTTTTATTCTCGCAAGTTTGAGCGCGCCTAGGGCGCGCGACTGTTGGATCTCGCGCTTCGCGCTCGATCATATATTTATCTCGCGCTTCGCGCTCGATTATGTATTCACCTCGCGCTACGCGCTCGGGCGTATTCACATCGCGCTTTACGCTCGATTCTTCTAGATCTTTGAACTTCGTGTTCGACTTCGATGAAAAGAAAAAGTTTATTTCTAAATATTAGAAAATTGTCAAAACCTCTACATATGAAGTGATTGTTAAATTTGTTTTTATTTTAGACTGAAAAGGAAATTTATTTACTCAAGGTTCTATCGACCTTAAGGAACACATTCTCATCCAGATGCTCGCGCTTCGCGCTCGATATTTGATTTCAAATTCATTTGAACCTTGCGTTCCACGTTAGGTTCTGTGCACCGTATAATAGAAACAAAAAAGTTTGAGCGCACTTACGGCGCGCGATTTGGGCGTCGCGCTTCGCGATTTGTATTTGATTTCAAATCAAGAATAATTATATAAATTAAGCGACAAATCTTATTAGTTAAAATGTTATTTCAGATTTTCCGTTTTTCAAAGAAGTTATTTTTTTCATTTTGAATATATTCTTACAACGAAAATGGATTTTTCCAAAGTTTTCCAAAAATTTGATTTCTTTTACTGTCAATGTTATTTTCACGAATAAAATAAAAACTACGCGTCCTATCGAAACATGATGGATAACAAATTTGTACCTCTTCTTTGAATGAACAAATGTTGTCTTCGTCATGTTTTTCGTAGCTTGTGTTATTCGTCTAAAAATTTATTTTTTCTATTTTCAATGCTGTTTTTTATAAATAAAACAAAAACTACGCGTCATATCAAAAAGTAAATAATAACAAATTTGTAGATCTTTTTTAGGTGCATAATTTTGGTTCAGTCATCTTTTGTCGTATCTTGCATAGTTTCACAGCAAAATGGAATTTTTGATTTCTCATTATTTTGTTGTGCGATCAGAATTTAAATTTTTTATTTTTTGAAAAATTCAAAAAGTTATTATGAAAATATTGTAAGGTGTTCAAAAAGCAACGTTTTTCTTCTCTTGACTTTTTTTCATAACGTGCGTTTTTCGGCTTAAAAAGTTCATTTTCGTTTGTTTTTTGGAATTTTGAAAATGCTATAACTCTGGTAATTTTTTTTTTATCTGAAAAAGTCATTAGGATATTTTTTTTCTCTTTTTGCTTCCTACTAATAACCGTCCATAGAATTTCCAAAACTTCAAAAAAAGTGTTCTCAAAAATTTTCAAAATGTGCTCACTTTTTGAATTTTCATCCGAAATAGCTGGTTAACGAACTTGTTCTTTCTTTTTAGGCCCTAAAAAAGTGTGCCAAAGCACAACCCAATCTGATTATTTTTTCGAAAGTTATCGTGCCTACAGACAGACAGACAGACAGACACCTTGATAAAAACCTTTTTTTCTGGCTCAGGGGGTCTCAAAACGTGGAGATTTGATGAAAACCGACCAAGTCAAATTTTACATAAAACCAATACCTTCTCATTAGAATGAGAATGTAAAAAGAGTTGAACAACCACCGCAGGGTACCAATAAGAGCAACTGCCATCTAAAAAATGTCAGTAGCCCTCAGTAGAACCGCCGTAAAATAAAGCTATGGCCACGTCTCACAACCGTGAGATATGTGGTCCCAAGGCACGACGAAATCACAACGACAGGCCCGCGAAACCCTCGCGTGTCTTGAGGACACGAAGCGACTCAAGGATGACAGCTTTCTGCAACCATATCGCAAGTGCCTTGGCATATTTTTGGCACGCGGGTATGGCTTTGAGGTTACGAACCAGTGATAATTTCGCACTTCCGAGAGCACCTATCACAAGGACAATTACTCGTACCGAATATTTTGGGTACAGTCGTTTCAGCTCTCTTTTGAGGTCTTGATACATCTCCTCTTTTTCTTTCTCCTTTGCAGTGAGAACAATGTCAGGCCTCGAGTGCGCAACGAGTAGCTCTTGGTGAAATTTTCCAACCTCTGCTTTCTTTACTTCGGCTTTTAGACGTGGAGCATCTAGATGGAGTCACGCACTTTCCTCACTTCTGATGTTGAAATTCAGGCCAAGGGTCTCGGCAGCTTGCTCCGCGGCTTTGTAAAGGAAAGCTCCTTCGCCAATCATCTCGTGATTTCTGACCATCTTTAGGAGAGGATCTCTGCCATTCGCAACGATGTAAGCTGGACTTAAAACAATTCGGTTGTGAAGACACTGGAGATTCAGAAGTCCGTGTCCGCCTTGACGGCGTGAAATGTATAATCGCGGAACTCACGAATTGATATGCAAGCTTTTATGCATATGCATGATCTTACGCGTGGTGACATCAAGGGCCTTAAGCTCGTTCTTCGTCCATTGAACAACCCCAAGCGAGTAGAGTAGAACCGGGATGGCAAGCATGTTAGTCGCAGATACCTTGTTCTACGCCGACAGATTGGAAGACCAAATCTGTCGAAGAAGATGCTTGTATCTGCTTCGGAGAGACTCCTTCACTGATGTTACGTCCTGAATGCGGCTTTGAGGCACGCCCAGGTATGTATAGGTCTCTCCAGTGTTAAGATGTCTAACAACACTTATATCCACAAGCTCAGGGTCCTTCGGAACGCCAGTAATCTTTCCTTTCTTCAAATAAATTTTGGCCATATAAATTGGTCATCCATATAAAGTACGTGAGTGACCTTATGCTCGCACTGATTGATGTCGCTACAGGGGTATCCAGGAGAATTTCGTAGTGCGAGAGATAGAGGCAGAAGAGTGATGCAAAAAAGCAAAGGGCTCATGGTATCACCTTGGAAGATGCCCCTCTGGAAGGTGACGTTGTTCGTTGTCAGACGATAATTCCTAGATGAGATGGTAAATCTAGTTTTCCAAAGAGAAATCAATCTCTCTATGCATCTCACTATGTGTGGATGTACCTTCAAGCTTTCCAACAGACAGATGATAAGTCTATGAGAGGTTGAATCGAAAGCTTTCCGATATTCAATTCAGGCCATTGACAGGACGCGATGATGGGCTGCAGCGTCTTTGAGACACATCTGTCAATTGGCAGGTTCTCTCTACAGCCTTTACACCAGCCGCTGCCAAATGGGCGTCTCCGCTTCAAATATGAGGTGAATATGAGGGCCAAATGTTGTTGTGTAAAAGTGAACTTCTTCCACCAAAAGTTCTTGATATAATCTGGTCCAGCAGCGGAAAAGTTCTTCGTGCCTCTAAGTGCTTTTTTCACCTCTTCGGCAGTGACTGATGGGCATTCCTCCTCAGATTTTATGAGGTTGTTGCAAAACTCCTTGAAGCGGATGATAATGTCAGTATCTTCTTCCAACTCCAGTGTTTTTGGGATCTTGTACCCCTCTCTCCAAAAAGTCTCTACCTCCTTGGGCTTAGGTAGATTCTTTACGAAAACAGGGGGATCACTGAAGAGGCGTGATGGGTCAGCGAAAAACTTTTGATTCTCCCTGATCCATCTCTCCCTCTTCTGTATTCTCCTTTTTGCGTCAGATAACAGCCGTATTTTGTCAACAATATGCTGCTTGATTGTCAGCAGCTTTGACTTGTTTAGTGTGTGATTCTAGCAGAAATTATTCAGCTAATCAAACATTGAACATGGTGCGCATTCTATGTTGCCCATCCAATCTTCTTGTCAATATTCCTCTTTGTACTGAAATCGCTATCATCTCTCAGAAATGGTCTGCTTTCTGCAGTTGGCCTCAATGTCGCTTCCTCATCTTCGTGTACAACTTTTTCAAGCAGCGTTTGGGAAAGTGTGCTGCATACATATCCATTCTTCAAGAGGTAGGAACGCTAATTTTGCAATGACAGAATCGAACCGTGCTGAAGCTCTGGGTGTTTCTGGCACCACGGCGTATGCATATGTGCCATGAAGCCGCCGTGAACAGGGATAATGCTGGCATCGCCGCTGTCTACAGAGTCGTCCTTGAGTTGAGTCGTCCACTCAATGTAGACGTTTTGTCGGTTCGTCATTGTCATTCCATCTAAATTATTTTCAGCACCTCAAACTCCAGGGTGATCGGCACTGTTTGCCGACCCACTGTCGGGTGCTCTGCGCGTTCGGTCGTTTTAAACTGCATCTAAAACTTTTTGGTGGTTTGGTAGTGTTATTGCTGTTCCCATGAGCAGCTAGGGAAAGGGTTCGTCGTTTCAAATAAAGTTATGAGTTATTTGTAATTATGTTTTTGTCGCGTACAATTCATACCAAGAAATGTTTCCATAAAGGACTTTCTGCCGAATGTCGAATACCCGGCATCCCTTCCATAGAAAAAAAAACGAGGTAAAAAACTCTCTGACGAAAATATTGAAATTACATAAACTATCAAAAGTGTTCGTCTTACTCTCTTTTATTGTTTTAAGGGCACCAGGTGTCAGCGCCGTTTAACAAGATAAATAACTTATTGGCAGTTAAGAAATAACATTTGGATTTTTTGCTGAATATCGAAAATTACTTGCTAGTTCGGAATCATTATAATATACTTACATGGAATCTGGAAAGGTCCCGGCCCATGCGCCACGTTGGATCCGAAAATTGGATGATGTCCGAACCCTTGTACAAATGGAGGCGGGCTAACAAAAGTTCCATCTGCAAGACATAATATAGAAATTTTTATCAAAGAATTTCTTCAACAAACGTCAAAAAATAAGAAGTCGGCGACCTCAAAAGCCCCCAAACAGTACACGCAGAAAAGGTAAAAGTATAGGCAACATGACATTTCAGACCGTTTCAAAGAAAGTTCAGTTAAATGTATTGATTTTTTGTAGATTTTACCCAACTCCCAGTAAAATATACAAGTGCATATGGAAAACGCCGAGCCCATTAGATGTTACTAGAGGCTAGGTAAAATTCACAGAAAATCAGTAGATCCAATTGAAGTTCCTTTAGATATACTGAAAAGTCATGTCTGCATTTTTATTGGTCGTGTTTCAAATAATACGAACACTTTTTCTTGATGCAACTATCACAAAAAGGTGTGAAAATTTAACAACTGTCGCTGTTGTATCACACGCACCATTTGAATTTATAACTTTTGACAACAATTTCGGAATCAGCGACTCCACAAACCTCCTTGTACCAACTTTTAAGCAGCTGTGACGAAAAATTTATTTTTTGCTACTTTTATTGGATTTTAGCACACTGCGCGCCAGCCAGCAGTGCTCCGTTTGGGTGATCTGTCTTCAAAGATACGCATCCATGGATATAGTATTATTTGAAGAATGATTTCTGAGTGGCTTTTGAATCTACGTGGGAAAAACGTCTACGAGAAATTTTGGACGCGCACAGTATTTTTCGCATTCGCTCTACTGAAAGTTGGAAGCTGGAGGGCCAAAAAACATGAAGTTGCCAGAGAAAGACGTATATAGAGTGTTCGAGCACAATTCATAAACCCAGCAGAACGGTTATCGATGTTATCAAAAGTCACCGACAAATTATCATAAAAATCTCAAATTTAGAAAATTTCCATAAATGTAATCAATTCTCACCAATTACACAATTTCTCATTATGTAATAATAATATAATAATTTTTTACAAATTTGAAAAATCATTCTGCCGTTATTATTATTATTATTATACCATTAAGCCATTTCCCTTTCGGGGTAGGCGTGACTTGCTCGGTTGGGGAATAGTAAACAGGTGAATAGGTATAGAGTAGGTTGGTATATGGGCATAAGGTATATAGGAGTTTTATAGGTGTTAGGGATAGGTGTTTTAGATCGATCTGGAATTCTCGTGTCATTTATTTAGATGACACGTTCATTCCGCAACACTGCTCCGACCCAGGTTGCTGATCAATCTCTCTAGCGATCACCCCAAGTGAGGAACCTCACAAAATTGTTATGTATGGTTCCCCACTTGGGCCCATTAGTATCCAAAGTCTCTGTTTCAGGCGCCATTCACACTATTGTCACTCTGTTTACAAACTATTTGTCGCCACACATTTCTGTCCTGGCATACTACTCTAGCTTCCTTCACGTCCATGCATTTCTTCACGCAAGCTCTTCTGTTCCTATGGCTTCTTACGTCTCTTCGGATTAATGTCTCATTCACAGATTCTGACCATTCTTTCGGCGGTCTACCTCTGGGCATTCTACCATTTACTTTACCTTTATACACTTGCTTCGTCAGTCGTTCATCTTTCATTCTTTCAAGATGTCCGAACCACCTTAGCTGATTTCTTTCCCATATGTCAACTAGTGTCTCTTGTGTACCACATTCTTTGAGGATTGTCTCATTTCTGACTTTGTCCATCAGTGTTTTCCCGCATATTATGCGGAGAGGTTTCATGCCGATCGCGTTGATTTTGCTCCTGTCCTTTTCTTGACAGGTCCATGTCTCGCTACCGTATAGTACAGTTGGTACGAAGATAGAGTTATGTATGGCCATTTTAGCTTTTTTTGATATGTTTTTATTTCTGAGGATGGATCCTGCTCTACCGATAACCTGCTTACCCTTATTTATGCGCCTATCTAACTCCCCATCTATTTTTCCGTCGCTAGTGAATAGGCTACCCAGATATACGTACTTGTCAACTTGTTCTAATCCCTCACCATTTAGGACAATGTTGCACATTGTTTTCTCGCTTTTTCCCTCAAACACCATGATTTTCGTTTTATTCACGTTAATTTTGAGGCCCATGTTCTCCATGCTTGTATTTAGTTTATTCAACATTCTTTGCAAGTCCTCGATTGATTCTGCCGCCGTGATTTGTGATTTGAAAAAACATCGTTAACTGTTAAGAATCTAAAAATGAATTTTTATATTTTATGGAATCGTAAAAGAAAAGATAACCTGATTATTTCAATGATTTATTGACTTGTCTTTAAATTAATTATTGCATAATTTTTGGAGAACACCATTAACTGAAAAGATTGGCGAATTATGATTCGAGAGAGAGCCGTAACTGACCTTTAGCAGCAAGCGTAAATCATAGACGGCTTTCACTTTTCACTTTTAAGTCACTTTCACGTGCGGGGTCCTTTAACGAACTTTAATTTACACGTCTAACGAAAATTTTAGAATTTATTGAATGGTTTAATATTTCAATGTGTTAATCATTGTATTAATTTGAATATTTTAAATATAATTAAGATATCAATCTTGCATTACCTTATTCCTACAATCTTTTGTCACATTTCTCTTCCACTTGCTTTAGTTGCGAAGCCTTTTACGGCCTACTTGAAGTTCTGACATAATTCAAAAACTTGAAAATAACTAAAAATTTCTTATCATATTGTTTTACAGTGACAAACCAAAAAATATAATATTCAATTTAATCTTATCAAGCAGAAAGCGATCTGGACAGTCCGGAACAATTTTGACACTGAACCCCTTTCACAGTGAAAATTTCAAAACAAAGGCATTAGACGGTTTGTTTACATTCTTTATAACTAAAACGAAGGAAACAAAATGAGGGGTGGAACAACTTGCGGAGCACAAATTTTCCTCTTTTCAGTTATTTTACACTTAACTGAAAACAACGGAATATCCAAAAATATAAAGCAGTCGATTTTCTATTAATTGGGGGAAAAGGCAGGGTTTGTTAATGTTTAATAAGACGAGTCCTTAATATGAGAGTATAAAGGCGAGAATACTAACGTTGAGAAGCGCTTGAATCTGCTAACGATGCAATCGTAGACGACGTCGCGTGCTTTCTTACAAAATGGATATTTCCGCAAATTTTCAATGAATCGATCTAAAAAATTCCAGAAATCTTCCTCCGATAGTAAGGAACAAATTTCTTACTCGAAGTTGTTTCAACTCTAACGTTCCCTCGATACTTTTCCTCGCCGAAGCTAAAAAAACGTGCTTACCGTCAGGTCTTCATTTGCAATTAATTATTATTAAACAGTTGGAATTTTTACCTTTTTTCTTTGTATTGTAGCCATCGCTAGGGTACAATGCGTACGTGTACCAAATTTCAAATAGTTTCAATAATATTTGTCAAAGTGGAGCCGATTTATGTTTTAAAGAAGAATTGAATTTAGAGAAATTTTTTCATCCCTTTTTCAATTATATTATTGAAAATATATATCGGAAAGAAAAACTTTAAATGGAAAAAAGTTCCGTCTTGTAATTTTCTACAAGGCCATATATTTTTTTATTTAATTTTTTAAACTTTAAAATTTGGATATCATAAGACGTTTGGACAATACTTTTTCGCGTTTTCGAGCGCTCGTCCTCTTATTGGCTTATTGTATCCGGACACTTAATTTTTGACTTATAAACGCTACGGAACATATATTGCAATTTCGGCCTTCCAATACCGTGTTTGCAATTTTGTCTTACGCCTGCATTGTAGAAATGTTGGAGACCTCCAAACATTTTTAAAAGTGTACCTTTTATACATGGACGACCTTAAACTCTTTGCTTCCTCAAAAAAGGGCCTGAACATCCTTGTAGAGGCGGTAAATTGGTATTCTAAAGCGACTGGCATGAGCTTCGGACTGGAAAACTTGCGAGGAGGTAAAATCCCGGGCCTAAAGGATCACACCCTGCATTGTGTTTTTCAACTAGTTATACTACTCTTATATCACTCATTGCATATCAAACTTTACAAACTTAACATATTTTTCATCTCTTATACGAGCTTATTCCATGCTTCTACCAACACCCGAAATTTCGGAAAGGAGGTGGGTTTAGTAAAAAAAGAATACCGCAAGGCTACAATTTCCATCAAACTGATTAACAAATGTAAAGCTTTTATTCTACAGAAACACCAAACGGAAAGAAGAAAAAGGTACTGTACAAAATAGTTCCGGCACTTAACCTACAAGGTTCTCTGCGGTTGAAACTACCCACAATCTTACCACTTTAAATTTAATTCCCAACGCTCATAGATTACAATTGCCATATTACGGAGAAGGATCATCTTTGATCTTGCTGAAATAAATTCGATTTACAACGCGCGAAACCCCGGAAAACACTCGCGGCACTTAACAGAGGTGACGAACTCCATGGTCGGAACACGTGGCGAATCGAGAAAAACCAGTCAAGCAAACAACAAAAAAAAAGGAACTTTAAGGAAATTAGCCCGTGCGACCATAGACTTTGCCGGTAAACAAAATTATACCTTGGCTTTCTGAGCTGCCTTTGCTTCTTGGTATATCTTTCGATATTTGGTGAAGAAATTTGGTTCATCCAAGTCCGACATTGTAACTTATTAAATTTTTGATGCCAAGATTACGGTGTGCCCTCGGAAGGTTGGAACAAGAGCGACAGGTCCAGGGACTTACGGAAATACAGAAATGTCGGAGTTTTAAAGATTGAAGCAGTTATTCAATAGGAGACGTTACCGAGATCACGTGGGCAGGTATCGCAAGTTAAGCGAGTTCACAGACTCGTAGATACTCGGGAGTGCACCCCGGTCTACAGCTATTATCAACTAATATTAGCCTTCGGAATACAGGTGGCCAATTCAAATTACATATACAAAATAGCATATACATAGTTACACCGCTTGGGTACACTCCGGTGAGAGACATAGTTTAGAGAGAGACTTCACTCTCTCGTTGTTGGATCAGGGCCACATGCCCAGTATGTTTCGTCGACGGATTGGACTCCAAGGAAGCATGAAAAGACAAGGTTAATAGGAGTAAGTAAAGGAAAAGCGTGAACAATCATTGCCCTGAGCGTTTCCTGGTAGTGTTTTCGGAGGTGACCCTTGTTCCAACGTTTTCGTGGGTCGTTTACTTTATGTTTTGAATTTACCTTGGACGAGGCACTTTCAAGTGACGGGTAATAAAAAAAATTACCCCGTCACAACTCCCCTGGCCTTAAACGGAGATTACCGGTCATTTGAGTTCCGGCAAGATGTCTAGGTCTGGGATATAATCTCTCGAAAATGCTGTGCCGATTCCGACCACGTGTGTTTGCACTACCAAGATACTCTTATTCAGGCATAGCGGTAAATAATAGTAATAGGACAAGCACGACTAAAAGCAAAGATTGTACTACTAGTTTGCACAGGTTCATAGTAATAAGCAAACTAAAGAAAAAAAAATAAAGATAAGAGAGAGCGGAGAAAAGAAAAAGAGGTTTTAAGTCGCAAGGTTAAATTGGAAGAAAATAAAATAAATAATAGGGATTTTAGTAGATCGTCCTGGTCTCAGCGTCTTGGGGCTCCTCTAGATTCTTGGGTAGGTGGCGGCTCTTCGGCTTCCAGTCAATATCCACTTGTTAGTGTAGCTTCGCATGGGGATGGTCGGTAGAATAATGAGGGACACCTTGCAAATAACTTAAATCAACTTTTTTTTATTACTTCTAGATGTGGTCCTCATTGTAACCAATAGTGACTATGAATGATATGTTTATCCATCCTACCGGAATGATCTGAATGGTGTACCTAACGACTTAATAATCCTAATGAGCGAAATTTTACATACGCCTCTAATCTTACAAAAAAAAACTTAGACAGAATCATTCTAACGCAGGTACGGAAATAAGTTAACGCGATTTTTGCCAAATGTCTCGTGGCCTAGTTACGAGACGACCAGCCGGCCTAGTCGAGCTCAACTGATCGCTCAGTTAACAGGAAGAAATGACTTCCGTTATCCGGAAAAGAAAGAAAAATCTTATTCAAAAAAAAATATATAATGCCAAAAAAAATAAGGAGGTGATCCGACCGGCGACAGTCGGCAAGCGTAGTCGAGCATTGACGACTAGTCGCCGGAGGGAACACCCTCCGGGCGAGCGTTCTTGCGGCCCTGTTCGAACGCGACCTTCTCATGTGCCTTGATTATGTATGGCTTTTCGATGACGTGTTGTCCCGGGTCGGCCTGCCTCTCCCCCTTGAGCACTCTATCCGATCTGTCCAACTTTCCGCATTTTCTACAGTTAGTCACGGTGAAGCCCTTCTCCCCGCATCGATAGCAAAGGAGAACAGGAGTCGGGTCCGGGCATTGCTCTCGCAGGTGGCCCTTCTTCTGGCACTTCCAACATATGGCGTCGACAGGGAAGCTGACGGAGGCCGGTCTGGGGGATCCCGCCCTCAGCCAACCCCTCCTGTCGACGTACTTCCAGTCGGCCGTATAGGGTCCATGATAAGCGTGCCGTCTGCCGTAACAAGTGCTGTTGGTGCTGTTAGGTTGGTCGGCTTCGGTACCTCAAGGGTCCGTTTATCAGGTTAAATTGTTTTTCCCCGGTAGTTGGGGATTATTTCGGGTGTTAATTTTTATTTATTTATTTTTTTTTCATTACTCGTAGGGAGTTCCGGTATTTCTTCGACAATGGGCTTAAGATATCTAATATGTTCCTCACCGGCGTTTCTCCCGTCAATAGAAACCAAACTAAAAACGACTGGGGATAAGCAGCGCTTAATTTTGAAGGGGCCTATGTATTTCGGACACAACGACACAACGACCGATATGGTAACGGATTCCTTCCGAAATTGAGAAACGCTGGTGATACTTTCAGTGATCCATGGACAGCCGTATTGAAAGCAAAACGAAATTCGTGCAAATGCACGTCCCATTCTTTGTGGTTGTCCTGTAAAAACATGACGATCATCGTCTTTAGCACGCGGTTGACCCGTTCGGTAGGGTTTGCCTGAGCATGGTATACCGGGTTTGTAGAGTGTATGACACCGATATTTCTACACATCTGCTCCATCAATCTATTAGAAAATTCAGTACCGTTGTCGGTGTGGACCACTTGAAATACGCCCCATCGTAAGACTATTAGGTCGATGAAAGCTTTGCGAATCGTGGGCCCGTTTGCCGTTCGGATCGGAATACATTCGACCCATTTCGTGAAGAGGTCTTAGAACACTACTACGTATTTGTAGCCTGACTTACTGGTCGGGAATGGTCCCATGACATCGCCTGCGACTACTATCCATGGTTGCTCTACCACGCGTTGACCCATCACCCCGGCTGGGCGAGCTTGTTCAACTTTACACCTCTGACAAGGGCCACAGCGTCGGACAAATTTCACGGTGGCGTGATACATTCCCGGCCACTAGTATCTTAATACCGAAAACTTGGACAGGACCTGCTGCTATCGTTATCAACACAGATGACCACACAAAGCCTAGTTCGCATTGGGTCGCCATCTTCGTCGACAGCTCAGGCAGAGGAATATACTTCGACAGTTACGGTTTACCGCCTCTTATTCCTTAACATCTTCATCGTTCACGAGGGAACTGTACCCTTTCGAGATGGAACACGAAACTACTCCAGAGTGCCTCTTCGAACGTGTGTGGTCAGTTTTGCATTATGCTATTGCATTGTATGTGTAGTGAGTATTCTTTGCGCGAGTTGAATGCAATTTTTACCAATGATCTTGTGAAGAATGATTAAATTTTGGTGCAATTGTTTAAAAAACTTTTGGCTAAACATAAAAGGACTTGTAAAAAACATGTATCAGGAAGTGAAAATGGTGGCAGCGGCGCAGAGTGTCGAAAAATGGAAAGAATTCCAGTCACGCGGCATTTTTGACGATATCGCCTTGTGTCTTTTTTTATTCTCTTCTATATGTTTGATATTTAGAGGCCTTGGTGCGGAAATGCAGAATTCCATCAAGGTTTTTTTATACCAGTGCAAAGTCAAGTGTCTCCATAAATATGCAGGCGAATGTCCAAAAAGTTCCGGGACACCCCAGCAAGTCCCAAGATATTACTATTTGTGAAGAGGTTAAGTTCATTCATGCAGTAACTTTGAACCAGGAATCCAATGGAGACCTTGGTTTTGACCTTGAGCTTGTCCTTCAAGGTCACTTCAAGGTCACCTTTTTTTAAAAATGGGAATGCCTATTTTTTACAACGACGATCGAACTACAAGGTCTGGGTATTTTAGAGAAAAGATACAGTACCTTTCAATGACAATGAGGACATTCCTTCATCAACTCAAAATGAGAAACTCAATAGTGACCTTGCTTTTGACCTTGAACTTGTCCTTCAAGGTCATTTGGAGGTCAACTTTTTGAAGAATAGAATCCTAATATTTTAATGCGGAAATGGAAAGAGCGAAAGTTTAATAACCACTCAAGGTCAGGCGCGACATTGATGGTCATTGAAAGATTATCTCAAACATTATTTCAACATTCTCACTATCAGAATCACACAAACCGTCTATCGACTCATAATCACTAGGCATACAAATTTGTCAATTGTATTTCCATATTTCCGCAATTCAGTTGCAAAAATGAGATGGAAAGAAGTCAAAACAGCGAACAGTAGTATGACGCCTGGTAAGGAAAACAAATGTATTTAGCGAAATAATGAAATAATGTTTGAAATAATCTTTGAGTGACCATTAATGTCGCATCTGACCTTAAGTGGTTATTAAGGTCACACCTGATCTGTGTCATTGTCATTGAAAGGTATTTTATCTGTTCTCTAAAATACCCAGACCTTGTTTAAGTTGGAGTGACCTTTGCGTAACCACCAAAGTAAAACCTACAACCTGAGCACATGTTTGTACGTAAAATTTCCGGCTCTTTCGATTGCCGTTGTCAAAAATAGGGTTTCCCATTTGAAAAAAGGGTCACCTAGAAGTGCCCTCGAAAGACGAGTTCAAGGTCAAAATCAAGGTCACTATTGACTTTCTCATTTTGAGTTGATGAAGGTATGTCCTCATTGTCATTGAAAGGTATTTTATCTTTTCTCTAAAATATCCGGACCTTGTTTAAGTTGAAGTGAGTTTTGCGTAACCACCAAGGTCAAACCTACAGCCTAAGCACATGTTTGTACGTAAAATTTCCGGCTCTTTTGATTGCCGTTGTCAAAAATAGGGGTTTCCAAATAAAAAAAGGGTACATTGAAGTGACCTTGAAGGACAAGCTCAAGGTCAAAACCAAGGTCTCCATTGGATTCCTCGTTCAAAGTTACTGCAGGAATGACCTTAACCTCTTCAGAAGTAGTTATATCTTGGGACTTACTGGGGTGTCCCGGAACTTTTTGGACATTCGCCTGCATATTTGTGGAGACACATGAATTTTTACTGGTGTAAAAAAAATCTTGATATAATTTTGAATTTCCGCACAAATGTGTCTAAATATGAAACTTATAGAAGAGAATAAAAAAAAAGTTGCAAGGCGATATCGTCAAAAATGCCGCCTGGCTTGAATTTCTTACATTTTTCGACACTGTGCAGCTGTAGTAACTGTGCATGCTCACTGCATAGCTGCAATCGTCTCGAATCTTGTGTACAGCTTTCTACTTTTCATATATTTCAATCAATGTTTGTTTTATCACATATAAGTTAGAATTATTATATAACATTTGCTTCATCGATTATCTCTTTGCTCTTTCATGCATCAAAATATTGCGCCTACTTTCTCTGGCTAAGATTACATTCTTTTGCATTTATTGTGTCTCTATTCATAATGCTTTGTAAACATTATTTTAAGTATTCGCGTCTTTCATAGGCTAATAGTTTTCTGTGGAATTCATACATGTTTTAGAATTTTCTCTGCGTCTAAGTCCTATTCTACTATCTAAGTTGGTATCCCTGTATTATTTATTTTTGTGTTGCTTCATTAGCCAATCCTTCTCCAACCTGAATAGGATGTAAGATTAGGATAATTAGCCTGCGTTGTAATTACTTATCAAATTTTTCAACTCGATGACTCACTACGTCTACTCTTGAACTAAAAGAGAGGGGCGAGGCCCCTCCTATTCTCGAGTCGAAACATTGCAGGTTCGCACAGGGAGGGGGTGGGCCCCCTCCCCTCTTCCAACTTCGATAAATTTATTCGATGGGAGGGGGAGGTGTCCCATTCCCTTTTTCAGCTGAGAATCATCCATTCGATGAAATCATGTGTGACCCTCCCTTTTTCCAAATTAGAATAACTCTTTTGATCAATTAGAATAACCCCCATTTTGTAATTAGGCAACGCCCCTAATTAATGCCATTTTGTAATTAGGCCACACCCTCCGGCAATAAGGAGAGGCCACACCCCCTTTCGTACCCCCACCCCTTCTTTCAGACCACGCCTCTCAGCCTCTCAGTTTTGTTGGAAAATTTGTCTCTTCAATTCAAAATGTTTTGTCTTTTTGGGTTGAGAATTATTATTATTATTATTATTATTATTCAATAAAAATACATCTGTTTGGTTCAAAATCAATCTTCCTTGCTTGAGGATTCAACTATTTTGTTTGAAAATTTTGCTTGAATCATTTTGTTCATAAATAATCTTTTTGTTGAATATTTGTATTTTCAGTTGAAAATTTAGCTCCGTTCTTCTAAATTACAGAAGTCATAGCCTGAGCTATTGCGTATGCATCACAAATTATCACTCATTTCCATGAATTTCATCAACTTTAAAAAATTTTTAGAATTTACCAATTTTTTTTTTTTTTTAACGGGATTTTACGATTCAATTTGGAAAGGAAGGAAGCCACCAGAGTTTCATTTGATAAAAGAGGATGCGCAACTTTCTATAAGAATATGCACTTCTTAAGTTAAAATTGAAAAATTGTTCCAAAGGTCTCCAGGGTCAACGCCGTTCAGCGAGAAAAATTTGTTGGTACGCCTCGATGGATGCAATACTTACAAAATTTTCCGATCAAGAATCAATGTTATATAAAACACAACCCGCGAATATTCAGCTTCTTGTAGATAATAATGTTTAAAATTGTTTTAGTGTATCCTAAATACATAAGCGATGACTACAAGCAAAGCGCTTTGTTCAAAAGAGTAATACGTTTATTGTTGTTCAATAACACGTTTGTTCCGAACAAAAACCACGTTACGTCAACTTCGAATATGGGACGGTCATCGAAACTTTGAGAAAGTTCTCCTGAAAATTTGAAAAAAAAATTGGTTGAAAATTGTGGAAATGGCACCTAGTTGAAGGCAACACACTTTGTCGCTGGAGTGGTCCAGTTATGAGTCTTTTTTTACTAAGAACAAAGAGCAGCAGCAAAACAACGATAAAACCCTCCAACGGCAGAGTGTGTTGACTTCAACTAACTGTCATTTCCACAATTTTCAATCGATTTTTTTTGTAATTTGCATGAAAACTCTCCCTAAGCCTAGTGAATAACTTTCTGGCATTAAGTTATTTTAACTAGCATTTTTTCGATGACCTTACCGCTGGAAAAAATGGGCAAAACGTGGTTTTCGTTTGGAATTAATTTGATATTGAACAACAATAAACATATATCACTTTTTCCAACAAAATGCGTTGCTTGTAGTGATCAGCGAAGAATTTAGAATACACCATAGAAATTGTAAACATTTTCATAATCAAACGGCCGTAGAATCGCGAGTTGTCTTTTATAAAACATCGATTTTCGATCGGAAAATGCTGTAAGTTTTTATTGTTTATTTTGAGTAATAAATGTTCAATTGCATAGTTTGATGAGAGAAATTGGTTGGCCGCGTCAAGGTGAATACGATGGTATATTTTGATTCACGTTTCGACCATTTTTTTCTTCATCGATCCAATTTCCCGAGTGAACAATGCTTCTACTCATTTTCTAGTGAATCCATCACATGTTCAGCAGAACGGTTGTCGCAGTTATAAAAAATTACCGATAAATTACCATACAAGATGCTCAATTAAATTTTCTATGAGAATATGTACTTTTGTAAGTTAAAATTCGAAATTGGTTTTGAAGGTCTCCAACAGCCAACGCCATTCAGCAACTACAATTTATTGGCAGTTATGAAGTGGAATTGTTTTTCTAAATCACGAAAATTTTTTCTAGGTTCAAAAAATCAATATATACTTACGTTCACGATGATCGTTTTGACCAGGAAGGCTCATTGCGTTAAATTGATTTTGCAACTGCTGCATTCGTGCCAGGCGAGCTATGTGTATGTATGGTTCTTCTTCACCCGCATCTGTACAATATAATATAGAAATTTTTATTAGAGAATTTTTCAACGAACCCCAAATCTTTTCTATCGATCCAAAATGAAGATAGCCCAAATGTAATTCCAAAGTCAGTCAATATAAGCAGAACCGAGGGTAAAAAATTTGATGAGAAAAATTTTCCGACCGAGTCAAGATATATTTCGTTTCACGTTTCCACACATTTTTTTCATGCATTTCTTACATTAAGAAAAGTGCCTGAAGATTATTATTTTTTTTTTAGTTAAATGCATCAAAAATATTTCTAATGTATTCTATACGTTGAAAAAAAAGGTTTATTTTGAAATCAAAAAATTAAAGTTATACAGTCATACAAAAAATTAAGAAACTAACGAAATTTATATGATATTATAATATCATATAAGACCGATTTCATATGAAACCCAGCAGTCTGACCCGGGTGATGTCACGAAATTGGTTGGGGCTGAAATATATTGTTTTCCAAGGTAAAATATGAGACACGTATTTTTTGCTTCTGATCAAAAATTTTTTTTCACGAACTTAGGGCTACATGAACATTAAAGTGAACTATGTAAAAAATAACGACAATTTTCCTAAAATTATTGTATTTTGGGAACCAATTGACATGATTTGATTTTCTTGGCAGGAGCTTGTAGGGAGAGCTAAACTCTTATGAAATCCACGAAGAAAATTAAAAAAAGTTGAAAATTTCCAAAATAGCGTACATTTTTCGGAAAAATTAAAAAGTCAATTGTCTCAAAAAGGCCATCTTCGATTTTTTTTTCTTAGATTTATGGTAATATGATGAAGATATCATGTGAGTTTCATCCACGCTAGACCATTCCTTCTTATAGAAAAACTTAGTTTTTGAAAACTATCTTTTTTTAATATGTTTTATATTTCATACATAACTATGAAGTTAATTGAAGATGTTGACGATACAAAAACAATTGAATGCTCTATCAGAAAAAAACGAAAGTCCGGAAAAATAGAATATTTTGTTTCATGTCATTTCATCTTTGGCAATATCTGGAGTAAAAAAAATAGTGTTGAATGCAAAATTTCGTTAGTTTCTTAATTTTTTGTATAACTGTATGCTATTATACTATTTGTCTAATGAAAAAGCTGGATACATTAGAAATATTTTTAATGCACTGAACTAAAAAAAAAATAATAATCTTTGGGTACTTTTCTTAATGTAAGAAATTACGTCAAAAACAACGTACAAAAGGTCGCACCAAAGGACGTGTAAAAAGACGCACCAAAGTACGTCCTTTTGTATCCCAATTTGGGACGTATTTTGGTACGTCCTTTTGTACGTCCTTTTGTACGTAATTTTGCACGTACTTTTGTACGTCCACTTTATCAAGTGGGTGTGACTCTAGCTGCATGACTCAATCTGTAATAAAAATAAGTTTAACGGAACATCATATTAACCTTATCTATATTAAACGTGTTTACCAAAATGTCGTCATGTCGCATGCCATGAACAGGACTTGTTTGTAATTATTGCTTCTTTTCTTTAACAATATTACAATGGCTCGAAAACTTTTGGCCGGGCAGTCCCCTTTTCCCTTTTCAAATTTTTTCGTTTTCCGTTATATCCTTATAAATATCCTACATATAAGATTCTTATAACGCTTTTCGTCTGTAAAATAAGCCCAAGGAAATTGAAGAAAGTTGAATGATTTCTGGGATATATTTTCAAAAATTGTGAAAAAATCTGTTTTCATGGCTATGTTTCTACAATCTACAGAATGAAAGGAGAATTAAAATACTAATCTAATTATACCGATATTGACATTTTCATAACATTATTATAATATTTTATTGTACTTGCTCAACCTCAAATTTATAATATAATTTTCAATGAATGGATTATCAATTTTGTTTGTCTTGTGAAAAATATTACGTGAGGAAGATTTCAGGAAAAATTATTTTCAACAAGAGCAGCTGATCAAATAAAACTCTGTTGGCGGAAATATGATTGGTTCACACTAATTTAATGTCGTTGATATTCACTCAATAACAAGGCAATACAAAAATCGGGTAAACCTTGAGTGACTAGGAAATGAAAAGCTTAGGGAGAAATGTCGCAATTGTTTGATATTTACAGAGTTTCTCTGACAAATTTAAAATGATGTTAAATTTTAAGACTTTTCCACCATATAGGATGAATTTTCAATCTGAAACTACTAATTTTCGAACAAGGGCAGATTGATTTTTGGGTAGTGTTTATAAGTTTGGACAGTCCGTACGTTTACTTCATCTGCCGTAACTCAAATCATAGGATGAGAATCCAAAAAGTTAGGGCATTTTCAAAATTGTTAAGAAAACTTTTTTCCAAAAATAAAAATTCTATGTATGGCTGTTTGTAGTACTTTGAAACTCCAATAATTTATATTCACAACTTTCGTCGATAGGAAGAAAATTATCAGAGTCATAGCATTCTTAAGATTTAAAAAAAAAAAACGAAAATTAACATTTTTATCAAAACAACGCACGATATGAAAAAAGTTATGAATCAAAAAAGGTTAATCATTATTTTTCATAAGACGCGTAGTTTTTGTTTTCATCGTGAAAAATTAAGCTGAAAATAAAAACATTAAATTTTTGGACAACCGACACAAACTATGAAAATATTATGAGACGAAAGTTGCTCAAATAAAAGAGAGCTACAAATTTGTGATCAATAATTTTCTGATAGGGTACGCAGTTCTTTTTTCAATCGTAAAAAATCACATTAACAATAAAAAAATTAAATTTTTGCAGAAACAACAGAAGGTACGTTAATCAGCACGATTGTTTTTTTATAGGATTCCCAGTTTTTGTATTATAAAGCGCGACCCAGGAAACAAAAATCCATGCACTTGCTTTGAATGGGTTTCGAAGTCGTTTGAATAGCTTATCTGTCACTGAAATTCCAGATTGCCGCCGATTGGTTTTTAACATAATTTTACTCGTTATTATTTTTCTGACAGACTCATAAGCCACATATAATATAAAGATTGTCATTAAAGAATTTTTTATCGAACCCTAAAAATTTGCTATTAGTCCAAAATAAAGAAAGTCCGAATGTCATCCCAAAGTCAGTTGTTATTTAAAAAAAATGAAGGTTCCAAATTGCCATGAAGAAAATATATTTTGAGAATCTAGGCACCCTGAATTATGTATTTTTAGAGTATTATGATATTTTTATTTCGAATTGTACATTGAAGATTTTGCAAACAATAATAACTTTGAACATTATCTAAAGGTTAGGCTTTATGAAAACTTGAATATGTAAGGTTTCTTCTTTTGCGTCTTCAATATGGACCAATCAATTAAAGAAAGGTAAAAAAGTGAAGAAAATTATATTTGTAATTGTATTTTTTTCACATGTAATTTATTTTTAAAAAATCCAGACGTAAATATGAAAAGAACATATCATAAAAATTGTTTAGTATGCTTATCACATGTATATTGAATAAATAAAATTTTGAGGATCACTTTCATCTGCTATTTCAAAGCATCAATTCCATATTTTATTATTCTTTCAACCATACTTCGAACGCCTGATAAAATGTGAGGAAGGACTTGACGTATACCTTCATCAATCATTTTTGTATTGCTTTTAGAAATATAGCCATTGTTTACTGTTTTTTAATACATTATTCCAGCCACTTTGTCCAATTAATGTGGAGGAAAAACAGAAAAAATCATAAACGTCCATCGTTGTACTCAGTTTTAGCATTTGTCAAATCAAATATCCATCACATGCGCCCTGTATTTTTCGAATTGCAACTTTAGACGTTAAGATTGGAATCAGAGAAGCTAAAAATCCCCTTTACAACCCACTCTTTCTAGTGGCCATGTTGCTCGGGATTTATTCTTGTCATCTTTCAGAAAGATTTCACCTTCTTTCATATTCACACTTCTTACTTTCTTGATGTTGCAGTATGTCTTTCTATTCGCACTGGCAATATCAGTGGCCACGATTTCAGAATCTTTTTTGAAACGATACAATTCCTAATGGTCCACGCAGTTCAACAGAAATCATCTTGAGGATCGCCGAATCCACTGATTGTTATGTGCACGATAACGCTTCATTTTATAGATGCAATATATTTTTCTTGTGAAGCATTGTATGGTGAAATCCTGGACAGTTTTCAATTGCACATACTTTTCTTTTCTGACATTTGTCTCGAAGTTTTAGAAGACAACAAAAACAAACTTTTCTTTTTTCTGCCATTTTCCAGAGTTGTTTAGTGTCTGCTTTTTTGAATGCTGAACATGATTCCAGAGAATGACTCCCTTTATTGCAAATTTTTCAGGATCTTGAGTCATTGAATTTTCTTTCCTTATCTTTTTCTCTAGGATTGTTAAAAAAACATGGATAAGCTCGAAAATTTGTAGTACGTGCAGTAACTTTTGAAAAAATTACTGCTATTTTCTCGGTCCAATCTTTAAAATTATTCAATGAAGCGCAACTCTGCTGTCCAAAAGTATAACCTAGTAAGTCATATTTGTCGCAAAGGCTATTTTCCAGCATTTATGCACGAGAAAATGACCTCTATCGGAAATGTTACTTACTAGGTTATACTTTTGGACAGCGGAACTAGCATTTATATTTTCATCGGTAAGGTAACTTTCCCATTAGGTTTACGACATGTATTGCGGAATTGACATGGCCATTGCGGAATTGAAGAACGGTCAAAATTTCCAAGACCATTTCCCATTGAGTGACGCGCGATTGTATTTTCTCGTCTCTTTTACGTTTTTCTGCGTTTTAAAACCATTTTTTCACACTAGCATTTTTAAGAGATTAGAAACTTGATTTGGTATATCCGCTTCTGCTTCTCCTTGATCCTTCATGTACTCCTGCTTGTCGTTTAGCTACTTTTTGTTATCTTGTCATTGAATTTTGTTGACTCTCTAGACGGGTTGGCACTTCTGGCAAGTTTGGCTCAAATGATTTTTGGACCATAACAAAATTTATAATGGATTGAATTATATTAATATTTGGGTCTAAATTCATACTGAAGATTTCGGAAATGTCTAGTAAACGAAATTTGCTTACCAGTCACTCGATGGTTCTAAAGCTTATTGAGTATTCTTCATCTCTTTTTTTAAATGTTAGTAAAACGAACTTGCGTATGTTCCTTCTTTCGAAGTTAGCTTCTGCTGCGATTCCATACCAAAAAATATTTATATCTTTCAGGATTTGTATGGGAGTGTCTTTCAGAATTTTCTCCAGATCTAACACATCCTTTAATGATTGATTCAATCTCATATTGACAGGCTGCAAATGCGCAAAAATGTCCGCCATATTTTTTAGATTACACTTCGAAGCAACTACTTCACGTATTTCGGCAGCACTGGGATAATTATCCGGCTCGAAGGAACACTTAATGTAATGACGAAATGAACACAGCATATTTTCTAAAGAATTATATTATATTTTCGAGAATTTTATAACTTTCTATTTAACATATTTCAGATACATTAAATTTGACCTACTGTAAAAACAAGCCTCTATCTTTAAAGTCAGCTTGTATTCTTTTGCCACGTTGACATTGGTATCTCTTATTGATTTAGCAAACCCAATGCCGGATCGAATAAGTGCACATAAAATTATTTCGCCGGGAGTGGGAAGGCCCCTGGAGGCTCTGTAAAAATTTTCAGAATTTCAATTTTTAATGACTATATCTAGATGCAGAATTTTATACAGTGCTCCCAATCTTGCCCCCCAACCGCACTGTGCATGCGTCGCGTCGCATTTCTGATTGGCTGCATAGCGCGCGCTTTTCTAAAATTTTTGTAATATGCAAATTAATTGTTTCAAAAAAATAATAATTAGAAAATGCATAGAAATACATTGAAATTCAAGAATAAGGAATCAAAATAAAATAAAATTCAAAATCTCATTTGACGTCCAATAATCAAGTCAATATATAGAATTCCTGAAAATAAAACAAGCATTCAATGATAACATTTGGACAACCACCACAAAATGCTCATGTTGCAATACATTATTACATACATATTGAAATACATTTTTCATTGCAAAATAAACTTTCGCTGTCACAGATGTAATAATATCTTGATTTAACTGCTGAAAACACATTATTCCTTCGGACATCGAAGAAAGATTTCAGCAGTGAAATAACATTATTATTATATCTATGACTACGAAAGTTTATTTTGCACTAAAAAATGTATTTTTATACATTTTCTAATTATTATTGGTTTAAAACAATTGATGTGCATATTCTAAACATTTTTAATAAGCGCGCGCTATGCAGCCAATCAGAAATTCAGCGTGACGCATGCGCAGTGCGGCTGGGGAGCAAGATTGGGAGCACTGATTTTATATCGCATCTTTTTTTTCTGCAGGCAAAAAGTTGTAGCGTTTTCAGTTTTCTAATTGAAGCCAAAAAACTTATTTCTTTGGAAAAATTGATTTTGATTCGTTTTTCTCTTCGACTCGTGCTCAGTGAGTCAGTTTGAGGAACTTTTCAATATAAATTTCAGGAAATGTAGTTTGAAATGTCCTGTGAGTGATACAACAAAAGGAATCTAAACATTTATTTTTAAAAAATTTTTAATATTTTTCGGACGCTTTGCGCACATTGGACTTCTCCAACTTTCAGCTTTGGTTTATCGAGCGAATTTTCAGCAACAAAAAACTTTTAGCTAGAACGGTGGTAAAAACTGTGTAGATAGGTTTTCTGGAAAATTTTAGCCCAATAGAACAGCTATTCAAGAAATGACTAATTTCTCAAGTCGATAGCGGCTATACGACTCGCGCGCGAGCTGTAGCGTGAGTCTCAGATCCGAGTTCACCGGCGCCAAAAATGATAACTAATCAAGAAATCAGGTAATATCAAAGTATTATGAATCGTTAAATGAATACATGATATTGCATTAAAATAATTCATTTCAATTTAAAATCCTTTTCCATTGTTTCATGTTTATTAGTTAAAAAATATATAAACGTCTTCAATATAAATATCATGCTTTCTGAACTTTTGATTACTAATGAGATCCTTGTTCATAAAACTTCAAACGTTTACAGCGGAGTTTGACTGGCTCAAAAACTTCTGCATTCTAGACATTATTTGAAGCAGATACATATTCCTCACCTTGAAAGAAAAAACGAAAATTTCGCTGAAAAAATAGTGAGAAATCGTTCACTTATTGATTCTCAATGATTTTCAATTCCACGAATTTGAAACATTGAAAATTCGCGGAATTAGGTATCCGGTATAACTCAACTATTAGATTGTAATAAAAATACACATTTTTAATGTTCGCGGTAAATGGACAATAATTCCGAAGCCCTCTTGCGCATATCAACGCAAATATTTAGCTTGGCAAGTATGATACACCAATTTTAATGTATTATTACGCCAATCAGAGTATTCCTGTCGAGTGTTGACGGAAATGCGCGGCAAAGTAGAGAAAGCGGCGTTTGTCAGACGACATATCGCAATCAAGAGTTGTCAAAGCAACATCGTTTTAGTGGGCTTTTCGCCGTTTTTGTACGCCTCGTTTGGCTCAGTGAGCCTATTTTGCCACGAGAAAGGTAAAGCTATTTGTTACAAATGATTGAAGTGCGCGAGCTGGAATTGTGAGTGTTCGGACGTAATTCTACCAAAAAATCAACTTATGTTTCAGCGTGGCGTTATGTTCCATTTGACTGAATAACGATTCTTTATTTACACTTTTACCGAGAACCAACGCCAGATATGACTTCCACATTGTTCCAATCGTCGACTTGACAATCAGACGAATTGAATCATAATGAAATAAGCAGCTTGATTTCTGCTTCTCTTTGCCGCCTATTTCATCGAATCTCACCAAGCGACAACAGCGATAAGTATTTTATAGTAAAAAAAAGGGGTTTATCCAATTTATATTAATGAATGTGTGTATGTTTTGTGAATGTGTGTGATAGTTTATTTATTTTTTATCTTTGTTTAACATGCGAATTGAATCTTGTTGTTTTTATCGGACTATTTTGACCAAATTCCAAACCTCGACCGACCATTTTATCAGTTTCTTTGATCAATTATATGCGAATGACAAATTAAATTAATAGTATTCGTGTTTTCTTTTTTAAATGACCTCTTGATGTTTTCAAATATTGCAATCAGTTTATGCAGATCTCTTTCTGTTCAATAAATCTATACATATCAACTCACTCGATTTTCACAAGATGTTCATGTTTTGTTTACATTTGCACACTTAGTCTCAGAAATAGAACTAATATGCAATTAATAAATTATTTTACATTATGCAAATTTATTTATTTATTAATTCATAATACTTTGATATTACCTAATTTCTGGATTAGTTTTTATTTTTTGCTCCGGTGAACTGTATTAACCTGTCAAAGCCCCAGTTTGTGTTTTCAATTTTCGCAATATTTAAGAATTTTGTTCCCTTGAACCCTGTGAACTAATAAACGATATATGTTTTTTTTTGTTTTTTTTTCCATGTCACTGGTTTGGCAGAAAATGGTGATGCCATATGGCACCGCTACGTCACTGCCGTGTCGGAACTGAACTTCAATATTTTCGAATATTCATCTAATTTTTTACAACGAAGAATGTTTATTATAAATCTTCTTAAAAAATCGTGCCATTTATCAGTTTGATGAAAGAAGGGTAAGTGAGAGCTCACTTAAAACTTAAAAATTTACATTCAATGATTCTCAAAATAATCTAATATGGCATTGTGAAATTATCATAAAATATTAAAAACAATTACAAAATCTAATGTAATTAAAGGTAAAACTTTTCTTTCCATGGAAACTCTCCCACCTTGCTACTGATTGGTCTGGAAATCTAAATTACAGGAAACACAAAGCCCCACATCACACTTGACACATACATTGCGTGTTTCGCTTGAGCATTCTCTAATCTGCACTGCCTCCGAATACCTTCACCGCATGGGACAAGAGAATGGTTGCTGCCGTCATACCGGATATCGTCAGAAACCTTGTGACTCTTCCTGCTGTTGATGAACGCTCGAGGACGCCCTCCTCCCTAGGGCAAATGTTGGGCCCGGATTAGGTAGATTTGAACAACTTCTCTCTTGAATTCCAGTTGTGTGTTGGTACTGCCAGCTTTCTTCATGCAGATCCAGGCATTGTTGACGACAGAATCTAATACGTATGCGAAGATTGGCCACCACCATTTCTTTCGTCTGACGGCGATTCTGTACCTGTTCATGACCTCATCCATTAAATCAGTCCCCACATACTCTTGTTATACTCGGTGAAGATAGCAGGGCGAGGTACTTGAATTTTTCTCTTCTACGCAGCTGTGTAGCGAGTTACATTGGTGACGGGTTCTATGCCATGGTATGTGGATATTTCTGTGACTATTGAGTTGGCTACCCATCGAACCACAATGATGCCCTCATATTTGCTCTTTGCGGACTCGAAAGTGCCTCACGCTTTTCCTTTATTACAGCTTGATCTATTAGAGGGGTCTTGTGTAGCCGGTTCTCTCTAACAGTGAAGATATTGTCAAAGTATATTTTGAAAGGCAAGGATTTTGCTATATCCGCTAAAGTGTCAAGCATCACGACCATGCGAGCAGCGGCCTTTCCAAGTTCCTTGTCATAATCTTCATTTTCTCTGAAACTCGTTCCCTGATACAAATCAAAGTCAAGGAGGTAACCATCCGGACTATTTAAATACCAATTTTCAAATCCAAACCTGATTGGCTAGCCTCGGAAGAACTGCTTACCCCCGTGACTACCAGAATAAGCAATCTCTGTATGTATGTATGTATGTATGTATAGCATTAAGCCATTTCCCTTTCATGGTAGGCGTGACACTACCCGATTCGGGTAGTGTTTCTAGGTGAATAGTTTCTTGTAGTAAATAATTACAAGTGTGGGCTCACCACGCCCACGACGGGCCGACAGCACACAGTATTCCTGAACGGTCGCCCATCCAAATACTAACCGCCCCCAACACTTCTTAACTTCAGTGATCTTACGAGAACTGGTGTTTTCAGACTTATCATAATTTAGAAACTCACATGGACTCGATTTTTCTTTGAATTTCTCTCCCAACATTTCTATGAGAGGATGTAACTTCCACATTCTATCCTCTGGATTTATCTGAGTATTGTACGCACAATGCACGAAGCGCATAATCTGTGTAAATCTGTTGCGGTGCATTGATTTGTAAACAAGTATGTTTCTGACATCTTCCCCCTTGTCCCGAAATCACCTTTTCCCTAAGACTGCTGAATATCGTGACAGATACAAAATTGCTAGGAAAGACTACATTTTGTCTTTCGTGATACGCGGATCTGGGAAGTTCAAGAAAATGGCGTATATATTGGATTCATCGACGAGAAACTAAATCACTACATAGTCCAACAACATTTCAAATATCTGTAATGCAGTTTTACTCCTAAACTTCGAAACATCTTGTTCTGGGAACATGTCACTTTTTAAGCAGATATCATCCTGTATCCACTTATGTGTGAGTGTTTCAGAACTTTTCTGCGTTTTTCTTCCAGGAATCGGATCCGGTTCATCTACGTTTTCGCCAGACTTCGATGCAGAGCGTGATATAGCAGCACCAGTCGGCTGTTCACGTCCTACGCCCGGATTTTCCCATTTGGATTTATAGCATTTGCAGTCACTCAGCCACAAAAAAACCGCCCCGACGTTCAGTATCGAAATGCACGCAAAATTACAGAAGTTGTATGAATTGACCACACGAAAACCTAGAATACCCTACTGCACGAAACGTCGCCGGGATTTGACGGGTTGGATCGGATCTGAGACTCTCGCTACAGTTTCTTTACTCAAATCGAAATATGTATCTAACATCAAATAACGAGATATATGGAAGCCCCAGTTAAAAAATCATCCCTTCTCATCACGTTTCCTATAGCCTCCCACTTGTTCCCGACTTATTTCTCATAGCCGCTAGCGACTTGAGACATTAATAATTTCTTGAATATCAGTTCGATTGCTATATAATTCTCCAGAAAACTTCTTTGTGCTATTATTAACAACGTTCTTGCTGGAAGTTTTTTGTTGCTGGAAATTCGCTCGATAAACGAATCGCTGGAAGCCAGAGAAGTCCAATGTGCGCCAAGCATCAGAAGAAAATTACTAACAATTTTTTTTACTAAATTTTTTAATTCCTTCTGTTGTATGAGTTAAAGGGCTCATTTAGTCAGTTTTGGGCTTCAATCAAAAAACTAAAGAAGGCACAACTTTTTGTTGTTTGGCATTATTTAAAATCCTCTAAACTCCATCAAAATGTTTCGCTTGAAAATCGTGGGAATATTTCTAAATCTCTTGAGAACCGACGAAATCTTTCAAAATTACTTGAAATATTTAAAAAACTTGAAATCCTTTCAAAAGCGTTAAAATCCTAGGAGACCCCTAAAAATTTCTTGAAATCCTTTGGAATTCCTTGAAACCTCCTGATATGTTTGGAAATCTAAGTTAAGTGAATAAATAAATCATTCGTTTCTACTGTTTCTACTGTCTCTATTTTTTCGTCAACTCTTTCAATATATTGACATTATTTTTATATTGTTCTTTCAATAATGATTTTCTATAAGGATTTCTCTTGAATCGCAAAAAATTATCAGTAATTCATTATAGGATAATCATTACATACCTACACTAAATTTTTCATCATATTTTTTTGTAAGGGGTGATTACAAGGTATCGTAACAGTGACATGGGATTACATGCGAGTAATGGGATCGCAATGGGAGTGTGCGCCAGGTTGCAGGAGTAATTAACTCCTCGATCTATATAATGTGTATCCAATTTCGTTGATCTCATTTATTATTATAATTTACTCTTTTATCTGAAGGTTGCATTTATTCGTCGCGAAAGTAATCAGCTTTCTTAAATGTGTTACTAAAACTGCCTTTTTTTAAGGCAACGTGCGTCACAGTAAATAGAAACTGGAATAAAGACTTTGTATTGGCACTAGGACCCATAATATCGATTTGTTTTGTATTCTGCAATTTAAAAAAGAAATGTATTTATTTTCGAATAAAATAGAAATTCTATTTTTTATGTTTCTTCCTGGACTGACTCACTGGACTTGTCACAAAGGTTATGTGAATCAGTCCTACCTTATATATTTTAATTTATCTGTATTCATCATAAGGTACATTTTCAAAAACAACAACAAATTTAGGTTTCTTTTTAATATAATAAATTTTGCAGTCAAATATAGTGCATTTCAGCGAGTGTTCGGTCTGCTCTGAGATGGGGAAGGGGAGAATAATTAATCAATTATCAATTAATTTATTGATTATTAATTCTAATTAATTTATAATTAATTCTTTCTACACTACGTGGGGAAATGTTCTGTTCGTCAAAAGTAAACATTTTAATTTTCAATTCTATTTCTAAGTACAGTAATTGATCAAAAGATAATGTGAAGAATGACGCTGAATTAAATTACCTAAATTCTTGTGGCCGCCCCTAAATCGATAATTTTAAGATAATTTCACATATCAATGTAATATCATCTTTCTTGTAATAAAATGTAAAGAGTTCATTGTTGAGGTGAAGAAGGCGGGAGTATATAAAAAATGAAAAGCAAAATTATTGTTTTTTTGAGCAGTAACTAGTTTAAATTAATTATTATACCATTAAGCCATTTCCCTTTCGGGGTAAGCGTGACTTGCTCGGTTGGAAAAATTAGTGAATAGGGCATATAGATATAAAGTAGGTCGGTATGTGGGTATAAGGTATATAGTTGTTAGGTATAGATGTTTTAGATTGATCTGGAATTCTCGTGTGATTTACTTAAATGACACGTTCATTCCGCAATACTGCTCCGACCCAGGTTGCTGATAAATCTCTCTAGCGATCACCCCAAATGAGGAGCCTTACAAAATTGTTATGTATGGTTCCCCACTTGGGCCCATTAATATCCAAGGTCTTGTTTCTGGCATCATTCACTCTACTGTCACTCTGTTTACAAACTATTTGTCGCCACACTTTTCTGTCCTGGCATACTACTCTAGCTTCCTTCACGTCCATGCGTTTTTTCATGCAATCCCTCGTGTTTCTATGGCTTCTTATGTCTCTTCGGATTAGTATCTCATTCACAGCTAAGCTGATTTCTGTCCCATATGTCAACTAGTGTGTCTCCTGTGCCACATTCTTTGAGGATTGTTTCGTTTCGGACTTTGTCCATCAGTGTTTTCCCGCATATTATGCGCAGGGCTTTCATGCCGATCACGTTGATTTTACTTCTGTCCTTTTCTTGACAGGTCCCTGTCTCGCTACCGTATAATACAGTCGGTACGAATATAGAATTATATATGGCCATTTTAGCTTTCTTTGATGTTTTTATTTGTGAGGATGGACCCTGCTATACCGATAACCTGCTTACCCTTATTTATGCGCCTATCTAATTCCCCATATATTTTTCCGTCGTTAGTGAATAGACTACCTAGATATACGTACTTGTCTACTTGTTCTAATCTCTCAGCATTTAGAACAATGTTGCATATTGTTTTCTCACTTTTACCCTCAAACACCATGATTTTCGTTTCATTCACGTTACTTTTGAGGCAATTTTGTCATCTTTGAAAGCTAATCCATCTACCTGGACTGTTTCGAGATCAACACCATCTTCGTCAAAGAGGGCAGTTTTTAGTCACTTATCCATGAATATGATAAACAGCCACGAGGACATAACGCATCCTTGCTTCACACTTTACATATTATCGAAGCAGTCACTCAGTTTCCCATGCACCCTTACACTCGCTTTGCTACCTGCATATATTGTTTTTATTGCTTGTAGAAGCCCTCCATTTACTCCATACTCTTTAAGGACTTCCCAAAGTTTACTTCTATTTACCTTGTCAAATGCTTTTTCTAGGTTAATAAATGCACAGAAGACTTTTTTTCCTACTCTCAAGCTTTTTTCTGTGATCTGTCTTAAGCTAAATATCTGATCTGTATATGACCTTCCTGGCATAAATCCACTTTGGACTTACCACATCTTCTCTTCTGTAAGTTCCATTACCCTACGGATAAGTATTTTTGAGTATATTTTACTCACTGTACTTAGCAGGCTGATACCTCTGTAATTACTGCAGTTGCTTTTATCTCCCTTTCTCCTGTATATTGGTACGATAATCGCTTTTCTCCAATCTTCTGGGACTTCTCCTGTCTCGAAACATAAAGATATGTACTCGCCACCGTACTTGAGCATTTCAGCGCTAATACTGTTTATACCAGCAGCCTTACCGTTTTTCAAGTTTTTAATTATATCTGTGACCTCAGTGACACAGACTTTTTCAATTGGGTTTTCTAATGCATTATGTTCTATGTCGCAGTTTTGTTGCCCTATATCTTCACCTCCTAATAGTTCTTTAAAAGAGTCTTTTAAAGCGTCTCCTATCCCGTCTATATCATATAGCATTTCACCTTTGCTGTTTCTCATGCTAACAAACTCTGTACTTCTGCTTTCCTTCAATTGTTTATATAATAGGTTTATAACTCCTTCAAAGCAGTTTTTTTATTTTGTTCTCTTCTTCTGTTCTGGGTTTCTCTTTACTTTCTTAGACTAGTCGTTTAATTTTCCTATTTTTGTGTTTTTAATCATTTTTGCGTCTATTTCTCTCCTCATCGCTAAGACCTGTCATGTGCAGCGTTTGATTGTGCGCTTCTTTCTTTCCTTTTTGGGCTGCCGCAATTTCATCGTTCCACCACGCATCGCCAGACTTCCTTCCTACCATCGCCGTACCACACACTTCAATCGCAGTTTTAACAATGGTATCCCGAAATAAAGCCCACGCGCCCTCTATATCTTTATTGCTTTCTAGCGGTTCCCAAATTGCCTTGTCTATGCGTTCCTTATCTTATTCTGAAAATTTATTTGCACTTCCGGTTTCTGTAAATTTTCGACCTTGATTCGCGTTTGTTTCGTTTGTTTGACTGTCTTTTTTTCCATCACCGTCCTAAGTTCAATTTCGATACAAAAAGGTAATGATCAGTATTGCATTCGGCCCCCCTCATGACTCTTGTAACTAGTTCTCTTAGTCTTTCATCTGCAATAACGAAGTCAATTATACTGCGGTTATTTCCTTTACACCAGGTGTAAGTGTGGATCATTTTATGTCGAAACCAAGTATTTGTAATGAAAAGGCCCTTCTCTGAGCATAAGCTAACTAATTTTTCAATAAAAAAAACAAAATATGTTCGAATTACAAAAAAAAAACACAAGCTAATTGGTTTCATTTCTTTCTCCCACATCGAAAGTGCTTAACACTAGAAGGACTGGGGTCTGAACCCCTCCTAGAAGGACGGTCGGTGTCCCCGGGATACCGACCGGGGCGCTTAGTGACCATATCGTGACGAAATATGTGTATTTCGGAATTCCGCTAATGGTATTGATACCTTCTCGTTCACCGTGTGGATTTCCGGACACAGGAATAGTGATAGCGTGGGTACAGTTATAGCCAAAAAGGATGCATGTACGAAGAAAATCAACAAAAAGTGCATTTTAGCGTTATTTAATTGTATTTAAAAACAGAGCAAAATCAGAAGAAAAACGTGACATGCATGCATTCTTTTCACGGTGTGTATGAAAATTAGCAAGTACAGTCGTCTATAAAAGTAAGTAAAGAGTCAAAAACATAAACAGGCAGGGTAATGAATTTCTGTAAATGTCAGATTTTCATCAAATAAACCTTAGAAACGTCGAAACATTAAAACTTTGAAGTAAAGTGAACAAAAATACTACAGTGTTTTCAAACGCCATGGTGAACGTCCGAAGGACGGCTCACTTTCGTTGCTCTTGAAGACAGCCCGGTCTCCTGATTCCTGAGGACACCGCGAGTCTTTCTAGGCAGCTGGTTCGATATCGCCAGTTCAAAAATTGATATCGATGTGAAACTTCGGGAATGTGTATTGCAGCCAACTTCAGGAAAAGTCAGGGTCAGAAAAACCGAAATTTTTACTCAAATCCGAACCATAGCGTTTTTAAAACACAAGGTGTCCTGAGGACAGCTTACTGTCCTACAGAAAATTGCATCTTATCTAATAGAATAACAAAACAAGGACAAATATATCCTGTTAGAAATTCATTTTCTATTTGGACTAATTCTGGTTTATAAGCAAATTATTAAGATAAAAAAGTTTTTTAATTGGTGTCAGTGTGTTTGCTCGTATATTACGTGTGATAACTTAGCGACAACCAAACCAAGCCTCGATTCGTTAGGTTCAATAATCTACTCATTAAAATAATAGTAATTTCCTTCCAACTCGGTAATTTTTCATCTTTTAATTGAAGTTTTGGCCTCTATCCATGGCCGTAATAACATTTAAAAAATTGGTTGTGTTTTGTAAAAAAACAAATAAAAATTGATATTATTTATATTAAGTTTTGGCCCCTATCTGTGCCTCCTAATGGGCGTTAGAGTTATTGAAAAACGCTCTATTAAAAATAGTTGAGTTAATTCCTCACAGAAGAAATCTCTCTCCAATCCATCTGTGTTAACAGAAAATGCAGATAAACTTAGTATTAAAACTTTTCTATGCACTACAAATATTTTGATCTCAAAAATTTGTATTTTCTTCTAGCTTTTGATGTCAAATAATAAAAGATTATACTTCAGATGGTTTTTCAAAGGCACATTGAAAAATTCATATTCCGAATTTCACAAAAATTTGGCAACTACTTATATGTTAATTAAAATAACTATAAAACGATAAGCGATAGGGATTACTATCTTCACTTTTCACATTTGGGAATCATATAGGTAAGATTTGAAGAAGGGAGAACCTTGCTAATAAGGTGTTTCGTAATTTGAATTGAGCGAAAGGTTACAGCAATGGGAAACATGACAAATCAGATATTCAATAAGAGAATGCGATTGTGTGAAATTGTCATCTCTATTGAAACAATGAGAAGACATTATGGTAAAATTTGTTCATATGGTACATTAGATCGACAAACAAGTTATACACATTGCTTCACAATGAACGAATTATGTCGAGTTCACTTTTCGATATTTGAAAATTAAAAAACACCGAAAATCTTTTTTTTTATTCTTCGGATTATAGATTTAGTGAGAATTTCACGGCTCGCCCGTAAAAACAATCCTTCTTGTATGGGCAGCTTAAATTTTGAAAAATAACAAGTTTAGCTGTAGATATTTGAAAATTAAAAACATCGAAAAACGTATTTTTTCATGCTGGAATGGTTCCTAACCGTCACGAACTGTTTTACCCCGCCTATAATTTAGGGGGAGAAAAGAAAGGTTTTTCCATTATTCAATGTGCAAATATTAAAAATGAAACACATAATTTAAAAATTGTTAGGTGTGCATAGTAAGTCTTTCGCATGCTTGGATAGTGTGTGATGTGCAAGGGTAGCTAGCTCCTTAAGAGATTCGTATCAGTTAAAAATTGAGTTGGCCCCCCATACTCATGAATATAAGGGCCATAATTTTTCATGCGCTTTTGTTAACGAAAGAGTAATCCTTTGACCTCATCCCAAAAATATAGGCTTTATGAGAAAATTACAGAAAAAATGTCAGTGTTGCCAGCAATATTTCATTACAAAAGAATTGTCGCAAAATAACAATAATTTGTTGCTTCTTCTCCTGGAAGGAATCAATTATTTCATCTACTTTCCCCAATACCCAATACGGCATATATTTGGCAACCCACACATGCTTCTCAGGCTACCGCTATTTCGAAATTATTGCCTGATCTATTACGCATACGCCCACTTCGTAAATTCTCATAAATTTCTATAAATTTGAGAATTTAATAAAAAATTTATGAATTTATGGAAAACTAAAAGAATTAAAATTTGAGAGATTTACGAAAATGTATTCATTTTATGTAAATTCATGCAATTCGTGGAAATTTGTGAAAGTTAATGAAGTCTGTAAACATTCATGAAATTTATGGAAACTTATGGAAATGTATGGTAATGCAGCGGTAAGTTTTGATAATACTTCTGCTGGGCATATGCGCAATAGCACAATATAATGGAAAGTTTCAGATGCAGGGGCGTAAGGAAATATAGATTCTAAAGATAAATTTTTGAAACATATTTTGACCTACGAAGTGAGGTTTCAATGAAAAATTTCCGACATGTTGGCAAAAATGTCGGTTCAAGCCTTATTAATTCTTATTACTTTCTCAAAATTTTCAACTTATGGGTACACGTGGATATTAAAGTCTGTAAGATATCTCGGAAAAAATTCCAGTTCAAACTTTAATAATTGTGAAGAAAATCTTAATCACATAGCATGAAATGAAATTTTTGCCAAACTCAGTTCAACAATTTCATATTCAATCTTTGCGCGTACCCATGAACTCAATTTCCTGCTAGCATATGTTAGAAAAATGTTACTGCACGTTTATTTTATTTATTTATTTTATTATATTTATTTATTTATTTATTTATGAGGGTTAGGTTTGAAAGCAGCTTTAAGCTGAACCTCGCCCTTTGGGTTCTTATGTTAACTCACTCTGTCTGCCATGTACATATCCTTCTTGTTACGAACTCAATAAAGATTTATTATTATTATTATTATTATTATTATTTCCTTCCATCTACGTATCTAAAAATGTGGCCTCTTTTAGTTTCAAAACTGTATAATTAAATGTTTAGCTGCACCCTGAACAAAGTGTTTTGCGAAATATATACAATGATAATAAACATATGTTTCAACTGTTCCAAATAGAGTCCGAATTTTTGGATATAGTTGATCCTGATCAGGATGTAAGACATTTCAATCTGTGATTGCTTTAGTATTATATTATATCCTATACTTACATACAGTATTGCTAAAAAATATTAGCGCGTAGAAGAACAAGATAAAATTAACAACTCTCATCTTTGTCGAAGCAAAAACTGCTCTCTGGAGACTTTCTCGAACTTCAACTGCATAGACCTTAAACGAGCTGTACTTGAATATATTACAGCCTTCACGTGATATTGACAAATATTACTCGCATTACTACATATAGACAGTGAAATAGCGTTTTTTCCTCATATCAAAGATCTATTTGCTATCCTTGAAAATTTTCGATATTCGAGATCTATATCCGATCTACACGTGTCAATTGGAGTGAAGCGACACGTTGCCAAAGAATTTATACAAACGCAAAAACTGTTGTCAATAGTAATATTTTAGGTATGCTAGGTGGATTACGCACATGTATTTCGTAAACTTTATGTTTCTATAGACGACAACGACAACTAGAACGGAAAATATTAATTTGTTCGTTATCGAGAATCATGCAAAGACGTTGCCCGGAAATGTTCTCTTGTTAAATCCAAATTTTTGAACACACTTTCTTAATTTCAAATGATACATGTAACAAACAAATTATTAGTTTTTGTTCTAGTTTTTGCTGTCATCTATAAAAACATCAAATTTACGAAATATATATGCGTAATACATCTTGCATACCTAAAATATTCCTATTGAAAAAACTTTCAGAGTTACCCTCGTACTTGGGGATTTGTTTTTGGCATTTTCTGATTATTTCAAATGCAGTGCATAAATTACAGAATTTCGAATGATAAATGTTGTATGGCGATAACGGGTGTCCACTTAAATCCTGGAGAAAAAAATTCCCTGAAAAGTACGGAGCTATTCTGATATTTCGCACTTTTTGAACCACTCGTCTCGGAATATGTAAACAGTTTAGCGAGTTTATTGTATGTACTTTTTTCTGAGTTCAAGAGTTCTGAGTTCAAGGCCGATTCTTCCTATTCTTATTTCAAATAACCAAAAACTTTCTAAAAATAACCGAATTTTTCAGCCTTTAATATTATTTTTGAAATATCCAAAACTAAGAAAATTCATTTTCGGACCTAAAACGGCCTAGCAGATCTTGTAAATAATTCGAAAAAAAGTTAGGAAGAAATCTTTCAGATTGGAATGTACAAAATTGGAATGATTTATATTTGAAACCATATCATTTTTAAAAGTGTAATGTTTAACTTTTTGATTTGAAACTGCCGAGTTAAATTTTGAAACTTGGGATTAAATAATGTTCTTTGAAAGTTGTGGTAGTAGAAAAAGAGACAATACTTTAGTAAGACTTTAGAAAGGTCGTAAAAGTGCAAGAAGCTGATCACTACACACCATTAGGCATAAAAGTAATATTAACTAATGAATGTTTTTCAACTTCCAACTTTTTATAACGAATATATAACAATTGCAAATTGAACGAATTGAAGACTGAAGTTTTTGAGAATTAGACTGATAAATTGTTAGTAATTTAAACATTTTAGAATGCAGGGACGGTCTGGGACATCAGGCGGCCCTGGCATTTTGTACCTAAGCGGCCCTTTTCCGCAGTGTCTTCTAAAAAAAAAAAAAGGTCATCGAGGGGCCATGGTCCTGGTGGGCCCTGTACTAAAGCGGCCCTGGTAGAATGTATAAAAGTGAAAATTTCCATTTCTGAGAATTAAAAATTCTAAAGCTGCATAAATTTTAACTTGTAATCATAATAAAGTATTTGAGAACGGTACTGCATAAAATTTTATGTTGATGCTAAAGAAGAGTTTTAGTGGTTATTTCACTTCTTATTGTTGAAAAATTATCACTTACTTACTGAAGATTCGATATTTTGTTCTTTGCTTGGTTCTATTCTTAAAAATTTACTGGCTGTTTCTTTGTCTTGTGTTGAAGTAGCAGGTTCTGCCGAGTCACTTGCATCCTGTATGACATAAACTCGAAATTTAAAAAAAAAATATTAGAAAATAATACAATTCAAATTCTAAAGATATACAAAAATTATAGAAATTCGTACCTCAGGTGAATGATTACCAAAAAAATTTTCTAATGCCTCGATGCCATTGCTTTCATGATCCATTGTCTCATGAAACAAAATAGGACTGTAAGACTTATTATTTTCTTCTGAAAGAATAGTATCATTTTATTGCCTCAGTAAATATATATAATTTACAAATAGTAAATACATAAATATTAGACAACTATTTAAAAGTATGTTTTATGAAAACGGCTGGTATAAAAAATTATGCGGAATGATATCTTTTGTAAACGCAGCAGTGAAAAATTAAAATTTTAAATATTTGAAACCATATAACGTTAGTAAATAAGATACAAACATTTAACTTGTATTAATATGTGAATTAAAAAAAAAGAACCAAAATAAAAATTACATAGCCTCTAAAACTTAACTTCAATGAAGACTTTTAGTGCGTGAAAGTTTACTTTTATTTTTTGAGGTTATATAAATAGAACGTTTAATTGAAATCTAAACTAATATTACCTGCGACGCGGTATCGTTTGCCATAATTCGGTGGGTGGTTTTTTTTATAAACATATACATATTATGAGAGAAAACGAATGAAAATTAAACTTCGTTGCAAAATTTATTTGATATACTTTCGTGTTTACTTTAGTAAAATATTGATTGAGTCGATTGTATGTGAAGGTTAGAAAGTTGAAAAACAAGTTTTTTTGTGGAATGAATGAGAATAAAATACAATATTTCAACTTACCTGGGAAAATAAGCTCAGATTTGAATTATTATACCTGTACAAATAATATAGGTAAAAGTTATAAACAGTTTTTTTCTGGAATTTACTTAGCACTCAAATCGTGAACTATAGCCTTCAAAATATATATTTATTTAAAGATTAGAAAATTTAAATTAATAAAATGAGTGGCAAATTCAAATCGGAGTCGATCATACGTGATCATAAGAAAAATAAAGAAAATTTTAGAAAGAAATTTGTCGAATAAATGTGGCCGTTTACTCAGTTAATAAATATAATTATTTGATGGCAGATTCTAATTGATGATTCGATTGCAGGCTTAAATTGCTACGAAAATAATAATTTAGTGAAAAGAACAAAAAATTAGTTGTGTAGATACTAGCAGCTTCCAGTTATAAAATATAAAAAAATTGTACATCTTATTAAATTCCGTATCTGAATATTCATTGATTTATATTGAAAGTCACAGTTTTAAATTAAGTCTGAGTATGTGAAATAAAATTATCTTCATTTTCTAATGTTTTTCAATCATTTTTGAATAATTCAATTTTATATAATTTCTTATTTAATTTTTTCTAAATTAAAGTTCGAATATATTATTTGAAACAGCAAAAGGAATAGTGAATTTATTGTATATAAGATTTAAAAAATTAAAGTAACACATTTAAATTAAAGCAAAATTTGTAAGAAATAAGACACGTGTTAAAATCTTAAAGACGGTTTTCTGTAATCTTGTTTTAATATCGGATTATTAATCATTTTCAATGGTAAACGCAGCTAAAGCAATATAGCTGAAATTCAAAGTAGAAAAGAAAGTCAGAAAAACCAGAGAAATCACCTCACATAACCTAAAAGTATAAAATCCAATTAGTTAAATGAAGGCGATCCATGAGTGCACGGATTCACTTATGTCGAAAAACTAACATCATTGATTAATTATCACATTGTAATGTATAACTACAGAATGAGATACTCGAATGAAACAATAGCACGTGGCCAGTTCGCCGATCTCTGATCAGCTGATGGAAATTTTCAGCGAAAGTTCTGCGTGGATATCTGTCTGCTGACGCCTGACGGCGACGTAATATGGCGATACAGTGAAATCTCGTTATAGCACTTCCGCACATAACGCTTTCCCGCCTTTGACGCTCCGTTCTTCTGGTCTCGTGATCACTCCCATAAGAAGCCCCTGTCAATTCTCACGCATCCAACAAACTATGGTCCCGCCACGCGCAAGTGAAAAAAATTCAACCAATCAGACGGGTCCCTAGTTAGACCCGACACGAGTGGATGCGGAGCACTTGGCTCCCAAACTCTACGTCCCCCCACTCCATCTACCCACAGCTCTTCCATGGTTCATTCCAGTCGTTCCAATTCCAGGATACTTAGGTCATTCAAAATACATTCATAGCAATATAAAACAGCCCGAAAAACGAAAGAAATGTTAAGAAATCAATTACATAATCAAGAATATTTCCTCTTCTAAAAATTCCTGAATTAATAGTGATTAATCTACAGGCCTCTGACTCACTTCAGATACCAAAAATAGTATAAATAGTATTTTCGACAAAAATTTGTATTATTTTGTTCAAAATTAAATTATTTTCTTGTGAATTCAACAATTTCGTTAAAAAGTCATACTTCTTGGTTGTAAATTCAAATGTTTTGTTGAAAATTCGTCTTTTTGACTTGAAAATTCAAGAAATTTATTGGAATTTATTTTTCATGCCTAACGATTCTTCTAAATTAAAAATTCAACTATTTTGTCGAACATTTATATTTTTGGTTTGAAATATCATCTCTTACTGTAGAAATGTCACCTTTTGTAGTAAAAATTGCAACTACCTTCTGGTTAAAATGTAATCTTTTTCGGTAATAAATTTATTTTGTGGTTGAAAATTTTAATCTTCTGTAGAAATATCATATTTCAGTTCTAAAATTTAACAATTTAATAGAAAATTAAATTATTTTGTTGAAAATTCGTTTTTGTTGGATAAATCCAGTTGTGTATAAAAAAGCCTGAGAAACGTAAAACATTTTTAAGAAATCAATTATACGAAGTCCAATATTGCGTATTAGAGAATAAAAACCATGCAGATTAAATATTATATCTCTTTTTATCTGATAGAAAATCGATAGCTTCGAGGCATACATTTGTTGAAGAGAACTTTGTGTAATTCTAGATTTGCAAATGTCTGCAAAAGTAGCTCGAAAACTGAACTCTTTTGTTTAAAATGGATCTATATGGTTGAAAATACATTCACCAAATCCATTTGAAATCAGGCAGGGTTCTACACTTAAAAACGCAAAATCTCTCGGGAATGAAATATGTTGTTTTATAGAGAAAAGCAGACGATACATATTTCTCCGATTTACAAAAAAAATTTTGGCAACCATTGCCAAAATGTGAGTAATGAATAAAGTAATTACTGAGTACTCGACGACTTTGATTGTGTTCAATCCTTATCTCGGCCTTCCAGCTCGCACTTTCCCTCCTCGGTATTACCCTCATAACACCTGGCGCCCAACCAAAAATCCCACACTTTTCCTATAAAAAATCTAACCTGCCGAGAAAAAGGAGACACAAATTAATAACGCAAAACCAAACTCCGAATTTAAATTGAACTCCACATTTGACTCTTGCTCTAAATTTTACTGTATTCATATTTTACATGCCATTGATTCATTATGCCTTGCCAAATTTGTGATTGATCTCTAGAGTTATACATGGAAATGACCGATATATTTATTTAGGAGGTGATGTTTATATTTACATGTGAAATTTTTTTTTACAAATGATAATCCTTGTTTGCTAATGATATTCCACATGTTTATGCGAAATGATTTTTTCTTATATATGTATACTCTGATTTTTACATGCCATGATTTATTTGATGAAATGTTATTGCGTAATATTTGGTGTATATTTTTCGCAATGTTTCGCCACATGCTCGCACGCGACATTTGGAAAAGCGTAATCCGAAATACGCAATAAAACCCCAAAACGGAAACGAATTAAGCCAATTTTTCGTTTTTAAAAATGGGGAGAAAATGCACTTGCATCTAAAAGAATGGACTAAATTCGGTTAAGAATAAAAGTGAAATCGGGAAAGATCATATGGGCGATTCAGTTCTTCTTCGCAAATCTTAAACGCTAAACGGAACGAACCGTTCAAGCGCGCAAGCAAGTTCGCACGGGCAGCGAGCAATACACGCGAGTCGCGGCAAGGTCACGCGACGTACTTTATAAACAAAGCATCGTAGAGCAAAAATAAGCTCAATTTGAAATCCCGTAATAACCAAAACAGTATCTAACTAAACTATCTGATTTCAAACCAAAATAAAGTCCGAAAGGACGACACAAGACTCTTGTAAAATTTCAAGCTACGAATTAGAGAAAATAAAATATACAGAGTGTCCAATTAAGACAACTCCGACTAGATTAATATTTTAAATGAAACTCAGGTCGGGTAAAATTAAAAATAAAATGCCTAACCAAACGAAAACGGTAAATGACCACGATAACTTGGATTTAAAAGGTGCCGCCGCACTTTTAATTAGAAAAACGGTTTCGATCACACCCCAAAATTTGGGAGCAATCCCCAAAACAATTAATAGATCAATAGGTCGAGGTAGAGGGTCCACGTGAAAAAACATAGTATCACTCGGTATAAACAATAGGACAATCCAAGACAGATCAACTCAAGGTACTCAACCTAACAGAACCGTTGACCCCATCGACGAGACACTCTTGTGGGCTCATGAAGATCTACCAAACCTAGACGGACCATACCCGAGAAACAAAACAAAGCCAGAAATAAACAACGAAACATTTCAATGCGACTCAGTCCTTGAAAATAACACACGATCTATCTTAGAAACCGATGAACTTCTAAAAAGCGTAGAGTTTAACGAATTGATGAATCAACAAAAGGAAAGATTCTTTAAGGAAAGGGGAAAAAGGGCAAACCATTTAGAGATAAGACTAGATCCGCCGGCAAATAGCTCATTTGACTATAGAAACAAAATAATCAAACCAAATGTCGAGAAAAATAGAAATGAATCTCATAACAGATATTCGGTCCAATTTGATTTAAGAGAAAATTTGCAGGAACATAATCAGAATAATATTGAAAATCGTAGTAGATTAAGACATAATAATTTAAAATTAAATAACTCTGAGGACAATGAACCTTTAGAGGACAGAAACAAATTAAACCAAAACAGAACACGTAGGCTCTGCACAACAAATAACGTTCCAAATTATGAGCAACTGGCCAATGAAATTTCGAAACAATAAAGAAGATAGTCCCGCGCATTTCTTGGAGGAATTAAAAAGATTCAAAAGGGGTTACAAAATAAACGACCGTGACATTTTAGAAAATATAGACGCACTATTAATTGAAGACGCAAAAGACTGGTGCGAAATAAATAAAAATTTCTGGAGATATTTATCTGATTTTTTCGAAGATTTTAAAAACGCGTATATCGACGAAAGATTTTCTGAAGAAATTAGGCAAAAAATTAAATTTTACAACCAAAAAAGAAATCAAGACATCCATTCGTATTTAACGGAAATTAGAAAACTTTTCACTAAACTCTACCCTAGAAAAAATTTGGAATGGGAATTACGTAGAACATATGAAAACCTCAGAATCGAATACAAAATGTATATAAAAAGAAACGATTTTGAAACTTTTGAACAATTAGAGGATTTGGGTGAAGAATGGGAAACTGAGCTAGCCAAGTCAAAAATTCGAGGGCAAGTGTTGCAAATCACCGAACCAAAAATAGAGGACAGGATAGAACAAAAACGTAATAACAGTAGTGGGGATAAAAATAATCAAGAAAATAATAAAGATGATAAAACGGGAAATAATAATGGTCAAAATAATAACAAAAGCGGATATCAAAAGCAAAATTACCAGGGTAGAAATCAATACAAAAGTCGATTCCCATTTTCACCATTGGGACCTCCAATCCAACTTTTTCCAAATCAATACCCACAAAATTTTAGACCTAGATTCCAACCAAACTACCAACCCAGATTCCAAAACAATAGATACAAATATCCATTTAACCCATACTACAAAATGTTACCAATGTTCGATCAAATGTCTTTGGGTTCAAATCAAGGTCAAAGCAACCCAATGACTGAACTGCCTAGATAATCCGGAAAACCATTCAGGAAATAATAACAAACAAAATTCCCAAAAATCGGATTTCGGTAATAGAAATCAAAAATCAATAAAAAATGACAAGGACTCACAAGAAAAAACAAGTTCTAACTCAGACAAAAAACAAGAAAATAAAACAAACGTGAACGTAAACACAAACAATTCAAATTGTTATCATTGTGGGTTAACAGGTCATTTTAAAAGAGAATGCCCATATCACGCTTATAACCAGGGAAACTGCAGGGGCGGGTATTAGAACCACAAATAGTAAAACCTAATACTGGAACGCCAGAATCCTTAAATTCGGATAAGGACGAAACAACGGAGACACGTTTTCATTTAATGACAAAATTCGAAAATAAACTATTTCGAATTCTTGTTGATACAGGTGCCACACATTCGTACGCGGGCAAGGAATTATTGGAAAAAATAGAAAATTCCAACTTTTCAATTTTAAAACCAGTTTCGCGCAAATTAACGGTCGCTGACTGAGAAACCGTCGACATAATCGGGCAAGCAGTAATCCAGATCTTGATAAAAAAAAAAATTGATTAGCATTTCGAACTCGAAAGTTCATTGCCTCACTACCCGAGTCGGGTAGCGTTTCTAGGTGGATAAATACTACCAGTGTGGGTCCACCACACCCACGACGGGTCAACAACACGCAGTATTCCCTGAACGGTCACCCATCCAAGTAATAACTGCGCCCAACACTGCTTAACTTCAGTGATCTAACGGGAACTGGTGTTTTCAGCGTGGTATCGCCGTTGAAGATCGTGGTATCGTGGTATCGTGGTATCCCGATCTTGATAGGAAAGAAAATTAAACATGTTATGTTCAGGTTGGTTCCACAATTAAAATCCGTAGGCATTCTAGGTACGGATATGCTGAAAGCCCTACGGCTTTCAGCATATTATATTGAAATAACAATAAAAGAAAATAAGGAAATTAAAAAGACAAATAATACGGATAAAAAAATTAATGGAAAAAGGAAGAAATTATAAAGATAGGAAACCGAAATTTGGAGGTAGCATTAACCTCAAAAGTACAAGGGAACTTAACAAAAGTAGCCCAAAGTTAAAAGATAGTGAAATTCTCCTAGTACCTATCAATCCTAACCAATCCCAAAAAATAAAGAACGCCCAAATTCCTGTAACAAACCGTACAAATGAAATCCCAAGCTTAATAAGCATCCCCACGAGCAACAAATTCTAACCCCTAGGGAGCATTCCCACCCACGACACGGGCGACGACGCAAGCACAAAAGACTCACTAAAAATAGGCAAACCTAGAATTAGAAGAAAAAATAGTGAAAATAAGACAGAAAAGATTTTCTATAATAGTAAATACGAAGATAGGTATAAGAGCCAAGATAGCAATCCTTGGAAAAATGAAAAAGTTACTAATGGGAAAACGTTAGAAAAAGAATCTCAAAAAGCCAATGAGATTCCAAAAAATGGTAACAGAAATCAATGGGTAAATTTTGAAAATAACGCAATTAAATTAAATAATATTACGGATAGTTTAGGAAAAATGGACGAACAAAACAATTGTTCGCCAGAAATTTGCGAAGGTATTGTTGAGCTTACCGAAAGCCAACAATCCCAACTAGAAAAACTTCTAGAAAATAAAATTAAAATACTCCAGGGAACAGAACATAGGGCGACTCATTTAGCAAAACATAAAATCGACGTCCAAGGCCACGATCCCATTAATCAGCGATATTACCACGTGAGCACAAAAATTAAAGAAATAATTTATCAAACAGTTGATAAACTATTAGAGCAGGACATAATAGAACCCTCCTGCTCTGATTGGTCTAACCCTATTGTTATGATAAAAAAACCAGGGAAAGACTATAGATTCTGTTTGGATTTCAGAAAGGTTAATAATGTTACTAGAAAAGACCTTTACCCAATCCCACTCATGACAGAAATATTAGACACTTTAATATCAGCAAAATTCATTTCTAAAATTGACTTGAAATTAGCCTACTTCCAAATACCATTAGACGAAAACTCAAAACCAATAACAGCATTTACAGTCCCTGGAAAAGGAATGTATCAATTTAAAAGGATGCCATTTGGTTTAACCAATGCCTCAGCCACTTTCCAGAGACTTATGGACAAAATTATTACTCCAGACCTGAAGCCAAACGTTTTTTGTTACTTAGACGACATAGTGATCGTGACTCAAAATTTCGGAGACCATTTAAAATATTTGAATAATGTATTAGATAAAATAAATGATGCAAATTTAACGATCACCCCGGACAAATGCGAGTTCGGCTGCTCGGAAATCAAATATTTAGGGTTTAAAGTGAACAACAAAGGACTCCAAATAGACGATGAAAAAATACAAACAATCCTAGAATTTCCAAAGCCTAAAAATATTAAACAATTACAACGCATAATAGGGATGGCAAGTTGGTACAGGAAATTTATCCCACACTTTGCCGAAATAATAGAACCGATGAACAGACTACTGAAAACAGATAAAAAATTGGATTGGGGACTAGAACAAAATGAGGCTTTCCAAAAAATTGAAGACCTTTTAACGTCAGCACCTATATTAACGTGCCCAGATTTTACTCAAGCCTTCCAACTCGAAACCGATGCGGGTAATACGGGGTTAGGAGCCGTACTTACACAGACAATTGACGGTGTAAATTACGTAATCGCTTATGCTAGTAGAAGCCTAAACGGCGCAGAATCTAGGCACTCGGCATCCGAAAAAGAATGCCTAGCAGGAGTATGGGCTATACGAAAATTTAGGCCATACTTAGAAGGTTACAGCTTTAAAGTAATCACGGACCACTTAGCGTTAAAGTGGCTCCATAACCTAAAGAATCCCACTGGCCGAATCGCCAGATGGGCATTGGAATTATTAGAATATGACCATGAAGTCATATATCGGAAAGGCAGTTCAAATTTCGTCCCTGATGCTCTCTCGAGATCAGGAGAACCAACAAAAAATATAGCATTTGCGTTAGCTTTTATAGTAGAGAAACCAAAAGCGGAAGTTAACGACAAAACAGATGACTGGTACTCCACTAAACTCAGACAAGTGACAAAAAGACCGGAAGAACACGAAAAATGGCGAATAAGAGACTCACAACTCTACTTTTACAGAACGGACCCACTAAAATCTACTCTCTTACCAGACCAAGTAACCAACCGAAATTATGGCTAATGGGAAAAAGAATCGCGGAAGAACCATGGACCACGATTGCTGCAGATATCATGGGTCCATTACCGATTTCAAAAAAGAGAAAGAATCAATATTTATTAGTTTTTGTGGATCTTTTCACAAAATGGGTAGAGATAATCCCGATAAGAAAAGCTAACGGGATCACAATAGAGTCAGAATTTCATAAACGTGTCATTTCGCGTTGGGGAACACTGCGGATCCTCCACACGGATAATGGCACCGAATTTGTCAACAAAACTTTAAGAGATCTAACCGAAAAATTCTGTATCAGACATACTAAAACACCAAAATATTACCCCTAAGCCAACCCAACAGAACGTTATGATAGGACAATTAAACAAATTATTAAAACCTATCTAGATAGCGATCATTCGACCTGGGACGAACATATAGACGATTTGCAGTTTGCAATCAACACTAGCAAAAATTCGTCAACCCAATTCACCCCGGCATTTCTAAATTTAGGTCGCGAATTAGAACCTACCTAGTCGCTCCGAAAAAATATATTAAATAATAGCAATATTGAATTTCAGAGCGTTGACAAATGGACCGATAGACTAAGAAAGTTACAAATCATTAAAGAGGAAGTTCAGAAAAACCTAGACCAAGCAAATAATAGACAGGCCAACAATTTTAATTTAAGAAGAAGACCAATAGAATTTAAAATAGGAAATAGGGTTTAAAAAAAGGTAACCTAACTGTCTAATAATGCGGATAAAAAAGCAGGTAAGCTGTATGATATGTATGAAGTCCCCTACAAAATAAAAAAGAAAATTTCCCCAACGATTTACGAATTAAAAAACCTAATGGGAAAAAGCATAGGCGAATAGAATATAAACGATTTTAAATTAGAGAAAGTCAGTACAGATACTAATAAATAACAGAAAGAAAACTAATAACTTTGAGCTAGAAACTTAGATTTAAGTAATCGCAAAATGGCAAGGGATCAATGGTATCAAGATAAGAAACCGACACATAACTCAATACTCAAACAACACAAACCTAACTCACTATATCTAACTCACTAAATATTAAGAACAAAAAAAAAAAAAAAAAAAAATTGATTAACATTTCGAACTCGAAAGTTCATTGCCTCACTACCCGATTCGGGTAGTGTTTCTAGGTGGATAAATACTACCAGTGTGGGTCCACCACACCCACGACGGGTCAACAACACGCAGTATTCCCCGAACGGTCACCCATCCAAGTACTAACCGCACCCAACACTGCTTAACTTCAGTGATCTAACGGGAACTGGTGTTTTCAGCGTGGTATCGCCGTTGACTTAAGAACAACAAAAGACAGAAGAATTCGTTTCCCTTTCAGAACAATGGACAACTCCACGAAATGCAAGCTTTGCATGAACTACATGGCGGAACCAACCATAGTCTGCCATTTTAAGAGATGCAAAGCACTACAATGGCTAATTCTAAGGAGGGCAGGAGTACCAGAGGACGCTCTAAGATATCACCCACACCGACACATTAGGCAAATGCTTAAAACCGAAATGGCACATAAAGAGCAAGCAAAACATGAGAGACGGGAGAGAGAAGAACAAGAGAGGGAGTTCGAAAAAGAAAAAAAGAAACTTCAAGAACAAAGACTGATCAGAGTGAAAGTATATTTCGGACAATCGGAGGAAGAAAAAACGGAGGTAGAGAACCAATGGAAAGATCTGCGAAAGCAGAGACAAATAGAATTAACCTAACTGTTACAAAAACTACAAATAAAACAAAGAAAAGACTAAAAACTCCGCACAGAACAATTACAACTCTACCAAATGTACAATTAAGAATAAATAATCTATAGTTCTCCTAAAAAAAACTCTTAAATACCCTACCAACACAAGGGACAACCACCTTTTTTTTTATATATATATGTCACAGGAACCAGAGAACTGCGGAAGAGAACTGGAACAGAGAGATAACCGAGAGCACTGCGTCTTTAATAAATAACCTGAAAGAAACCCGGGAAAATCTAAAATGTCAGTTTTGCGAAACACTTATACCACAACCAATATACATTATACACGACTCCTTCTGTAATAACAGACCCCACAGATACAGACAAAATTACACGACTCTAAGCGACGACGGAAAAACATACAGACAAGGGGATTGGGAAAACATTAACCAAAAAATCCAAAACTTACTACAAACGTACACATCAGAAGAAACAAAAGACAGCACTTTGGAATTAGACATATTTATTGACTCCAAAGCTCTACAAGATCTGGACAGAGAACTGGACCAAAATTCAGGGATATACCCGAACCCCCGCGTGGGAGAGGGGGTTTAACAGAACTGTTACGTTACGAACCGATTGGTCACGGCCCTGTGCGAAAGGGTTATGGGACCGCGACCGATAACAGGCGAAATGTCCCGAGGGGCCCCGAAACTCCTGGCACCGAGCATGCGATCCACCGATCTCGCGCCCGTTCAATCAGTCTGGACTGGCTCGTTGTCCGTTTAGTTTAATTTTTACGCGCCAGTGCTTCAACGTCGTCACGCTCTTCTTCAACGCCGTCACGCTCTTCTCCAACGTCGTCTCGCGGGTTTGCACCCGAGATCGCACCCTCGCCACGTCACCGATTACCTCCGTCGAGGTTTTGGGATTTTCCGACGACTCCGCTCGTCAAAACCCAATTACCTGATCGCCGGCAACCATTGCCAAAATGTGAGTAACGAATAAAGTAATTACTGAGTACTCGACGACTTTGATTGTGTATCATATCATGTTCACGCATATAACGCTTTCCGCTTATAGCGCTTTCCCGCTTTCAACGCTCAAATGTTGCGGTCCCGAGGTAAAATTTCTCCTGCTTGTAACGATTTCTTATTCGGCGGGAAGCTTATACTCCCCAAAAGTGGAGGTGCAGAAGCTGAAATCGTGTTAAACTTTCGATTAAACGGTGATTAGCTGAATTATGAAACATTTAGTATACGTTTACCTACAGCCCTGCTCGTACCTCATAATATATTTTTGGTTCTGCGGTACTTTATTCGGATAAGCGTATTGTATTGTAATATATTTTGTTGTGTTGTTCTGAAAATAACAAAAATGTCAGCGTCAAAAAAACAGAAAGAAAAGCGTTTCCAGTGTCAGAGAAGTGCCTAATTTTAAGAAAATGCTACCAAAATGCAAGCTAAAATCAAAATAGTTCGCGGCATCATTGGGAATTCCTGCTTCTACATCAGGAGCAATCGTGAGTGATCGTGAAGATGCCGAAGAGAAGGTGGTTTTGGGTTACGGTAATAGAAGGAAAGTTAAGGCTGAAAAATATGATAACTTGAGTTCATTCAGCTCGAATGTCTTCATCAAGCTTACACAGTTAAAATTCCTGTGAATGGACCAATATTAGAAGAGAAGGCTGTAGATATAGCTCAAGAAATTGGAATAAGAGATTTTACCGCATCCTCACGGTGGCTTGATCGCTTTCGTGAGCTTCACAGTATCGTTTATCGACAAATCAGTGGTGAGGCGAAATCTGTTGATGAATCGATTGCAATCACTTGGCACTCTCATACAGTGAAAGGAATTCTGCAGGGCTATGCACGGGATTGCATCTACAACGCAGACGAATTTTGACTTTTTCTTAATCTTATGCAAGATTAGTCCTTCACATTCAAAGATGAAGATTGTCATGGCGGTAAGTTAAGTAAAGAGGGAGTGACTGTCCTGTTGTGTCCTCTGGATCAAGACGTAATCAGTCGTCAAACATAAGTATCGCAAGCGCATAGTGGAAACATTCTTGGATTTCATGGATGATCCAATTACGAAGCCTAAGATCAATGTTCTGAATGCCATGCACTGGGTAACATCATCTTAGGCGGACATTAAGCCAGAAACATAATTTTTTTTTCAGGAACCGTCTGAAATAATCCTTGACGATGACGAGAGTCAGGTTCCGATGAACCTCTTTGGTATCACCTTCGATCAGTACGTAGCTCTGGATGACAATCTCATCACCACTGAAAAATGGCATTTATCAGAAGGATATTTTACAAGTTCTTCAAACGAGTCGAAGGAATTCTTCAGTAGCATCCACCAGCGGCGTATCCAGGATTATTTTTCGGGGGAAGGGGGGCTTCGGGTTTAAGTATAGGCAAAGAGTGGGGGAAAAGTACAATTGAATAATAACAATACATAATTCTCAATGCAATTAAACAAATAAACAATCAGTAGAATAAAAAAATTTATTTATATTTAGCAATATATTGCAGGATATTATATACATGCTTTATTATGCGTTCTGCTTCTATTTGCACGTCACAGTGGATAGTCATTAATTCTAATTTATTTAATCGATCTTCACAGCTACTTTTGCGAAGATACGTCTTTAGTCTTTTCATGGTGGAAAAGCTTCTTTCTACGGATGCTGTAGTAACAGCCAGAGTTGCCAATAATTTTAATAGAACATAAATATTGGGGAAGAATCGTTTATCACAATATCTTAAAGCATCAATATGTACATCGAGCGTACAACATTTTTTGATGGTTTTACTTCTTTCTCCAACTGAAGGTATAACGCAGAATCATAATCCTGTTGCAAAATTACATGAACCAACTCCTAATTATCACTCTTTTCAAAAATTCCCTGTTCAAAGTAAAAACTATAATATCCTTTTGTTATAAAATTCCCTTTTTAAATTCAGAATTACATATCTCTTCCAAAACTCCCTGTCCCAAATAATAATTACAACTTTTATTTTCTTATTTCGAAACATGAATCTTTCTATCTTTGTTTTTAAAAATATATATATTTAGATATTCAAATAGGTACTAATTTACTGACTTTTCAAACTAGGAATGATAATATTGCAGAAAAAAGTTAATTTTCAACAAAATAGTCGAATATAAACCAAAAAGGCAGTTGAATCTACTACCAAAAAAATTAACTTTTCACAAACTAGTTTAACTTTAAACCAAACACTTGAATGTTCTACTAAATTATTGAATTTTCAAGCCAAAAATACGAATTTTCTATGATACAGTTGAATTTCCAAACTAAGAATGGTAATTTTTAAGAAAAAAGTTAAATTTCAACCAGATAGTCGAATATAAACCAAAAGGAAACTTTCCATTAAAAAAATTCAGTCAAATTGTTGAATTTTTAATCCTAAAAGGCGAATTACCAATAAAGCAGTTGAATCTTCTACCAAGAAAATGAACTTTTCACAAACTAGTTCAACTTTAAACCAAACACTTGAATGTTCTACTAAATTGTTGAATTTTCAAGCCAAAAATACAAA
>CAKNXH010002299.1:200513-238335 GCA_932178445.1 Andricus quercusramuli
GTAGTTTTGTACACGATTAAAACCCGATGAACCTCCTTTAAATTTATTATAATGAAACATCGTGAAAGCATGAAATCTATTACGTATTTTTATGTATAAGAAATTTTTTATTTAATTAACTTAGGGTGAAAACTATTTCTTGCGGCCCCAGAGTAATACTCATTAAAGAAGTCTGTACACTTCAGGTACAGATATCTAATATCTTTGTTTTAGAATGTGCTTTAGTTTTTACATTACCTTCTTCATTTCGGGGAAGCAGATTAGTCGTGAGCCACAAGGTTCTCCAACGTGTTGCCAAAGGGACCATTGCACCATATACCAATCGATCATCATGTATGGGTTCATATGTTACACCTGATTGTGTAGGAAAAATATAGTCATTATTTAAGTTGAGGTATCTAATATTTTTAAAAATTATATTTTAGTTTTTAAATTACCCTCGGTAGGTCGTCTTGTTGAAATCATTGTTTCGGAGTCTTTGTATTCTGCATATTTTTTATAACCTCTCGCAGCTTTCCGAAAGATCATAAACCCAGGCTCATAATTGAATTGCGATATTAGATAATCTCCTGTAGAAAAATATAGTCACTATTAATTTTAACGATACTAAATTTGCTTAATCAGAATTAGCGAAATTCTACAAAGTTGTGAGTCTACTAACAATTGGCCAATAAATGGAATTTTGTTATTTTTTTCTGAATCCCAGAAATTGTTTCTTGGTTCAACAAAATGATGTACAGTAAAAATGGTCTCATAGAATCCATTCAGATTGTGTTGTGTTACATTACTTGTACCCCTTGGCGCCATGTGTTTAAAAAATCATACAAATAGACAATTGGTATTTCTATTATTACTGTATATCCGGAATACAAAATTCTAATTTTCGCGCACAAAAAAATATTTTTTTTGTCACTTGAATGATAACAATACATTAATAATTTTGAAAGCTTCAATTTGTATATTTTTGTTTTCGAGTCTCTTGACATTTATTCGTTTATTTTCAAATTGAATTTCCGAATTGAAATCTGTAATACTCAACCAATTATTCACATTTACAAGAAATACGAACTTAAATAATTGTAATTCAAGCTTTATAGATTGCTCAAGTGTCCAAGTATGAATGACAATTCTACATAAATGACGTGCTCAGAATTGAACTATCCATAATTAACATAATTGTTGAACGATTTCTTTAATGATTGATGAATGAATATCGGAATGTCGAATTTCAATTTTTGCACGCTACAATGTCAATCCGAAGTTTTATCTGTGTAATTTCAATAGGAACAATTCAAATGTTTAGAAGTTTTAGTGTTTATATTTGTCGAAATCTACATGGTGAAAGAGTTTCAAATTGGAACCTTTACTATCAAAGATTTACTGGTTTATCAAATTTCAATACCAATTCTTAAGATTCGAGCAATTGTCAATCAAAAAATTCGCGAAGAGAAAATTTTGAATTTATCCTTTGAAAATGGTACAATTTTAAATGTTCGAATAACTTAATTAAAACTGCATAATTGAACAATTGCAAATTTCAAAGTTTGTAATTTAAAAGTGACTAAGTTACTGATTTTATATAAGAATCCTCTAAACATCAAAAGTTTGAATTAAAGTGTTTATAAATTGAAGATATGCCGATCACAAGTTAAACAATTATGCATCTAAATTGTTAATTTATATACTATCTACATTTGAAAGAAGTTTCGAAAACTTTCAATTTTGGATTTGTCATATTTGAAGTTATTTAAATTAGAACGTATTTGGAATAATTCAATTCTGACAGCCTGGAATAGTACAGTTTTCAATTTTCAAAAGAAATCTCATCAATTATTTTCCAAATATCGATACAGGCACTTCAAATGACATTCGACATTACAAGAAATTATCTTTTTTTTCTTGTAAATTCCTGCAATTTCAGCTTAAGGCTATGTGAGCGTAATCTCAAAATTTTTTCACATTTTTCTCAAAACCAACTTACGTTCACACGAAACGCGATATCGAGTTGAAAATTTGGGAAACTAGATATGAAGCACTAAGAAACGCGGGCTTGGTCCTAAATTTCCACCATTAAAAAAAAAATTGTGACAACATTTTTTTTTTTATAATTATAAAAATTTAGGACCAGGCTCGCGTTCTTCAATGCTTCATATTTTGTTTTCGAAATTTTCAACACGGTATCGCGTTTCGTATGAACGTAACTTGGTTTTGAAAAAAAGTCAAAAATATTCTTGAGGTTGTGCTCACATGGTCTTAAAGTTTTGAAATTTAAGTAGCTTCAATTATAAATTATTATTATTCTTCAATTATAATTATTATTATAAATTTATTGTTATTTCTGTAATTTTTTCAGTTGCACGGCACTTGGTGAAAGAGTCTTCAGTTATGCAATTATGAAATACAATGTTAAATTGCTCAATATTTGAAGCTCCTCATTTCAGAATATATAATTGCAAGCGTGTATAATGAAAAGTAATTCAATTAGTAATATTTCGAGTTTGTAGATGACCAATTTAAAAAATGTCAAGTTCAACATTGTCAGTTTCGAATAAATTATTTCAGACATTTGAAAGGTGCTATGACATAATAGCCCAACCTATATTTTTACGATTTAACAGAAGAGAATTAAAATGTTTTTAAGAATCAAATTTTCAATGTGAGAAAAAACAAAAGTGCTTTCGATCTCACTGTAGAATTGGGCCCTGAAAAGTTTTATTGGAAAATATTACCAGGTTCCGAGATAATTTAATGAGAATTCTTTTTCTTTTTAAGTGCACGTTTTTTCAACTTCAGACGGATATGAAACATCCAATTTTCGATTTTAAAAGTGTGAGAATACGCCTCCAAGCTATTAGTCGCTGACTTTGAAAAAAAAAATGTTATCAAAGTGTTTCATTAGTTTCAGAAAGAATGGAGTGAAAATGTTTTTTGTGACTCAGGTACACGTTTTCTCAGAGAACAGTGATGAAAAATCCAGTTTTTGATTTTAAAAAAGTGAGTTCAGCTTGACGCAACTGCGCGTAAACATTTGGGACTACGTCCAAATCCACAGTTAAGCCGTTATAGCTTGATAGTAAAAAAATGAGATTATTAAAAAATTCTTTTTTCAGGTTTAACCAAAACCAATTGTCAGATTTTCTCAAAAATTCAAAATTATTTTGAATTTTTTCGAATTTTTCAGCCAAGAATCCCATTCTTGATAAATAATGCCCTTTTCTACAATGACAGTATTAATATTTGAAATTCTTTTCAGATTATATTGAGTTAATTGAAATCTCTCAAATTATTCAAAATTTTTTGAATACATCTTTTTTCAAAGATTTTTTACCCTTTCAAACTTTGGAATAGAATTTATTCAGTGTTAAAAACTATTTCTGCCTATTTTGAGACAAAAAACGTTCATTGCATCTAAGAATAAACATACCAGGACATTTATTACGAAAGTTTCATAATGTGACGAAAAATAGCATAAATCAATCAATGTTTTTTTTAAAGAAGAATAATATTTTTTGTACTCAAATCACTGTATTCGTTATAAACGTTTTTTCGTCTATAATCGATCTGTAATTGAATGTTGAATCGTTATTTTTTCAACTTTTTTTGAATTCTTGCAATATGTGGATTTTTAATGTTTATACATACATTTTTTTCAGCACAATGAAAATGATTGAAAACACCGTTTCCTATGTATACTAATCTCAGGTTTGTGTAACCATACATAACATTCATTCATAAAAATTGAGTTATTCAAGAAACTTATTATTGAGGTTATCTTAGTGCTAAGATTTATTGTTAGAACATGTACTTGGATTTTCGAGGTGTCGATTCCTAAGTATGTGGTAAATCACTCTCTCATCTGGTTCCAGTAATCTAATGCCCCCAGGTTCTCCGTTAGTTTCATAGACTATACGAGGTTGGTACTTCTGCTTTTCATTAGGCGTATGAAACATCACTATTTGACCCACAGCATAATTATGCAGATTGAAGATACCAGTATATTCTTCTGGTTCAACCGGTGACGCTGTGGAAAATAATATATCGATTTTTATTACAGGACTAGAAACAAGCAGGCGCACCACGTGCGCAATTTTTTTTGCCTTTCGCAATTTTTAGATCAAAATATAAAATCAATATTATTACGAAGGGTTTGTATTTCACAGTACCTACTATCTGAGATAAAAGAAAAACGAGAATTATTTCTTGGATAATTGATCGAAATTTAAATCCTAACTTCGGCGTTGGCATATATTACATAATACGTCTACACGATACATATAAAACCAACCCATTATATTGGTAACAAATTTAAATTTCAGATGAAGAACAATTATACTAATGAAAAATTATATAATCATAAGTATTGTAATTGTTGGTGACCAGTTATCTATTATCAGGCTGATATATTTATATGATGTGCTATGAGTATTAGTTACCCTGGCGGAAGTTTCGGGTAGAAATTATTTCCGAATTATTCCGAATTATTCCAAAATCTGTATCCAAACAAACGCGAATGAATCCGAACAAAATTCTCAATCCAAATAAATCCAAATCAGTCCTGCTCAGATTGATACATGCTGAATTTTCATCCCAAATGAATCCGAATAAATCACAGTTCAAATTGAATTGGATTCACTCGGATTGAAAATCAGTTTAGGACTTTTTTCGGATTGGTTCAAATGGACTCGGATTGGGTTGGAGACAGATTTCGGAATGATTCGGAATGCATTTATATCCAAACCTTTCGCCAGGGCATTCTTCCTCCCTTCATTCAAGTTTTTATTGAGCTTCGACCTCATGCTAATGTAATGAACGTATATTTTTGTCAGTCACAGTAAACATCAAAGGGAGACAAATGGTTGTGCATAATCATTATTTTCGTTCTACCAGGATAATACACGTATTGTAAAATGCATACACTTTTCTGAACACATTTTTCTCTTTTTCTCTTCACAAGAAATGTTGAATAAATCTTCGGAACGATTTTCCGATGCCGCAGATTTAAGTACGAAAAAGCACGATTTGCTTCATTCAGTACTAAAGACGGCATTAGATTTCGATAGCTCACCAAGCCAGAAAAATCTACATCAAAAATATGAAAATTGCGAAATTTTCTTGATATGAAAATTTTCTTATTAAACCGACCACTGCCTTCTGTATTGGATCCGTCGAATTAAGATCTTTAGAAATAAACTTTGATTATACAGATTATACACAATTTTAGATTACATGAACTTAAAGTAAATAATCAATTCATTTGACCTAACAACAACGAAATTCAATCTTTATGTTGCTTAATATTGTAAAATGAATTACTCAGCTAGCAATATAAATTGCAATAAATTTTTGTTTAACATTCTAATAATTTTTACTCCATATTTTTTTGAAAATTTGAAATATTATTAATTTTTTGAATCTTGAATATTTGAGATCATATATGAAGAAAACGTCAACTTAAGACATTAAAATCTCGCAAAAAAATGGCACAAGATGACATAAATAGAAGTATGTTCCTTGAAAAACAGTTTTTTTAAATAATAATACCATAATAATATAATAATAATAGTAATACTCAAGAAAGTCAATATGTGTGATAAAATTTCACAAAAGGAGTTGGAATGAGAGAAATATGTTTCTGAGTAATATTGTAAAACAGCTCATTAGAGACTGACATATGACAATCGAGAAAAGAGGGAGAAAGGAAAGAAAGGTAAAAACAAACTACCTCTCTCTCGTTTCTTTATTATTTATCCGCATTTTCATACTACTCGGATCCAATATGTTTCCAGGCCTTTTAGGCGTCTTCATCAGGGAAATTCTCATTAAAAACTACGAGGGTTATCCCAAAAGTAAGCTTCCCTTTTTTGCGGAAAGTCTAAGGATTCTTGCTTGGATCTAGTGGTTACACTGTAAGAATTGCAGGTCTCCAGATTGCATTGTTTATAACATATTCATTTGTGAACAATGAACATGGCTCGGCTCCGATTGTGAAGTGTGTTCTGTGATCAAATTCTGACGTAGAAAGGTGTAAGCGCCGGTGAAATTTATCGAAAAATTATTGCTGCTTATGGTGAAAGTGTCACAAGTGTTCAAATGGTGCGAAAATGGCAAAAAATTCTTCTCAGAAGGACGTGTTTCTGTCCACGATGAACCCCGTAGCAATGGCCCGCCGAGCTCAAGTCACGAAGACGCAGCTCTGGCCGTATGCAACATTTTGGATGAAGATAACGTCGTATCCTTGACCAAATCGTTGAATTGGTTTATTCCAAGTTTGAATTGAGTCGTTCTGCAGTTCCTCAAATATCTCAAGATGAGCTGAACTTGACAAAGGTCTGTGCGATGTGAATCGCAAGTCTTTCGTCTGATGAACACTAAGAAAACCGTTTGCATGCTGTAAACCGCTTTCTTGAGATGCATGAGGATAAAGGAAATGAAATGTATGGTTAAATCGTGACTATTCCCGGCGATAAAGACCCTTCTGGGTGGAAAACGGTCCTCTAATGATGTGGAAGTCAAGAGCGCCGTTGACGACCGTATGCGCGATTTGGACCCGCAGTGGTATGCAATGGGTTGGAAGAAGCTCTCATTCCGCTTAATGAACTGCCAGAAAAGATACAGTGACTACGTTGAAAAACAGTTTACATCCGTAGCTTTCCAAACGTGTAATTTTGGAATGACCCTCGTGATAGAGAATATTCGTATGTTATGACAATATTAATTGAAAAGTATAATTGAATTTGACGTTGATTATTAAAGAAATGCTAACATATATTCATCTTTAATACTTCTGATGACGTTTTTGGTCACGTGTCACGACCGTGAGATGGGTGGTCACAGAGCACTATGAAATCACAAAGACAGGCCGGCGAAACCCTCGTTTATCTTCAGGACATGAAGCGAGCTAAGGATGTCAGCTTTCGGCATCCACCTTGCAAGTGCTTTGAAATATTTTTCAAGCAGGTATGACTTTAAGTTTACTAACCGGTGATAGTTTGGCACCTATGAGAACATCGATCACAAGGACAATTACTTCAAGAGAATATTTTGGGTACAGTCGTTTCAGGGGCCTCGGGTGTACCACGCAGCCTGCTGTCCGAAAATCGTAATTCCAAAAAAGTTGGCACTTCTCGTTTCTGACAATTGACTCTATATCCCTTGGAGCGTTCGGTAGGGCAGGGTCGCGACCAACATCGTAAGAACGACAAAGATGGTAATAAAGTATTCTTAGGGCCGCATTATGTCTATAAATGTACGACGTTTCTGCGTGGTTCGGACACCCCGATAGTATGTGTTCTAGGTACTCAGCGTGTGCATGACACGTTCTGCAACTATCACTAGGAACCTCTCGACATTAAATGCGATCATGGTATGCTCAGAGGGAAATGACGCCATCCTGGCATGCACAAATTAAACCCTGTGTATCTGAATCAAGCCCTGATGATCTAAGGAAAGCAAAAGTTTGAAGGACTTTTTTCTACATTTCTGTGGACGTTTCCGTGCATTTTCTCATCGTGTAGCTGTTATATATCTATTACATGTAATACAACATGCTTCTGATTTGTATGTGCGGTGTTTTGTTAACCATTTATTATAAAAGAAGTGAATTGATGGAAAATCTGTGGAGCGAAAAAACGTAGGGCTAAGACGACAACCTCCTGGGAACTAAATTCTTGAACCAACGATGCCTAGTACGTTGCCAAATAAATTTTTTTGACATTCTCATCCTATAATAGTTAGTTCTATGTATCAAATCTTCAAGTTTTGAGACCCTCTGAGTTAGAAAAAGCGATTTCACAAATGTGTCTTCTGTATGTATGCCTATCTGTATTCTGCAGGCAAGATGACGTACTTCGTGTCGACTTAGCCCCACGCATCAACATTGTATATTGGGGTATCCGAAAAACTTTGAAAATCGTAGGTAAATCAAATTTGAAAAGCAGGTATTTGCTTAGCCCCACTGTCGCCTCAGTCCCGCTCTCCCCCACATCGTGTTTAAAATGGAACTCAGATACTCACTTTGAAGCTTAATATAAATTGACAAAAATATAAATATTTCCATATTTGGGTAATTGTCAAATTGAAGGCAAACTTGAAGTCCCAATAATATAACATTAACTTTGAAGCTCGTGCCGATTTTTTTAAAATTTTAATAAACACTTATTATCATCCTCTACAGAATGGGCAGTTCCTTTTTTTCATTTCTGTTCCTATTTACTTTGATTTAATATAAGAACACCCGAAACGTCATTACCGTACGGAGTCCCAACCTCACTTTGCACAAGGATAAACTGATTTTCTCCGTTTTTTTAGACAGTAACCTGAAAAACGCTTAAAGTATCAAGTTTGTAAACTTCACATGAACATAAATTTAATGTATGCACATTTTTTTAATTCAAATGAATAATATTTTAAAAGCCTGGATGTCTGTCCCTCAATTTTTTCCATTTCAGAAGTCATTACCGTACGTCTGTTTTTCTAGTAAAATATTGTAGTTACAGTTGAGTAATAAATAAAAAGATATTAGGCGTATTGTTCAATACAAGTTTTTTTAAAATTGGGCTTACAATATTAACTCTCTTTTCTGTGAATCCGATATTAAAACTGAAAAGTGCATCTTGACAACAAAAACGTCATTACCGTACGTGCGTTAAAAACCATTTTCGGAGTGACAAAAATTTATGAAAACAATTCCGTTACGTGCTTGGTGGTGTTTTCTTCCATAAGTAGGTGACTTTTGATAATTAAAATTTGTTATTTTTTTATAAACAATAAAAAAGGTTAAACTTTAACATTTTTCTCGCATCATTACCGTACGGTGACAATAGAACAGCGTACGACTGATTATATGCGCGTGCCCATGGATTCATTATTATTTCTTATTTTCATAACTGCCCCTTTTGGATTTAAAATAGTTACATGTGATAAGATCAATTTCCGTAATGAAATATTTAATTCCTAATAATAATATGATTGTCACTGTAGGTGCTGAAATTTGCCTACAATTTGACAATTACCCATTTATCAGTCAATAAATAATCAATCAGTTCACAATATAAAAAACTTTAAGCAATTATTGCCATTTGAACATTCAAATCATTTTTAATTTTTTTTTTTTTTTTGCCAAGATGAAATTTGATCTATGAAAACTTGAATTATTAAAAAAATTTGTATACTAATTTTCAAAAAAATTAAAACATATGTACAAATAATAACTAGAATATGTGTAACTAGAATAGGAATAACTAGAACATGTGTACACATAGTTTTGAAAATTGAATTCAGGTACTCATTTCATAATATCCGACACTTTAGAAAAAAATTTTGTGATTGGAATAAGGGTATTTTAAATATAAATGAAAATTTATTGTACAAATTATATCCAATATTAGGTAACAAATATCCCAAGAAATGCAAAATATCAGTTTTATGTAAAATGTATGGTAACGATGGTATTTTTTAGAATGTTCTCGGAATTAATCATTTATATTCGATGAGTCACAAATTTCCAATCATTTTTCTAATAAATATAGTTCCTTCAACAATAACAATTTGTTTAGACTATTCTTTACTCGCCTGTGAATCTTGAAAAGTTATTATTTTGTGGAATAAATTATGCCCATGTAACAATTGTCAAATGAGAAGAGTAATATTTTTTGTTCCGAATATGTTGCAATTGATTGAATAATTATCATTTACTTAAATAATTATTTGATTCAGATTCTTTTTTTTTCGTTTGGGTTGGATTCGTTGTGTTGCTTGAGTTCGATTTGGTTAGATGTGATGGTCACGTTCGATCCAATTCGCGTTATTGATTGCATTAATTTGATTGTGTTGCATTGGTTGCGTGCATTTGAGTTAGTCGTATTGATTGCTTTCATTCCGGTTAGTATTCTTGGTTACGTTTGTTTGTGAGCGATTGACATTGTTGGTCAACACATCCAAATCAATCCAAGCAAACCTAAACAGCACAACCAGATCAACCCAAACAAACGTGACAAACAACACTAATCCAAACCAACGTAACCAACGCGACCAACCCAAGTGAACGCAACAAATACAAAGATTTCAAATGCGCCCAATGAAAAAAGCGAAACGAAAATAAACAACATGTAATTGGAAACGAACATAAGCAACACGACCAACCTAACCCAAACGAATGCAACCAACACAACCAAACCACCAAAATCAAGCCACTGAGACACCCAATCCAACCCGAATGAAAGTGACTAAGATACTAAATCCAACCCAAACGAACAGGAGCAACATAGCGAACCAGAACAAACCGACCCGCACTAACAAAAACCATACAAACCGACCGTTCATCAAGAGAAGGTATTAGATTTGTGTAAATTTTGCCCCCCCCCCCCCCCCCGGTTCTTGTCAAATGTCCACGTTTTGAGACCCCCTGGACCCAAAAAAAAAAACAGGTTTTTCAAATGTGTCTGTTAGTCTGATTTTTAGTTTATTAGCACAACAACTCTCGAAAGAATTGATCTATTCTATTGTCCTTTGGTATACTCCTTTAGTCTCCTAAACTAAAGGTCAAGTTCATTAGCCAGCCATTTTGGATGAAAATTCAAAAAGTGAGAGCATTTTGAAAATTTTTGAGAACATTTTTTTTCAAAATTTGGAAATCATATGTGCGGCTGTTCATAGAACTCGAAAATTCGAACATTTTCAGCCAAACAACGCACTATACGAAAAAAAGTCAGGATAAGAAAAGCGTTTCTTTTTGCACGCCCTACAAGATTATCATAACGACTTTTTGAATATTCTCGAAAAATCGATAATTCACATTTCTAATGCACAACAAATAATTAAAAATCCAAAAATACAATTTTACGGCCGAACTATGCAAGATACGACAGATCATGATTTGACAAAATTGGTGTGTAAAAAAAAAAAATAAAAAAATAAAAAAAAAATAAAAAAGATATTGGCTCGTCGTTTAGAGGTAGACCGGGAATTAGCAGTTCGAAACATGGGAACTCCTACCTAATACAACGCTGCTGAAGGCTGGGGACCTTCTCAGTATAAAACGTCAACCAATTGTGACTCTCTCGGTTTCCATTGCTTGCCCCCCCCCCCCTCCTCCCCGTACTCTTGAGGTAAGAGAACTACGAGAAACTATGCACGTAAGAAAACTAGATATTTTATGTGTACCTGAGACGAAGAAAAAGGGTTGCGAAAGTGGAAACATAGAAAATGTGGTGTTGTAAGGCGGTTTTGAAATATGGTCAGGAGTAGATAGTGAATCATATTTTAGTCAAGAGGTCGGTTAGGTTATGAATGAAGAAGCAAGACAACATCTCAAAGATCAAGGATGTATCGCCCAGATTGCCGTGGGTCAGAATGAAGGCAGGAATCAGAAGATTGTTTATCATAGCGTGCTAAGCCCCAGTTGATAGTGACCAGAGAGATGCCAAAGAACCAAAAGACTCTTCACTTGGGACGATCACTAGAGAGATTGATCAGCCACCTGGGTCCGAGCAGTGTTGCGGGACGAACGTTTCATTTAAATAAATAACACGAAAATTCTAGATCAATCTAAAAAATCTATACCTCCTTCCCCACGTTACTATTTTCAAACCGAGCGAGTCGCGCATACCCGGAAAGGGAAATGGCTTAGTGGTATAATAATAATTAATGTTCATATTACTTGAAAATTCAAACAATTTATTCTATTTTTACATTCTCATCCAGAGAAGGTATTAGATTTGTGTAAAATTTGACCCCCACCCCCCTATCAGGTCCCGCCCGAGTTTTGTCAAATATCCATTTTTCAATAATTATTTAAAAATTTATCATATATATGTTCCAAAAACAACTTATATACTTTTTTTCGCCTCTTTTCAGATAGTTGGAAGAAATCTTGCAGATTGTATGATTTATTAGAAAGATACGGAAATGTACGCTGGAGTGAAGGAATTTCCTTCTTCATTTTTAAGCAAATACAAGTTGAGTCATTTTTATCTGAAGAACAGAGACCATAACATATTATCGTTGCGAAGCGCGAAAACCTAATCGCGCTCCGTGAGCGCGCTCAAAGTTTTGAGTTTCTATTATACGATGAACAGAAACGAGCGCGAAGCGCGAGGTTTACATGGTTTTTAAACTAAATATCGAGCGCGAGTGTCTTGTTGACAATGTGTTCCTCAAGGTCGATAGAACCTTAAGTAAATTCGTTCCTCTTTCTATGTAAAACGTACATAATTAAACCAAAAGCATGTCATAACGATGAAGCTAGCTAAGAGAGCATTAGCCCGGGAAGCGCGCAATAGTGAGCACATAAATTGCGAAAACCGAGAGGAACCAAGCTTCAAGCGTCAGACACATACGTGCGAGCGTATATTCAGTAATTTCAGATAAGCGCCCCGACGCGACGGCAGCCAATCCAGCTGTTGACGCGAAGCGTGCACAATACAAAAACATCCTGAAATTGGGAGCAATGCCGGAAGTATCGCAAGCCAAAAACTTGTTTGCACACGCTTTATAAGATCTCTACTGCAGAGCATGTCATGCTCTGACCGACTCGTGTCCGGTTCCGGCCGACTGAAAAATCACTGCCACGGGGAAGGAAAAGTAGGAGGTGTAACAACACCTCAAACAGGGAGTTGCAACGACTGTACCCAAGATATTCGGTTGAAGTAATTGTCCTTGAGAAAAGTGATTTCGGAGGTGAAAAGCTGTCACTGGCTGGTAATCTCAAAGCCCAGAGAGCTTCCCAGAGAACCTGCGAAGGCACTTGCGAGATGGATGCAGAAAACTCTCATACGTGGGTCGTTTTGTGTCCTGAAGACACACGTGAGTTTCGACAGCCTGTCACTGTGATTTCTTCGATCCCTATAGCCATTTAGTTCATGGTTGTGGAACGTGGCCATAGATGTGATTTACTAAAATTCTACTGCGAACCAATGTCATGTTCATAGACGGCAGTAGCTCCTAGCGACACTCGTCTATACATTTTTTTAAAGTTATATTTACTATACAAATACTACTACTACCTGGGACTGCTGATGAACTGGAGGCAGCGGGCTGATAAACGGCATCTGGAAAATATAATGTAGGGATTTTTATTGAAGATTTTTTTTTAGCGAACGTTAGAAGTTTCCTGTTGGTCCAAATGTGAACACAAAGTCAGTCAATGTAACGCATGACTCCAGGAACGCGAAGATTTTTTCCCTATAGCCATTTAGTTCACGGTTGTGGAACGTAGCCATAGATGTGATTTTCAAAAATTCTACAGGGAACCGGTTTCATTTTCATAGACGGTAGTAGATCCAAGAGAGACTTGTCTAAACATTTTTTTAAAGTTATATTTACTATACAAATATTACTACTACCTGGGACTGCTGATGAACTGGAGGCACCTGGCTGATGAATGGCATCTGTAAAATATAATGTACGGATTGTTATTGAAGATTTTTTTTAGAGAAGGCCAGAAGTTTGCTATTGGTCCAAATGTAAAACACAAATTCAGTCAATGTAACGCATGAAAAAACAGGTATGTACCATTTAGGTGGGACCTCTGCGAGGCCAGGCACGGGTTCAGAGAAGTGACCTGAGGGTTGGGAGGATGATGTCGGAAAATTATATGTGTTATAGGTAAAGTATATAACTCAAGCATTATTTATAATCCTTATTATAATTTCTACGTAATGCCTGGCCCGGCACAGGTGAATTATATCATTTCGATTTTGAAAATGATGATGCAGTTGAACAAGGCTTCATCAGAATATTGGTTTTTTCGAAATAGAGACAAATTTAACTGTACATCGAACTGCCTTGATTTCCTTCAATTATTACAATTTTTAAATAAAAATAACTTTTTTATTGTAAAAAATGGATTCAAAATTCAAGTCGAATCTTCGGAATTCGATTTGTTGAAATAAGTCGAATTTCAAATATTAGACTTGAGTTTTGGAGTCATTTTTTTTTTTAAAGGAGTTAGTTTGATTTAGAAATTTTAATAGCTTAAGGACGTCAACCCTGTTTGATGTACATTAAAAATGTTTTCTATTTCAAAGAATCCAACTTTCCAGGCGTGTCTAAATTTGTATTACAAATTCGAATAAACGACTGCACACCTGTAATTTGTATAGCCACTCTTAAAGGAAGACCGTTAACGAATATTTTCATCTTTGGCAACACTCAAGTTAATCGAAAGTTATTTTTCGAAGTCTTTAATAAATTACGAATTAGAATTAGGTTACAGCTAATATCGCTAATTTCTTTTTCTGCATATTAGCCTTTTTCGGAATCAGCTAAAGAAATTTTAGAAGAATGTCGCATTCTATTCTGCAAATATAAGTGAAAAGTGTAGACCAAAACTTCTTTCCCGTGTTCTGCACAAGAAAAGTAAAACTTGAGTTTAGACAAATCATTCAAGACTAAATAAAAAACATAACTTTGCTTGCAATGCAGAGAAAATGAGTTTTTGATCGATTTTATAAAATCAAAGAGTTTAAAATGCGGGTATTGGAGATTGTAATTTTGATCTTAAGTCATTAATTTTTCCACTGGATGATTAGTGTGATTTGACCTAAACTTTCGTCGTTTGCAGAATAAAATAGTGCGGATTTGCTATCAACGCAGTTCCTCTTTTTTAATTTTTGACAAAATTTGACCTGTAATGTAATACATTAAACAATGATTGTGAAAATGGCCTGGTGGAGTTTTCCACTAGTGTTTTTATGTTTATCGAATTAATTATGGCGATGTGCATCGTTCCGAGGTGCACATCGGGTTACAAAAGTGAATTTGGAGAACCCGAAGATCCCGAATATGAAAAAAATTAATTTTTCCAACGTTTTGAAAGACCCAGCTATTGAAGCTTTATGGCAAAAAACTTTAATTCTGAAAAATTTTACCGTGAAAGCTGGGCAGTTCGTTTACAGTAATCATTTTTTAAAGGAAGACATTCTCCACGAGAAAATCCTAAAAGCATCCGATGGCACTATTTTGTTAAAGTTAAATAATTATATATTTACTGTAAAATCGGAATGAAAAGTTACAAATAAAACCAAAGTACATTTTTTTTATTCAATAAACTGTATTATTAGGTATTTTCACTTACTACTCATTTAAAAAAAAAATTCGGTTTGTTTTCCCGTCAGCACGTGCAACAACAAACACAATTTATTCATATTTTTAGTAATTTTCGGAATAGAAAATATGTGCCAAGTAAATTTAGTCAATGTCTTATTTGAGTAGAATACAGAAAAAGTGACGTTAATTTCAGGATTAAATTAGAAGGCTAGAAAATGTATGATACTAACCTCAATTTTTCTTCTTTAACAATTCATGCGACCAAAATCTTAAATTAATGTTACTTTTTTAAACGAGTACTGAGTGAAAATACCTAATAAATACAGTTTATTGAAGAAGAATTAATTGACTTTTGTTTTATTTTTTAATTTTGATTTCAGTTTTACAGTAAATACAAATCACTTACCTTTCTCAAAATAGCGCCATCGGGTCCTTTCAGGATTTTATCCTGGAGAATGTCTTCCTTCAAAAAATTCTTAGTGTGAACGAACTAGCTAGCTTTGACCGTAAAATTTTTCTGAATCAAAGCTTTTTGCCATAAAGCCATATAACCATCGAAACAACCCGAACGAAGTACAGTGACAGTTCACGGACGTTTGACGTTTCCATGTGCCACGTAACGTCACTAACGTTTGACGTTTCCATGTGATACGTAACGTCATTGAAATTTGATCTCACTTCAGTCCTGTTTTGATCTAAAAAAGTAGTACTAAAACGTCGTTTAGTGGCATCAAAATAAAGTGGCATTAGAATGGAGTCACCCGAGACTATATTTTTGGAGGACTGTTTCAGTACCGAAAACTGGCCTTGATATGATACTTTTTTTTTACAGTGTTTCATAAGTGCTCTTTAATTTATCATGTCCTACTTTATCTGCATTATTATATTCAACATCAAGATTATATACTTGACCTATATTGTGCCGGGCATTATATAGCATGCCTCGATTATCAGATACTTTGCGTGGAACATATACACATAGAGAGCTATGACTAGTTAAATTGACCTATATTATAAACCCCCATAATTGGATTTGTTACAAATTACATGTCATTATGAAGTTGCATATTTTTCATAATTATTCTCCATTTCCCAATGAAATCAAAAAAGTGAAAGTAAGATAGAAAATCTTGGAGAATGCGATCACCAGTTAGAATATGTACTTTTCAAGTCGAAATTCGAAACTTTTACAAAGGACTCCAGGGGCAAACACTGTTCAGCGAGAACAATTGATTGGCGCTTAAGATATGAAATTCGAATTTTCGTCTGAATCCCGACAATTTTCTGCTAGTTCAGAAGAATTTTAATATACTAACTTGAACGTCTAGTTCCACGACGCCGAGCACGTGGATGTAAACGGGAAGTCGCCAGTCCATTGTGGAGCGGATTATTATATCCTTCTGTATACAACTCATCCATTCCATCTGTAAAACATAATATAGGGATTTTTCTCAATGCATTTTTTCAAAGAACCCTAAAAATTTGCTATTGATCTAAAATAAATATCGTCCAAATGTAATCCCAAATTCAGTTGCTATTGACAAAACCAAGGGTCAAAATTTCGGTGAAGTAAATATATTTTGAGATTCCACGATTCTCATTGGACCGTGAATCCTCTGCATGGCTCGAAACATCCTAGCCTGGTCTTCTTGTGAGGATCGTCGTGGCCGTGGTGTACCTGTAGCAGTAAAATGTAATACAGGAATTTTTATTCCAGAGCTTTTTCCACAATCCCAAAAATTTTCTATTGGTGCAAACTGAATATAGCTCAAATGTAGCCCCAAAATCAGTTAATATTAGCCAATGTACACATTTTTGATGAAGTAAATGTAATTTGACAATATAGATACCCTGAATTATGTATTTTTAGATTATTATGTTATTTTGACTTCTCATTGCTTAGTGATTTTGCGACGTAATTGTAGATGATTGAAGGTTGACGGCTGTGATTGGTGATTTCGTAAGGCGCGAAATTTGAAAGTGATTTGTTCTATACACAAAACTGACTAAAAAACTACTGTAACAAAATATTGTAGAATCAATAGTTTTCAATCTATTGAGAGTTGTAAAAAACCAAAGGGAGCTCGCTGTTTCCGCGCGTACATGAGCATCTTGCGTGAACTCTAGAATTTGGATCGAGGGAATCGCTGAAAAAGTGAGGGTGATATATTTTAAGGACTTCACGTTGCTTCAAAATTATTTGTCTCTGGCAAATATTAGAATTACTACTTGAAGTGCATCGCGTTCTAGATTTCGCGGAAGATGCCTGTCTATGGGAGGCCGGGGCTAGTTGGGACAACTACGACTCCAGAATTTTTCGCGCCTTCTTAGTAACTTTTTCATAATCGTTCTATACTTGCTGTTGAAGTGCATATCCTTGGCTCCTTAGAACAAAAATGCGGCAGAGCTCATGCGTACCTTCACCGACTCAAAACGTGATTTTGCATTTTTCCATGGAGCAAATGAAATCACGCCATTTATAATTTTTTTCTGAAAATTATCTGACGGACTGACGGCTTTCCTTTTTGAAATTCTTGCCATTTCTTTGTACCTCGTCGCCGGTTTGGGCGCCTACGGCGCCCTTACCTGCGACTCGTAACAAAAACGTTTCTCTCGTTTCAGAAAGGCCGTCAATCTACACTAGTTACGAAATGTACTATTTCAAACGCCTTTTGACGAGATTTTTTACAAATTTTTTACGATTCTATTTTTCATTACTATTTACTATTTTTTTGAATCATGTTGTGCAACACGGAAAGTTAATTCGATTTTTTATATTCTAAAAATCGGATGCGACTAAGATGATAGACCTACATAATGAAAAATAGAGAAATATTGAGAAAATAATAGACAAATGTTGAAAATTTAAAGTCAAATGTCACTATTTTTTGATTCGCTTATACAAATTATCTTTGATTCCTTAATGATCAAAGTTCTTATAAAATTCGCAGTTATTTTGTTGTTAAACCCCTTTTTTATAGAATCGATCATATAAAACTTTCATAAAATTCTTCATTCTTTTCAAAAAGATTTTTTTGTAATCTGATAGAATAAAAAAACTTTATGTGAACTTTTCAGCTACAAAAATCCGGGATTCATACAATTTTCTTTTAAGTTTCATAAAATTGAACTCAACAAATCTTCATTATTTTAATAAATATTCCATCATTTACAGAAAAATTCCAATACATTTTTATGAAAACCAGAATAACTAGTAATTATTTCCAGTAACAAGGTAATTGTAAGACAACAAATAAGCAACTGACCTTTTTTAAATGAATACACTGTCAAATTTTTCATTCGTTTATGATATCACTAAACTCACTTGTCTGTCCTTCTTGTAGCAAGATCCTATTTCTTCACGTCGTCTTTAGAAGGAATCTGGCCTGGTAATTACATTTTCAGTGTACATAGGAAAAAGTCCAATTTTAAGCAAAAGTTTCAGCAATAACATAAACTCATGAGCCAGGTCTAGCACTGGTCTGAATACGTTGAATCGTTTAATCGTCCTAACTTTCCCGGAAACGATTTGTCCCACTCTTGAAACAACATATTCGGAAATATTTTCTGCGAAACGCTATAATCTGACATTAAAATACGCTGGTACAGTACTTATTGAGAGCTTCGACCACTGTAAAAAGGGTGGCGCAACATGTTAAATATAAGTATTGAAACTTGCTTTGTCCTAACTAGCCCCGTGTCCCAACTTGCTTCGCTCGTCTTTACGCAAAATAATAGTAATAGTTTTGTACAAGAAATGTATATGCAAAAGGAATATGATGATCTCAGAGTATCAGCCTTATCCTTTCATGCGGGGCTCTGCAAGGATGGACGAACCCTTTCCCTAGCTGCTCGTGGGAACAACAATGAAACCACCGAAACACCAAAATCTTGTAGATGCGGTTCGAAACGATCGAACGCGCAGAGCACCCGACAATGGGTCGGCAAACAATGCCGATCATCCTAGAGTTCGGGGTGCTGAAAATAATTTAGATGGAAACAGGACGACGAACTGGCGAAACGCCCACATTGAGTGGACGTATCAACTTAAGAATGACGTGCTAGATTGCTACGACGCCAGCATTATCCCTGTTCGCGGAGGCTTTATGGCGCGTATGCACACTCTGCGGTGCCAGAAACACCTAGAGATTCAGCATGTTTCGCATCAGTCTTTGCGGAATCAAGCCGACTACCTCCAAAAAAATCGGTATGTACGCGTAGCGCTTCTTCAACCGCTGCTTGAACAAGCTGCAGACGAAGATGAAGCGACATTAAGACCAACCGCAGAAAGCAGGCACTTCTGGAAGATGATCACAATTTCAGTACAAGGAGGAACATCAACATGCAAATTTCTCTTAAGCCGCAATATCTGGCTGAAATGGATGACTCCCTTCGTAAAAATATCAAGAGTCCAACCTCTGGACCATCAATTGCTCAGTTTATGGTGCTGCGAGAGTTTTGGCTGATTCAAATCGAAGGCTAAAACCTACGATGGATTAAAAGACCAGAAGACGTTTGCATCAACTGAACAAGAAAATTGGATGGGCAAGACAAAATGCGTCCCGTGTTCAATGTGTAATTGACTACATAACATCTGGTAGACCGTTCACGGAAAGGGTTCGAAAGTTCGCGCAAGAACTAAGGATCTTGAATCACACACTAAACAAGTCAAAGCTGCTGACAATCAAGCAGCATATTGTTGAAAAAATACGGCTGTTATCTGACGCAAGGAGGAGAGAAATCCACCAAAGCCCAAGGAGGTATAGACTTTTTGGAGACATGCATACAAGATCCCGAAAACACTGAAACTGAAAGAGGATACTGATAATATCATCCGCTTCAAGGAATTTTGCGACAACCTCATAACATTTTAGGGTGAATGTCCATAAATCACTACTGAGGAGATGAAGAAAGCACTCAGGGGCACGTAAAAATTTGCCGCTACAGGTCCAGATGGTATCAAGAACTTTCGCTCAATGAAGCTTACTTTTACACGCCAACATTTGACCCGCATATTCACCTCATACTTAAAGTGGGAGATGCCCATTCCGCAGCGGCTGGTGTTAGTACGTACTATGCTCTTACCGAGAGAGGTGACTTGTCCGAAAAAGGGTCACGGGCCAATAACTTGTTTGAAGACACTGTATAAGATCTTTACAGCTGTCCTCAAGAACAGTATTGTCCAAAGGATTGAGTCTGTGTGGAGAGAGATGTGCGAACAACGTGGCTCGAAAAAAGGTATAGCAGGCTGTCGAGAGAACCTGCTAATTGACAGGTGTGTCTATAAAGACACAGCAGCCCATCAGCGCAACCTGTCAGTGGCCTGGATTGACTGCTGGAAAGCTTTCGATTCAACATCTCATAGACTTATCATCTGTCCATTGGAAAGCTTGAAGGTACATCCACACATAGAGGGATGTACAGACAGATTGATGCCTCTTTGGAAAACTAGATTTACCATCTCATCTAGGAATTATCGTCTGACAACGAACAACGTCACCTTCCAGAGGGCCGTCCCTCAAGGTGATGACATGAGCCCTTTGGTTTTTTGCATCACACTTCTGCCTCTATCTCTCGCACTACGAAATTCTCCTGGATACCTCTGTGGCGACACGAATCAGCGCGAGCATAAGGTCACTCATGTATTTTATATGAATGACATGAAGATCTATGCCGCTGGTAAAAGCAAACTTCAAACTGCTATACATATCGTCTAGAACTACACATGAGAGATTGGGATGGACTTTGGTTTGCACAAGTGTGCTGGAATTCATTTGAAGAAAGGAAAGATAACTGGCGTTCCCAAGGACCCTGAGCTTGTGGATATAAGTGCTTTTAGACATCTTAACACTGAAGAGACCTATACATACGTGGGCATTCCTCAAAGCTGCATTCCAAACGTAACATCAGTGAAGGATTCTCTTCGAAGCAGATACAAGCATCTTTTTCGACAGATTTGGTCTTCCAATCTGTCGGCGTTGAACAAGGTATCTGCGACTAACATGCTTGCCGTCCCAGTTCTACTCTACTCATTTGGAGTGGTTCAATGGACAAAGAACGAGCTTAAGGCTTTTGATGTCACCACACGTAAGATCATGCATGTGCGTGGATTTTTTACAAAAACTGGGGGATCGCTGAAGAGGCGCGAGGGGTCAGCGAGAAACCGTTGATTCTCCCTGATCCATCTCTCCCTCTTCTGTATTCTCCTCCTTGCGTCAGATAACAGCCGTATTTTGTCAACAATTAGCTGTTTGGTTGTCAGCAGCTTTGACATTCTGTCTTGCCCATCCAATTTTCTTGTTCAGTTGATGCAAGCGTCTTCTGGTCTTTTGATACATCGTAGGTTTTAGCCTTCTATTTGAATCAGCCAAAGCTCTCACAGTACCATAAACTGAGCAATTGACAGTCCAGAGGTCGGACTCTTCCTGGATATACTCACAACGGGAGGTATCCATTTCATCCAGATCTTGGAGCTTAGGAGGAAACTGCATGTCTTTATTCCTGCTCGTACTGAAATCGGTATCATCTCTCAGAAATTGTCTGCTTCCTGCGATTGGCCTTAATGTCCCTTCCTCATCTTCGTCTGCAGCTTTTTCAAGCAGCGTTTGGGAAGTTCGTCTCGTACATATCCATTTTTCATGAGGTAGGATCGTTAATTTCGCAATGGCAGAATCGAATCCTGCTGAAACTCTGATTGTTTCTAGCAACACAGTGTATGCTGGCATCGCAGCTGTCTAGCAAGTTGTCCTTGAGTTGAGTCGTCACTCAATGTAGATGTTTCGTCGGTTCGTCGTCGTGTTTCCAACTAAATCATTTTCAGCACCCCAAACTGTTTGCCGACCCATTGTCGGGTGCTCTGCGCGATCGATCGTTTTCAACCGCATGTACAACTTTTTTGTGGTTTGGTGGTGTCATTCTTGTTCCCACGAGCAGCTAGGGAAAGGGTTCCTCCATCCTTGTAGAGCCCCGCATGCAACGATAAGACTGCATATTCTGAGAGGTCGCCCAGTATCCCGGAGTGACCATTTAGGATACCTCACCCAGGTGCCATTCAGCCTTTGGCACGTTTTTTACAATTGTCCGCGACAGCTTATTAATTATTATAACTATTTATCTGATTATTAGAACTATTTATGTGACTATGTTATAGGCTCGTAACTTGGTGGTTTTAAATAAAGTTATGAATTATTTGTAATTATATATTCCTCACGTACAATTTATATCAAGGAATCTTTCCATGAAGGACTTTCCGCCGACTGTCGAATCCCGGGCATCCCTTCGATATCGAAAAGAGCAAGGTGAAAAACTTTCTGACGAAAATATTGAAATTTCATAAAGTATCAAAAATGTTCATCTTACGCTCTTTTATTTTATATAGCTTTATGAATCCGTTCATAATGTCTTTTTAGCTTTCTGCAAACATGGTCGACGCTGCGGAAACTACATTTTTCAAATCCTTCTGTGCCAATCTTATATCTTTCTAGCACTCAGTTTTAATATTTCTCAAAACTTTTATCCAGGATATAGGACCCGTTATTTGGAAGTTGTAACTTCCGACGCCAAATTCGGAATCAGAAACACTGAAAATGCGCTTATATGGAGCTTCAGAAGGATATGTAAAAAATAACAACTTGTGCCGCAATATTAGATCCGTCATTCATATTTTGTAACTTTCGATGGCAAAGTCTTAATCAACGACTCCAAAAACATCTATGTAACCAGTTTTTTGCAGCTGCGACGAGAAATCGAATTTTTGCCACTCTTATTGAATATGGTCCACTACACTGTAAAAACTATGGTTCCATTTTATTTGAGCATCATTTTTTTAGCGTCCTGTTATAATATCAAATCGTCTTTTATTGAAGCTTTCGTTCGTGCTATTTTACTTTGCTAACTTCAGATTGAAAAGTGGTACGTACTAGCGAAATAAAATAATGCACTAGGGCAATTGTTTTAATTTCTTGCAACTTCAGGCTTAAGAGAAACAGAAAACATTTGAGACAGAAAAAATGTGATTCTCACTTCGGTCCTGTTTCGATCCAAAAAAGTTGTACTAAAACGTCGTTTAGTGGCATCAAAATAAAGTGGCATTAGAATAGAGCCACTCCAGACTATATTCTTGGAGGACTGTTTCAATACCTGAAACTAGCCTTGAAATGATACTTTTTTTTACAGTGTATGTGGCCGCCAGCAGTGCTCCGGTGCGCTATATTTTTAAGAACAAACCCATAGATTTCCACATATTTCTACGCATTGTCTTGAATTTCTGAAATTTACTGGAATTCATTATTTAAAAAAGGGATTTTTTAGGTTCCTTTCAAAAAGGAAGAAGATGCTCAATTAATTTTCCTATAGGAATGTATATTTCTTCATTTAAAATTCGAATCTTGTCTTAAGGGTCTCCAGGGGTCAACGCCGTTCAACAAGATCAATAACTTATTGGTGGTTAAGAAATAAAATTTGGATTTTTTGCTGGATACCAAAAATTGTTTGCTAGTTTGAAATCATTATAACATACTAACGTGCAATTCCATGACTTGAAGTACCACTGCTAGAGCTTTCAGCATGAAACTGGAAATTTTCCGGCCCATGCGCCACGTTGGATTCGAAAATTGGATGATGACCGTACCCTGGTACAAGTGGAGGAGGGCTAAAAAAATTTCCATCTGCAAGACATAATATAGGGATTTTTATTTTTATCAAAGAATTCTTTCGAAAAACGCCAAAAATTAGAAGTCGGCGACCTCAAAAGCCCCCATACACTACACGCGGAAAAAGGTACAAGTATGGACAACAGGCTAGGTGAAATTCATAGAAAATTAGTAGATTTAACTGAAGATCTTCCAAATATACTGAAAAGTCATTTCTGAATTTCTATTGGTCGTGTTAAAAATAATACGAACTCTGTTTTTTCATGCAAGTATCACAAAAACGTGTTCGAATTTAACAATTGCTGCTGTTATATTACACGCAACATTTGAGTTTGTAACTTTTGACAACAATTTCGGAATCAGCGACTCCACAAACTACATTGTACCAACATTTATGCAGCTGTGACAAAAAAATAGATTTTTTGCTGTATTTATTGGATTTTTGCACACTGCGCGCCCGCAAGCAGTGTTCCGGTTGGGTGCTCTGTCTTTGAAAATACGCATCCATGGATATAGTATTATTTGAAGAATGATTTCTGAGTGGCTTTTGAATCTACGCCAAAAAAGCCTACGAGAAACTTTGGACGCGCACTGCATTTTTCGCAACCGCTCTACTGAAAGTTGAAAACTGGAGGGCCAACAAACCTGTATATGTCAGAGAAAGACTTATATAGAGTATTCGAGCACAATTCATATGCCCAGCAGAAAAGTTATCGATGTTATCAAAAGTCACCGGTAAATTACTATCAAAATCTCAAATTTGAAAAATTTCTATGAATTTATTCAATTCTCACCAATTACACCATTTTTCATTCAGTGCCATACATTTAATCAATTTTCATAAATTTGTACAAATTTAAAAAATCATCCTGCCGTGATTTGAAAAAACATCGTTAACTGCTAAAAATCTAAGAATGAATTTTTATATTTTTTGGAATCGTAAAAGAAAAGATAACCTGATTATTTGACTGATTTATTCACTTGTCTTGAAGAATAATTATTGCATAATTTTTGGAGAACCCCATTAACTGAAAAGATTGGCGAATTATGATTCGAGAGAGAGCCGCAACTGACCTTCAACAGCAGGCGTAAATCATAGGCGGCTGAATACGGCAGGCAAAAATTCGAAAAAAACTCCGAATCGTAACGAATATTTACGGACTTTGCTAAAACATCGGGCTATCTCGAGCCGTTGCGTCGTGTCATGATTTTAGAGAGCTCCGAGCAACCCCGAGAGAAAAGATATGAACTTCGAGAAACGTCGGAATCGCATTTATCATAAGTTGTCAAATGCAAAACTTGTATTGCATGTCTGTATTTTTTTTAATTTATAACGATATTAAAGTGACAGAAAGTTGTATTGTTGAAAAATATAATAGGTAAAAAATAATGTTCCGAAATAATATTTAGTTGTTCAAAGTGAAAAGAATTTAAGAAGAAATTTCGATGGATGAAGGCAAATGAGTGAGAAACTCATATTTGTTTGTCAAAGTGTGCGGCGTTTCGTTGGCAATGGTTCGCCAACCTCATCAGGCTAATTTATTAAAATAAAGATACACCACATAAATAACACATATTTTCACAGGTACGCAGTATAAGTTAAAAACAAATTTAACAAAAAATTACCGATGACATTCACTAGTTAAAACATAAATTTTTACGAGTCTAAGTTAATACCCGGAATATTCTGTTAAGCTAATCGTCTTAATCAACGGCGCTCTGGGAGGTGCCAAAGTTTCACTGGTTAATAGCCTGAAAAGAATCCCTGTGTGTCAAAAAATGCTGAGATACTTGCGGCGAAATCCTGCGGTTGTCCTCATGACAAACTTCTAACTTTTTTTTCCTCCTACACACACACACACACACACACACACAAAAAAAAAATTAAAAAAAAAGTTAAACAACCACCGCAGGGTACCACTAAGAGCAACTGCCATCTATAAAATTTCAATAGGCCCCAGTAGAGCCGCGGTAAAACACACTTATGGCCACGTCTCACAACCGGGAGATGGGTGGTCACAGGGCACGACGAAATCACAACGACAGGCCGGCGAAACCCTCGTGTGTCTTGAGGACACGAAGCGACCTGAGGATGACAGCTTTCTGCATCCATCTCGCAAGTGCCTTGGCATATTCTTGGCACGCGGGTATGGCTTTAAGGTTACGAACCAGTGAGAGTTTTGCAGTTCCGAGAGCACCTATCACAAGGACAATTACTCGCACCGAATATTTTGGGTACTGTCGTTGCAGCTCTCTTTTAAGGTCTTGACACCTCTCCTCTTTTCTTTCTCTTTTGCAGTGATGTTGTAGTCGGACGGAGCCGAGAATTCGATCACGAATATCGTTCGTTTCTCAAAGTCTTGGAGAACAATGTCAGGCCTCGAGTGCGCAACGGAGACTGCTGCCCGAAAATCGTAGTTTCAGAAAATCTGGCACTTTTTGTTTCGGACAATTGACTCTATATCCCTTGGAGCGTTCGGCAGGGCAGGGTCGCGACCAACACCGTAAGAGCGAAAAAGGTGGTAATGATGTACTCTTAGGGCCGCATTATGTCTATAGATGTACGTTGTTCCTGCGTGGGTCGGGCACCCCGATAGTATGTGTTCTAGGTACTCAGCGTGTGCATGACACTCTCCGCACCTATCACTGGGAACTTCTTGACATAAAATGAGGTCACCGTATGCTGAAGTGGAAATGACACCGTCCTGGCATGCGAAAATGGAACCCTCTGTACCTGAATTGAGCCCTGATGATTTGAGGAAAGCAAAAGTTTGCTTCTTCGACAAGGATTGTTTTTCTACATTTCTGTGAAAGTTTCCGTGCATATGCTTGTCTGCTTTCTTCACTTAGGCTTTTAGATGTGAAGCACCTAGATGGAGTAATGCACTTTCCTCACTTCTGATTTCAAAATTCAGGCCAAGGGTCTCGGCCGCTTCCTTGGCTATCACTGGTTCGAAACCTCAAAGCCATACCCGCGTGCCAAAAATATGCCAAGGCACTTGCGAGATGGATGCAGAAAGCTGTCATCCTTGGGTCGCTTCATGTACTCTAGACATACGATCGTTTCGCTGGCCTGTCGTTGCGATTTCATCGTACCTGTAACCACCCATCTCACAGTTGTGAGACGTGGCCATAGGTGTGATTTACTGCAGTTCTACTCGGGCTATTGACATTTTTTAGATGACATATGAGATGCATCGCGTGATTCAATTTTAATCAGCAGAAATAGTTTTATCGTATAATTTCAAGAAAACAAAAAAAAAAAGGATTCATCAAAATCGGATAATATTTTCAGTTATATCAGAAATGTTGAAGTGCACACGATAGTATGCAAAGATACAACGCACTATGGGAGGAAACTAATCAGAAGAAGTTTTTGCATTTTCATTTGTTTATTTATTATATGTTTACTCGAAGTATGAGAAAATCGAGATTTTTCATGAAATCATCATTTATTTATGATGAATATGCTTTAAGTTGTAGTGAGAGTAACTGTTCGTCACAATTTTTATGAAACGTCAACAATTGTAAATGTCGTAAAAAAATTTTTCCAAAAATTCCGCAAATTTATATCCTCCTGCCATTGAAAAAAATTGACAAAAGCCGAGTGTTCAAACGGAAGAATGCTAAAATTTTTCTTTTTTTTTCATTTCCATTGCTTATAAAATGAACAAATAGAATGACACATACCAGAGCATCCATAGATGATCGCGCGATTGCAGGCGTTATTAGAATTCCTAGAATTGCTGGTCCCCACAGTTTCTCAGGGGGCAGGGTGAGAGACGGTCGCGACTCCGTCTATGAACGGAAGCATTCACTACTACTCAGTCAAGTAGATTGCGCAATGTCATGGAAACGGTTCAGGCGGCCCTGCCTGTTTACGTTTCGCTGCCGGCGCTATATGATCAAGGCTATTTTTAGGCCACCCCCGAGATTGATCTTCTATCGAAGCTCTGGTGTATATGTATCATTTCCCAAAATATTCGAATTATCTTAAGCGATTCAAAGGAGTCCCAATTATATAGAATCGCTCATTTAGAGATGTTGCTACAAGAATTTGTTATAGCGATTGTATGCTGTTAATGTTAATGTTTCATAGAAATTGTTACTGACGATGGCTAGCGCAATAATTTTAAGGATTTCCAGAGAAGAATAAAAATTACAATATTTTATATTACATACAACTTTCGCAATATTTTTAATTAAGTAATAACAATAAATAATAAATACTTATCGTCAATTTTAATTAGAATCAGTTACTCGTGATTTCTCTCACAAACATTTCATGATCAGAAATGGTCGCCATTACGTTCTGACGTGTCGCTCGCGTTCTCGTATATACTTCATAATCGCAGTGTCTTGAATGTGCGCAGCCAGCAATTAACTATGTTTTTACAATTGGTGATCTGTGCTCCTTATTATTTCATTTATACTGATCCCTGTGAAGTGTTTCATTCTTGAAGTGACGAATTTTCGTATCATAACCTCAAAAGTGAGTGGATAACTTTCTGCCTGTCGCGAAATGGGACCGAAGCTTAAGGACTCACAGGTGAATAAAATTTGTTGCGGGTACAAGGGGCCAGTAATCGACACAGTGCTCTATCCAGGTTGTGAAACTCCATACCATCCTGCTTGTGCTGGACGCACGGGTACTCTCGACACCGGTTCCTACACGAAGTGTTGCAGGCCTAGATCTAAATCGCCAGCAATGACAGAATCTACTTCTGGGCCAAATTCCCTCACAGCAAACGACATCGAGCGAATTATAAACAACGCTTTCACATCCTTTCAGCCTAAAATAAATGAGGTGTCATGCAAAGGGTCGATCGAGCTGAGGAGAGAGTAGAGGGTTTTTCGGAAAGACTGACCGCAGTTGAAGGTACTATCGCCAATATACAAACGGCAAGCCTTTTTCTTCCTACGGGTATCAACAAGCCTCTCAATTGTAGTTGTATTAACGAAATCGAAGAGAGAAACCTAAGAAAAAATAATTTGATCCTGTTTGGATTACCTGAGCATGCAAGGGCTGAAAGTGGTGGTTCTTCCGTAATGAGTGGTGTATCAACCTCAAACGATCTGACCCGGTCTCTAGTATCTAGTCTTCTATCTGAAATTTCTCCAAAAAATGTGTCTAAAGACATGCGGATTTATCGACCTGGCGCTTTTTCACAGGCTCAGTCAAAACCTCGACCGGTGAAGATTGTATGCGAGAAGGAAGTAGTCGCGCATGCGCTGCTTCGAGACATTATTCATGCCAAGAGAGATCTGAACGACCCAGTCAAAAGTTTAAAATTGAAAAACCTGTGGTTGACTCCGGACAAAACGAAGGCCCAACTAGAGGGAATATCGGAGTTAAAAACAGCTCTATCATCACGTCCCAAAGAGGGAGAAGAAGGTCTTAAATTGACTTTCCCGCATGGAATCCCGCGCATCACGAATGTAGGTCCGAGTACATCACAGCAACAGAATGCGAAGAGCAGCGACAGCGACCAACAGCAGCAAGCGCATGCGTAAACGTAAGTGTTTCAAATAGTAGTGGTCGTACACACACACTACAGCATCACCAGCTGATAAGTATTTACTACCAAAATTTCAGAGGTGTGCGAACGAAGCTACATCAATTGCGTCAATCAATCAATTTAATTCCAAATGATATAATAATTTTTTGCGAAACATGGCTTAGTAAAGACATAAACAGTTCTGAAGTAGGTTTAAACAATTTTGATGTTTTTCGTTGCGACCGCAGTCCAGCTACTAGTAACTACTCTCGCGGTGTGGGGGGGGGGGGGGTTTTAATTCCCCCCAAAACAAACCCAAGTTTTTTTGCCTTCCCACTAACATAGACACAGTTGAGCATGTTTGGGTCAAAGCAGTAATCGGAACAACTACTCATTTACTAGGAGCTTTCTACATCCCACCCAACTCCACTTTAAATAATTATGTTCATTCATGTAATGCCTTCGAGGGCGCAATTGACGCTTTTCCTAATGCTATCGTTCATGTTTTTGGTGATTTTAATATGCCTTATGCAGTCTCGAATGATTCGTCTCACCATGAGCCAATATGTGCGCCGAAACGTGGTTCCTTACAAGCGCATGTTGAGATCGCGAACTTGATCTTGGATTCTATTGTCTATCTTAACATTCAGCAAATTAATAATAACTTTAATACGCATGGGTCCCTGTTAGACTTGATATTTACCAATTCTGACACCGATAAAGTTGATGTTGCCAACGATCCTTTTCTTCCCGTGAATAACCATCATCCGCCTCTGACATGTACATTCAGTTCCTTTGTTACCAAAGTATCCGGTGATTGTGGTTGCAACGTTGTACGTTTTAACTTTAAGAAGGCCAATGTGGCGGCAATAAATAATTATCTAGGAAGCATTGACTGGAATTTTATCTTTGCTAAAGTTATAGCTAATGATTCTGTATAAATTTTCTATGCGCATCTGTATGTAGCTTTTGAGTATTTTGTTCCTTTGAAAATCTACGTAGCATCCATTTTTCCTCCCTGGTTTAGCAGCGATCTCAAAATTCTTACGAGAGCGAAAAAGGCAGCTCACTTAAATTATAAACGCACTAAAACTAACCTCGACTATAATAATTTCTCCTCACTACGGGCTCAGTGTAAATCAATTTCCGATTACTATTATGCGAAATATATTCAAGATACTGAGAACTCTATAATAGGCAATCCCAAGTCTTTTTGGAATAATATCAATATGACACGCTGAGATAATAATTTACCTGAGCTTTTTGCAGCCTTTTCTAAGTCAGTCTATGTGACCCCAATTGTCCACGTACGGCAATTTGACTTTTCTGATTGAATCGACTTTTCCAATGTCCACATCAGCCGAGAAGATATTAGGTTTAAAATACAGTAAAGTCTCCTTTATTTCAAGACGCCCCTATTTCAATACCCCCCTATTTCAAGGCACCTGTATACTCAATCACAGAAACACGGAGATCGCTGAAGAGGAGCGATGGGTCAGCAAAAAACTGCTGGTTCTTCCTGATGCATCGCTCCCTCTTCTGTACTTTCATCCGTGCGTGAGGTAACACCCGCATTTTGTCAACGATATGCTGCTTGATTGTCAGCAGCTTTGACTTGTTTAGTGTGTGATTCAAGATCCTTAGTTCTTGGGCGAACTTTCGAACCCTTTCCGTGAATGGTCTACCATATATTATGCAGCTAATCACACACTGAACACGGTGCGCATTCTGTCTTGCCTATCCAATCTTCTTGTTCATTTGATGCAAGCCTCTTTTGGCCTTTCGATCCATCGTCGGTTTCAGCCTTCGAGTTGAATCAGCCAAAGCTCTGACAGCACCATAAACTGAGCAGTTGACGGTCCAGAGGTCGGACTCTCCTGGATATACTCACAACGGGAGGGATCCATTTCAGCCAGATCTTGAAGCTTAGGAGAAACCTGCATGTCAATATTCCTCCTTGTACTGAAATCGCTATCATCTCTCAGAAATTGTCTGCTTTCTGCGGTTGTCCTTCATAGCCCTTCCTCATCTTCGTCTGTAGCTTTTTCAAGCAGCGTTTGGGGAAGTGCGCCGCGTACATATCGATTTTTCATGAGGTAGGAACGTTAATTTCGCAATGACAGAATCGAATCCTGCTGAAACTCTGAGTGTTTCTGGCACCACAGTCTATGCTGGCATCGCAGCTGTCTAGCAAGTTGTCCTTGAGTTGAGTCGTCGCTCAATGTAGATGTTCCGTCGGTTCGTCGTCGGGTTTCCAACTAAATTATTTTCAGCACCCCAAACTCGAGGGTAATCAGCACTGTTTGCCGACCCATTGTCGGATGCTCTGCGCGATCGATCGTTTTCAACCGCATGTACAACTTTTTTGAGGTTTGGTGGTGTCATTCTTGTTCCCACGAGCAGCTAGGGAAAGGGTTCCTCCATCCTTGTAGAGCCCCGCATGCAACGATAAGACTGCATATTCTGAGAGGTCGCCCAGTATCCCGGAGTCACCATTTAGGATACCTCACCCAGGTGCCATTCAGCCTTTGGCACGTTTGTTACAACTGTCCGCGACTGCTTATTCATTATTATAAATATTTATCTGATTATTACAAATATTTATGTGGCTATGTTATAGGCTCGTAACATGGTGGTTTCAAATAAAGTTATGAATTATTTGTAATTATATTTTCCTCACGTACAATTTATATCAAGGAATCTTTCCATGAAGGACTTTCCGCCGACTGTCGAATCCCGGGCATCCCTTCGATATCAAAAAGAGCAAGGTGAAAAACTCTCTGACGTTAATATTGAAATTACATAAAGTATCAAAAATGTTCGTCTTACGCTCTTTTATTTTATATAGCTTTATGAATCCGTTCATAATGTCTTTTTAGCTTTCTGCAAATATGGTCGACGCTGCGGAAACTACATTTTTCAAATCCTTCTCTGCCAATCTTATATCTTTCTAGCACTCAGGTTTAATATTTTTCAAAACTTTTATCCGCGATATAGGACTTGTTATTTCGAAGTTGTAACTTCCGACGCCAAATTCGGAATCAGAGACACTGAAAACCGGCTCATATGAAGCTTCAGAAGGATATGTAAAAAATAACAACTCATGCTGCAATATTAGATCCGTCATTCATATTTTGTAACTTTCGATGGCAAAGTCCAAATCAACGACTCCAAAAACGTCTATGTAACCAGTTTTTTGCAAGCTGCGACGAGAAATCAAATTTTTGCCACTCTCATCGATTGTGGCCCACTATGTGGCCGCTAGCAGTGCTCCAGTGCACTATATTCTTAAGAGAAAACCCATATATTTCCACAAATTTCTATGCATTATCGTAAATTTCTGAAATTTACTGGAAATTATTATTTAAAACAGGGATTTTTTGGGTTTCTCTCAAAACCGACGAAAGCAGCAACATTCTTGTCAAGGAAAAAAATATGCTCAGTCAATTTTCCTATAAGAATGTGTATTTTTTAATTTAAAATTCGAATCTTGTTTTTAGGGTCTGCAGGGGTCAATGCCGTTCAACAAGATCAATAATTTGTTGGTGGTTAAGGAATAAAATTGGGATTTTTTCCTGAATATCGAAAATTGTTTGCTAGTTTGAAATCATTATAATATACTAACGTGCAAATCCGTGACTTGAAGCACCACTGCTAGAGCTTCCAGCCTGATAATGGAAATGTTCCGGCCCATGCGCCAGGTTGGATCCGTCAAGTGGATAATGACCGTACCCAGGTACAAATGGAGGCGGGCTAGCAGATCTTGCATCTGCAAGACATAATACAGGGATTCTTATCAAAGAATTTTTTCAACAAACCCCAAAAATTAGAAGTTGGCGACCTCGAAAGCCCCCACACTAAGCGCAGAAAAAGGTACAAGTATGGACAACATGACATTTCAGACGATTTTAGCACACTGCGCGCCCGCAAGCAGTGCTCCGGTTGGGTGCTCTGTCTTTAAAGATACGCATCCATGGATATATTATTATTTGAAAAATTATTTCTGAGTTTCTTTTGAATCTACGCGGAAAAAACGCCTACGAGAAATTTTGGACGAGCACTGCATTTTTCGCAGCCGCTCTACTGAAAGTTGGAAGCTGGAGCGCCAACAAACCTGAAGATGCCAAAGAAAGATATATGTAGAGTATTCGAGCACAATTCATACGCCCAGCAGAAAGGTCATCGATTTTATCAAAAGCCACCGGCAAATTACCATAAAAATCTCAAATTTAAAAAATTTCCATACATCTAATTAATTCTCACCAATTACACAACTTTCCATCAAGTTCCATACATTTAATTAATTTTCATACATTTTTACAAATTTAAAAAATTAAACTGCCGTGATTTAAAAAAAACATTGTGAACTGTTAAAAGTTAAATTTTGTTGCATGTAAAATGTTCAGCTGTTAAAGAATTCATGCTATTTGGCGAAAGTTTATCTTACGATGGAATAAAAGCTGTCATCTGTTACGTCCTTCGCAGCAATAGAAAAACGGCTAAGTAGATGTCAAAAGCTATAAATCAGGACACTAGATCTAGAAAAACTTTTTACTTACTTAATTGTTATTTTAAAAATAATTAGACTTTATATATACTTCTTGCCACAGTCGGTATTGTAGGTTAGGAACAAACCCAAAAAGTAGGAATCGAATTATATTTGAAGTTGGAACATTCAGTGGCGGATCTAGGTATTTGAATATTACCGAATTTAAAACTTCCCGGCAGAAAATTGCCAAATTATAAAATATCCGAACTAGAAAATTTCCGAATTTAAACAAATATAATGAAATATTTTTATCAAGAAAACAATTATTTTTAATGATCAAAGTTTCTAAAATTATTGGTTAACTTTGAAATAATGATAATTAAAAAATATATATTTCTGGATGAATTGTTTCGCCGTTTCCAGCCCTACCCCTCATTAATCAGTCTTGTGGTTGCTGGTCAGAATTCGCCGTTTCCAGCCAGTTATTTTGAATTCATACAATAATTTTAGAAACTTTGAGGAAGAAAAATATTTTTTCTTAGAAAAATCTTTGATTTATTGCATTTTTAAGAAATAAATAATATTGATTGAGAAACAATTTTTTTATTGTTTCGGGAGTTTTATAATGCAAGAATTTTCCAGTTCGTATATTTTATAATTTGGCAATTCTCTAGCGGGAATTTTAAAATTCGGTAATATTATAAACTGTCGGGAATTTTCCATTTCGGTAAGATCATGAACTGTATGGGAATTTTTTATTCGGGAATTACATTATTTGGGAATTATATTATTCGGAAATTTTATTTTTCAGGATTTTTCAATCGTCCAAAAATTTTCATCCAAAAGTATTTTTTTTTCAATAATTTTTATTTTGAATTCAAACAATAATTTTAGAAACTTTGATCAGAAAAAATATTTTTTTTATACAAATATTTGATGATTGTATTTTTAATAAATAATATTGATTGAAACCCATTTTTCCATTGTTTCGGGAGTTTTATAATTCAGGAATTTTCCAGTTCGGATATCTTATAATTCGGCAATTTTCTATCGGGAATTTTCAAATTCGGTAATATTATAAACTGTCGGGAATTTCCTATTTTGGTAATATCATAAGCTGTTCGGAAATTCTTTATTCGGGAATTTTCCAGTTAGGGAAGTTTATTACTTATTCAAAAATTTTATTATTCGGGAAATTCCCAAATCGGTAATTTGAAAGAGTCATAAATTTTATTTTCTAGAATTTTTCAGTCCAAAAATGTTCATCCAAAAATATATTTTTTCAATAATTGTTGTTTAAGATTCACGCAGTAATTTCAGAAACTTTTAAACTTACAATTTTTTGATAAAAATATTTGATCATTGTATTTTTAATCAATAAATAATATTCATGAAAAAATTTTTTCATTTGTTTAAATTCGGGAATTTTATAATTGGGGAATTTTCTAGTTATTTGGATATTCTAGAATTCGGCAATTTCAAGTCGGGAATTTTATTATTCGGGAATTTTCCAATTTGGTAATATCACAAACTGTCGGGAATTTCATCATTCGGGAGTTTTTCATTTCGGTAATATTATAAACTGTCCGGGAATTTTATTATTCGGAGATTTTCTAATTCAGGAATTTTACAGTCTCGAGAATTTTTCAGTCTTCCCGATTTTTCAAGATAAGTGTATTTGGATATTATTTTTCATTTCGAGAAAGCTATTCAATTAAATAATAAAATCATTACACATTGTTTATGGATTTTATAATTTAATTGAATAGTTTTCAGAAAATAAAGAATAATATCCAAATACACTCATGGTGAAAACCCATTTTTTTTTTCTGAGTTTTGACAAAAATAATGTTTTGTTTGGTATATTATTGTTCATCCTTCAGCTTGCTGATTATTGTTATCATCTTTGATTTCACCTAACCTGAAATAGCTGATATAATATACTTAAATTTCCATCAATATTATCTTAATATAAAATGTTACCTACAGTACAAAATTAGGATTTTCAATTTACATTCAATATTCTTGATAAATATTTATTTAATAACTTTTTAAAATAAAATTTTACGACTCAGGGTGCCCTCATACGTAAAAAAATTCTGATTTCAAGAAATTATTCAAAAAACGAAATGTTAAATAATAATAATTTGAAGTATGAAATAAGGTCGATGGGAGTTGCAGTTGTTCAGAAATCATCTTTAGCTTTAAAATTTTACTTCGTAAAAAGGCTTTTATAGTGAACTGCAATACCGAAGGATCTCGAAACTTTCAAAACGGAAATTCATATCTCATAACTTGTGAATTATGGTTAAGATCATAGTAAATATGGCGACTTTTTAGAATGTTGTAGAGTGCTTATTTATTGACAGTCATGCAAAATATATAACCATTCGTCCGCGATAAGTGTAATTATTTTAAAAATGGAATGGTAATAAGTGCAATGTTTTTAAAAATCTCGTGTCCTGATTTCCAGACCAATTCCATCCATACTTCACACTGTTCTTTGCACTGCTGTGAACTACATAGCAGAAGACGCTTTTTTACTGACAAACAACTGACAAATTATTCCGAGATGGTTTAAAAACACGGAATTATCTTAATTTCATGTAAAGTTTATTCGAAAAGGTTAATTTTTGTTGCAGCGAAACTTTCGTCGGAAATCTATGTAAAGTTTATCTTCTGTTTTTTCTGTGATACGGTAGGCAAAAATTCGAAAAAATGCCGCGTCGTAACGGATAGTTACGGACTTTAGTAAAATACTAGACTATTACATGCGCGCGCTAACTTTTGTATTCATGTTTCTCCTTTACTCAATTTTCGAATCACTATTCATTCCTTCAAATTCCTTGACCAACCAAATTCTTGATTTTATAACATAAAAGGGAGTTAAAATATATCTGCACATAATTTCTAAATGAAAATTCAGATACTCACTTCACAACATCCCAAAATTTGAAAAAATATATAATTGGAATATAGGTATTTTAAACATTAACAAACTCTTATTATACAATGTATAGTCAATGGTCAATCATTTAACCTTGAAGTAAATAATTAGTTTATGTTACCTACTCAAAAGGAATTAAAATTCAATCATCATGTAATTTAAAATTGTTTAAAAAATTAATCAGCTAATTACAAATTAATCTGTCTATAACCTAAGGAACATTCAACAATAATTTTCATTCAAACATTGTAATAATTTGTATACTGTATTGAGAAACAAATTCACTATCATTTCTGAAAATTTAATATATTAGTAACCTTCCATACTAATTTCAGAGAAAATAAAATCATATTCGCATATAATTTTAAAAATTGAATGCAGACAATTGTTTCACAACATCAGCATCATTTAAAAAATAATATAATCAGTGGTATTTCAAATTCAAATACAGTTTTATTTTGCAAATGAAATCCAGTATTCAATTACAAAACCTGAAAGTAAATGATCAATTTATGATTCTGATTTTAAAACAATTTAAATTAAATCTTCATGTAATTCAATTTTTTTGTTAAAATTAATCAGCTAATAATTAATTAAACAGTTCACAACATAAAAACCCTCAAGCAATTATTTTCAGCGGAACAATCAAATTATTTTTACACCATATATTTTTTTTAATGTTGACCTTCATTTCTGAATATTTTGATATATTAATAAGCTTTTAAAAAAATTCTAGAAAATTTAAGTTCTAGTAAAATCAATAATTATTCAAACATTCGAAAACATAAAAAGCATCACAGAAATATTTTCATTTAAATATTCAATTCATTTTTAATTCATATTTTCAAAATGCTTAATCGCATTACTTACATTTCAATTACTTATAATCTGTTTTACAAATTTTATAAAAAATGAAAACATATGTACATATAATTCTGGAAATTGAATTCAGATAATCATTTCAGACCATCGCAAACATTAAAGAAAATGATATAGTTATAATGAAGGTATTAAAAAAATTGTATTATAAAAGATATAGCCGATATCCAATAACATAACCTTGAAGGGAATAATCAGTTTATGTTATCTAATTAAAATTAAATATTGTAAAAAAAATGAATCAGCTTCTAATCAATTAATCAGTTTAGAGTATGAAAAGTATCAAATAATTATTTTCATTGAAACATTCAAA
>CAKNXH010002299.1:238735-268884 GCA_932178445.1 Andricus quercusramuli
ATTTTTACTTTTCATTTTTCTGTAATTTCGAATTAATAATAAGCTTTTAAAATAATTCCACAGAAAAGTAAAAAATATGTTCATATAATGTTGGAAGCAGAATTCGGATACTTATTTCATAACATCGAAAAATTTACAAAAATTATACAAGTAGAATATATGTATTTCAAACATAAATAATATATTATTATAAAAATTATAGACAATATTCAAATACATGGCATTCAATTGAATATAATCAATTTATATACTTAATTTAAACAAATTAAAATATAATCTTTATGTAATTTGATATTGAAAAAATTGAGCAGCTAATGATTCATTCATCTGTTGACAACATAAAAAGCATTCAACTATAATTTTCATTCAGGAATCCATCAATTTTTACTTTAAATTTCTCTTTAATTTACACTTCCATTTCTGAAAATTCGATTTACAAGTAACCTTTTGTAGTAATTTCAGAAAAAATTAAAACATATTCACATATAATTCTGAAAATTGAATCTGGATAATTATTTCGCAACATCACAAACATTGGCGGAAAATGCATAATTGGAATAGAGGTACTTCTTCTTTCTTCATAATGTGTCCCCTAAGGGACTTCATTCTTTCTCATTTGCTTCCCTAGTACCCTCTAACTCCTTCATCCACTTTTCCCCGAAATCATCCTCCCCTGGAACCTTTACCACATTCTCTTGCCAGCTTCCTTCAGCTCCCATTCCTCTCCTACATCCTTCCCATACTTGGCCTTACCTAGTTTTCCAATCTGAATCTTGCTGTTCCATTATATCTTTTCTCTCCCCATCCATTTTCTAAACACTTTGGCACTCCTTTCATTTTTATGATCTTATACCATATATTATATTTTGATCTCTCTCCATTTTTTCCACTTCTTCATAGTTGACTCCAGTCACATCTTCTATCTCCCTAGCCTTAAAGAACTCCCTGCTTTCTTCTTCCAATCTCGTTAATTCCATCGCCCTCCCTCTCCTCTATTCTACCTTCATCAATCACTTTCTCACCAACTCCCTTCCCTTTCCTTCCCACAGCTTCGTCTCAAAATTCCATGCCCTCTTTCCCGCTCTAGTACTTGATTTATCCCCTTGCGCTTCTTCTCTCACCATATATGCCGTCGTCCTCCAGTTCACCCCTAGAGTCCACCTTATAAACCTTTCTTGTAATAACCACATTCTCCTTCTCAAATTTTTTTTTAAACTTTCTTTTTCCTATTCCCCATATCTGTTTCATTACCCCTGCTGCTTTTTTCACCCTTTCTCTTATATGAGCTCTATGATCTCCATTTGCTTGCAAGGTATATCCCAGATACTTAAACTCTCTTACTTCTTCTAATTTTATTCCCTTCCATCTCCCCGTCCATTCTTCCTTTCTTTCTCCTCCTTCTCTAAACCTCATTATCTTTGTCTTTTTTACATATAAATTCAAGTTTTTTCCATCTAAGTTATTCTCTAATCCTGTAACTAAGCCCGCCATCCCTTCTTTATCCTCTGCCATCAATATTATATGGTCTGTGTATGCCAGTGTATATATCTTTTCGTTCCCTTTCCTAACTCCTTCCCATCCTTTTTTCTTCATTTCCTCTTCCAAGTCTGATATTAATATAATAAATAAAAGTGGGATACTCTCTTTGTTAATCCCTCTCGTATCCCCTTTTTCACTATAACATTTTTTATCTCGCCACGGTCTAATAAGTCAAACGCCGCCTTTAGGTCCACAAACATTGCTGTCATTGCCCCTTTCTCCCTTTTAATTTTTCTATTTACTAAATAGTTCAGAACATATATATATTGTACATTACTCCCATTCCTTTTATAAATCCTGTCTGATTCGGTGGCTCTATCTTTTTCTCCACAACTTCTTTTTTCAACCTCTCCGATAAAGCAGCCACATATACTTTATATAGTGTTGGCATTAATGTCACTCCTCTATAATCATTAAGCTACTCCCATTCGTCTTTCTTCACTATTGGTATCACTACTCCTTCTTCCCATAACTCTGGCCACCCTTTTCCTCTCCACACTCTATTGCACATTAACCATGCCCATTCCTTCAATTCTGTACCCCCATATTTCCGTACTTCATTTGGAATTTCACCTATACCAGGTGCCTTTCCATCTCTCATCATCCCTAATACCTTAACTATTTTCACCCTTGGAATTTCCTCCTTATCTGTTTTCCTACCACATTTTCCTCCTTTCCTAACTTTCCTCTCTATCCCTCCTAGTAATTCCATAAAATATTTTTTCCATTCTACCATCTCAATTTCCTGGTTTACTCTTCTTCTTCTCTCTTTATTTATCACCTTCCAAATCTCTTCTTCGCTCCTAGCCTTCTTCGCTTCTTCTTCAAACCTTTTATTTTCCTCCTCATTTTTTTTTGATCACACAACTCATCAGTTCAGCAAACAAGAAGCATTAAACTATAACTTTCACTGAAACATTCACATAATTTTTACTTTATGGAATGGAAGCTTCTAATGTGTCCCCTAAGGGTTTACATTTTTCTTGTATCTCTTCCCTATTCCCTTACATACCCACCACACGCTTACTTGGTGGTGGGAGGGGGACTTATAGTTTAAGGTGGTTTCCGAACCACCAAGAGCAACAGCCTTCAATACTTAGAGAACCTTTTTCTCTAGAGGTACCGGTCCCACGACTCTCCGGAGACGAACAAGTCCTTTGCTAGGCAAGCCAGCGGTACGCCTTAGCCCCCACGACCATCGTCCCACATTAATTTTTACTTTATATATTTCCTTTAATTTGAATTTTTATTTCTGAATTTTTGACCTATTAATAACACAGCCACACAAAAAAAAGTTTTTCGGGCCTGCAGGTCAGACCATGTTGAATTTACGTTTGTTGGGTCGCTGAAATCGAATCCGAGGTCCAAAAAACCCCAGCACGTCAGGGTTCTGACATAACCTCAAAAACCCCCATACAAATTTTTTGTTGAGTCCGGGGTTCAGACCATGTTTATTATATATTTGTGGTGTCGCTGAATCCGAATCGTATTAGGAAATTTCTTGCTGAAGAAGGATTCCTGTTGAGACAAATGAAAATTCTCTCAACCTTAAATTCAAAAGGAAATTCCATTTAGGTCAAGCGACATCCTTTTGTTACAAGAGGACATTTCTCTGAGTGGCAGACACACGTAAGTCAGATGAATAAATTTAACAAGTTTCTTTGAAAATCCAAACGCGAACGTGCTGGAGTTTTTTAGACGGCGGATTCGAATCCAGCGACCCAAAAAACAAATAGTAAATATGGTCTGACCCCCGAACTAGCAAATAAAGTTTTATGAGGTTTTTTTAGGTTGTGTCAAAACCCTGACTTGCTGGGGCTTTTCGGACCTCAGATTGTGATTCATTATTTTCATTAAATCATTAAAATAATTTTTATATTAAATTCTCCTTTTAATTTGAAATTTTATTTCTATACATTCCACTCATCACTAACCTTTTAAACTAATTAATGAAAAAACTAAAATATGTGTACATATAGTCTTGAAATTGAATTCAGATGGAGTCATTTCACAACGTCACAAGCGTTTGAAAAGATTATATATAATTGCAATAGAGGTATTTTAAAGAAAAAGTTAACTTTTATCACAAAAAGAATATCCAATTACATAAGCTTCAAGTAAATAATCAATTTATGTTACTTAATTGAAAGAAAAAATTAAATTCAATCTTTATTTAAATTAAAGTTTTCAATTGAATTAAGCAAACAATAAATAATCAAACTGTTCACAACATGAAAATAATGAAACCATTATGGTCATTGAAATATTCAAATAATTTTTACTTTATATTTTTTTTAAATGAAATTTCATTTATGAAAATTTGAATTATTAATAACTTTGTATAGTAATTTTCGAAGGAATTTAAACATAGTATTTAGATATAATTTAGAAAATTGAATTCAGGTACTCATTAAAGCACTAGTCCAGAAAATTGAAGTTTCAATAGAATAAGTCAATAACTAATTAATCAGTTCACAATGTAAAAAGCATTAAAACATTAGTTTCATTGAAACATTCAAGTAGTTTTCACATTATATATATATATATATATATATATATATTTATTTATTTATGTTTTTTGTTTAAAATTCCCGTATGAAAAAGAAGTATTGGTAAGTATTGGATCCAGTCCTTTTTTCGCGAAAAAGTATTGGATTTCTAACCTTTGTTTGCAGATATCGTAATGGATGGTTTGGGAGTGACATGCCTAAGTAAATTTAAAAAAATCTATTATTGTGTTCCTCTTCTATATTTTAGATATGTGGGTGACACGATCTCCAATAATTTGAAAATAATCAAACAGTTATTGATTAATAATAGTTATCCAATTGCTTTTATTGATAAAAAACATAAAATTCCGCTTGAACAAAATTAAATATCATTCTCACAAAAAGGTAGTACATAATAATCAGATTCGTTCCAATGTGTTTCAACTTAAAGTTTGCCTTCCTTGTTCTGATAATTTTACATAATTGTCTAAGATAATAAATAGCTATAATATTGCTACGATCCCTACAATTAAAAAAAGTTTAAATTGTGAAATAAAATTAGGAAAATATACTTCTGAAAAATGGGATTAAACAAATTTAGTTTATAAATTTTCTTGTAAACAATGTCCTGCATCTTATGTGGGTGAAAGTAAAAGATCTTCAAAAACTCAGATCAATGAACATATTAATAAGAAAAAAGCAGAGTTGGTTGTTTATAAAAATCAACATAATTTTGGTCACACATTTGATTGGGACAATGTATAAGTTATAGATCGAGAACCCAACCATAAAAAAAAAATGATTTCAGAGATGATCCATATAAATAACAAAGCAAATAATATTAATAAAAAAGAAGATATTTATGCTATTAGTAAAATATATTTTCCATTATTACAGAAATTAAATTTGGGTGTTTAACTTTCCATAAGATAGACTTCAATTTGTATTATTCATGAATATGTGTATGAGTACGTGTATATGATAAGGATACAAGGTTTGCTTCTTCAGTTAACTTTAGACTGTTATTTCAATCGAACAAAACGGGTGCTTCATATTTAATTTAATTTAACGGCGTTAAAATTCATGATTTAATTAGTGAATGTCAATGGTAATTTAACAAAAAAATTTGTTTTTAACTTATACTATGTGCCTGTAAAAATATGTGTTAATTATGTGGTGTAAATTATTTGATGATGATGATTAAAATATTCAATCTCATTGTATTTAATATTTGGTGATGTTTGTGAGAAGGAAAATCAAACCTATTTACATATAAAATTTGGTATTGCAAAAAGAAGTGAAATATTTTAAATTAAAAAAAGGACAGCTTAAAAAATATTTAAAAAACGAGACATTGGCATGGAAACAATTTCTTGGCCAAAAGAATATTTTACCTTGGAAAAAACAAGTTCTCTGACAGAAAAGAATTCAAAATTTTTATTTTCGTTTAACTGAAATATAATCGCAATATAAAATTGCAATATAATCATTTTTATCAGGAAGCAATTTTTGAAAAACTCAAAAAGAAATGCTAGTAGCAAGATGCGAAACTGCAAACTTTAGGTCGCAAGTCCGAGGTGCTACCACTTGAGATACGTTGCCGATTGCCGGATAAAATAATTTTCGAGTATAAGAAATGAGGATAAAACTTCGATGTGGTTTTTTTTTTTCAAAAAACGGCTGAGAAGCGCATCATATGGCGTTACTAAATTCCATCTCTGGTGATGCCCTTTGATCGCTAAAGGTATGGGCCCAATATCAATCCGAGAGCTGTGGTCTCTCCTTCGTAGTAATTTATTTCAGACTTGACATTTGAAAAATCTGTTTCGTGATAGAGTAAAGTCTCCTTTATTTCAAGACGCCCCTATTTCAAGACCCCCCTATTTCAAGGCACCTGTATACGGTTATTTCGAATTGCGCAGTTCCATCAAATCCCACCACGCTCCCTGCACACTCTCCTCCGCGCCTATGGCTGGCCAATGAAAAAAGAGGCCCGAAGAGCGGGAAGCCTTGAATTGAGTATTTCAGCATGACGTTATAGGAATCCATACAATTGTTTAGAGATAATATGCTAAACGTAAAAGTAAATCATAAATTTACGAATAGTGACATTTCTCGAGTGTAGAATTTATTTCCTCACTCATGTTCCATTCCTTTGACGATTCACGATCTTTCAGTGTCACGAAATAAAACAAAACATCAAAATATCAGGGGAGTGTCACTCTAACCTCAAATTTTGGACAGTGGCTTGTATTGCGTGAAACTGGAAGGTTTTCAACCGATAAAAGGATGGAGAAACAGAAATGTGCACATGCATTCTACAATTCAAAAGATTACCATTCAGGCACATTCAGACCTTATAATTTACATTTACGTTTAGAAGATTTTCTCAAAAAACTCGTATGCATTTGCAGTACCATGTCCTAACCTTCTTGACGGCGGGCATTTGCCAAGTTGCAATCGTCAATATGCCGCGAAATATTTGAGTCTGCTACATTGATTTTTAGTGAACAAATTGTACTATTTCAAGGAAATTTTATATTTATTACAATATTCGATGATTTCATATTACTTTATGCAAAAATGTGACATACATGAAAATAATATTTTATTTTCGTTTATACTTTTGTGGTTGGTTTTATGTTACTTTTAGTATAAAAAAAGTCATGTTTTAACATTTGAGCAATTCTTAACAACAATTTAAGGAAAGAAGTTTTCATTAGAACGGAAAAGTTCGCTTTTCTTTAAAGAGATAACCTCGATATAGACAATGTACAAGTTTTACATCTTTTTGAGCAAACGTATTATCCTACGAAAAAAGTGGAAGAAACAAAAAGTTTTAGTTTTGGTCAGAGATGCTAAAAAAATTTATTTTATTTGTTAACACATAATGAAATTATCAAAAAAATTATTTAAACAAAAATTGACCAGAATTTTGAAAAAGGATAATAATCAAGATATTCGTAATCTGGGGAATATGTTTGATCTATTAAACTTTTTCTTACATATGAATTGATATATTGTCAAATTTTATTTATGAAAAAGTCATTGAAAGCCTTACTGAAGACATTTTTTGTTCTTTGTTTTACTGGTTTTTTCCTGTTCCAATTTTATAAGTTTTCATAAATTTCTATGAATGTTAAAAATTATAGTCTAAGCTGCAGCGTATGCGTCCAGCAGAATAGTTATTAAAAGTTACTGATGATTTACCCCACATTTCCATAAATTTCCGTGAATTGTCATGAAATTTCCAGGAATTTCATAAATTTTCATAAATTTCTCAAATTTGCATAAATTTTTGTAATTTGTTTCTTAAGTCTCCAACGGCCAACGACATTCAGCAACAACAATTTATTGTCGGTTATGAATGGATTTTGTTTCTGAATCACAACAATTTTTTTCTAAGTTCAAGAAATAAATATATACTTACGTTCATGATCACTATTTCGATCAGAGATGCTCACTTGCTGCATTTGATCTCGCAAGTTGTCCAAATAAAAAAGGTGACCTAGGTGCCTGTCTGGATCTAATATAACCGCATCTGTACAATATAATATAGAAATTTTTATTAGAGAATTTTTTCAACGAACCCCAAAACTTTTCTATTGATCAGAAATAAAGATAGTCCAAACAGGTTGCCCAATGAGGTCTTCTCTACCTTCAATCATATCTTATATCGTATTAGTAGACTTAGAATCTGGAGCCTTATCAAACGTTATGTAGATGATGTGTTTTCCATCAACACTATAAGAAAAATTCAGGAATTTGTCGATGTGTTCAACAGTATTGATGAGTCTCTTCAGTTGACTCATGATACAGAGGTGAACAAAACTATAAAATACCTAGACTTGTCAGTGATAAAACAAGATGATGGACTCATTCTTACTAATTGATACGAAAAACTAACTTTTCCTGGCCAATCTTTGAATTACAAATAACACCATCCCTTTAAAAAAAGAATAGCACTTATTGAAAATTTAATTGAGAGAGGCATAAAACTTAATGATGCTCAATTTAGAAAAGATAATATTGACCAAATTAAAGAAAAAACCCTAATTCTTAACAATTATCCATTTCTTCTTGTAAAAAGTATAATTATAGAAAGAACACATGAAATTTATAACAACCCTAGTGGTAATAAGAATTTAAAATGTATGTAAAATGTAATGTGTATTTAAAAAATAGTAATAAATTAGAGAACTTATATATGAACAAAAAAGATGAAGTGTCAATAGAAATTGTATCGGGTGTTGTTCACCCCATAAAATGCGGATGTTGTTCGAAGATTTACATAGGTGAAACTAGCAGAAGACTGAAAGCGCGAATAGATGAACACGAAAGGGATTGCAGAACCGGTGATAATAATACAGGCCTGCCCCAACATGCGTGGTCACTTGATTATTATTTCGATTTCGATTTTAAAAATATCAAGATTTTAGCAAAAGAAATTATCACATATGAAAGACAAATTATAGAGTCGATATTTATTAAAAAGTACAATCATTTGTACAGTATAAGGAATGAGGTTAAAACTTCAATGCGGTTTTTTTTTCAAAAAACGGCTTTGAAGCGCATCGAATGGCTTCACTAAATTCCATCTCTGGTGATGATCTTTTGAAACATCTGTTTTGTGATATTGTGTACGTTTGTTGAACTCTCTTTGATTATTATAATCCAAGTATGTTTAAAATGTTTTTATTTTTAATCAATAATTTGAGTTTTACTGGTTCATAATACCTTTGGAATTTATGTACATTTAATAAATAAATATGAATCATCTGTATCAATTTCGCTACAATTTAGTAGTATTCAATATTCATGAAATTTAATAACAATTATAATATTCTTATCTATATATTTTTGGTTAAAAAAAACGTTCGACCTTTAATTTGTCGAAATTAATAATATTAATATTTATTCGGCTGATTCAAACGTCAGCTTGAAAAACATTGAAGAATTGTTGATATTAATTATAATTATAATATATATAAGAATCTTCAATTTATTGCAAATAATCAAAATTGACGAATGTTAAATTGAAAGTCGCTAACATTAAAGAATTTATTATTCTAAATCTTAAAAGTTGAACAAAAAAACGTTTGAAATTACATACCTTTTAAGCGAAACTGTTAATAATGGAATAATTTAGAAATTTATATTTTTATCATTCAAGATTTTTTAATTGTAACTTTTCAAAATGGTAAAAATATAAATGGCGATTTAACACGTAAATCTTCAAAATTGAAGAGTTTCAAATTGCAAATTTTTGAAATTGAAGACTTGTCCATTGAAAGTCTTCAAAATTGAACAATAAAAAAAATGTAAGAAATTATCTATCTTCAAAATATTATTCTTGAAAATTGAATAATTTGCAATTCCAAATTTTAAACATTCAAGACTTTTCCATCGTTACTCGTCATATTTGTTTCAACTTTGAAATTTTATTTTCAAAATTTAAAATATAAAAATAATGTTAATATAGAGTTTTTCAACGGAAAATTCTTTCATTTTGAGGATTTACATATGATATTTTGTCATTTTAATGATTTAAAATTAGAATCTCTTGATTTTCGATCTTCAAAATAATCACAAAATTTATGAATTGTTATTCATACATCTATCAAAATTAAAGCGTTTTCAATTTTTAATCTTCAAAAGTAAAAAGCTTCGAATTTCTAATCGTTAAATTTGAAGAATTTTACATTGTTAGCCTTGGAAATTAAACTATTCTAGAAAAATCTTTGAAATCACAAACTTTTGAAATATAATTTAAGAAAATTGAATGATTTGTAATTCCATATTTTCAAAATTCAAACATTTTCAATTCTATCTCTTCTAAATGGCAACTATTTTGTTCGAAAATTTGTCTTTTTCACTAAAAAATTCTTTCATTTTAGTAGAGATTGCATCTTTCTTCGATAAGAATGCGACTGTTTAGTGGAAAATTCAACAATTTTGTTAAATAGTCATCTTTTTTGATTGAAATTTAGAACTATTTTGTTGGAAAATTTGTCTTTTCAATTCAAAATGTTCTGCCTTTTGCGCTAAAAATTCAATTATCTTCGTAAAAAATGTACTGCTTGTTTATAACTGTTTGGTTTAAAATCCAGCTTCCTTTCTTGAGGATTCAACTATTTTGTTTGAAAATTTTGCTTGAACCACTTTGTTCAGAAATAATTTTTTTGTTGAATATTTATATTTTTAGTTGAAAATTCATCTCTTTGATTGAAGGTTCAACTATTTTGCTAAAAACTGATCTATTTCGATTAAAAATTTTACAGAATTTCGAATTTTTCCAAATTGAAAAGTATTTAATTATAACAATTTACAATGAAAGCTTGAAAAATTATTCAATCTAATATAACCAATATGTCAGATTCCATCGTAAATATAATTTCATGACTAAATAATTATTTGTAATAATATAATTATTTCATATTGCTTTACCATGAATGACGTTCTCTCAAATTTCAGAAAATGATTCAAGAACAATCAAAAAAGTTCAGAAAACACCGTTCTTCCAAACTACAGCAGTTATCGCTAAACATTTTTAAGAACTTCCGTGAGCTTTTACAAATTATCACTTATTGCCACGAATTTCATAAACTTTAAAAAATTTCTAGAAATTACAGAAAGTCTTTTTTTTGAACGGGATTTCCCGGTTTAATTCGAGGAGGAAGAAAGGCACCATAGTTCTGTTTGCTCAAAAAGGATGCGCAATTTCCTATAAAAATACGCCCTTTTTAGGTGGAAAGTAAAAATTTGTTTCAAAGGTCTCCAGGGGCCAACGCCGTTCAGCGAAAATAATGTATTAGTGGATAAGAAATATATGTACTTTTTCTGAATCCCGAAAATTGTTTGCTAATTTAAAAGAATTATAGTATACTAACGTGAATTCATGGAACCTGCAGCATGGGCCTGGTTAAATCCCTGATTCATTAAGTCACGGTCCAAGTGAAAATGAGCGTCATCCAATTGTATTTGAACTCGATCGCTGCCACCTCCATCTATAAGATATAATACAAAGATTTTCGACGAAGAATTTTTCCAACGAACCCTGCAAATTTGAAATCAGCGACCCCGAAACCCTACTCATAACAAGGTTTAGATGAACATGTACAAATTTAGAAATTTCTGTCGTTATGTTGGATCTACCATTTGAAGTTGTAACTTTTGACATCAAATTCGTAATCAGCGACTCCGAAAATCCCCTTTCACAAAGTTTTATAGAGCTGCTGCGAGAAATCGATTTTTGGCACTTAATTAGTACGCCTCGATGGATGCAATGTTATTTTGAAGATTGTTTTTGAGTGGCTTTTGAATCTAAGCGAAAGAACGCATACGACAGTAACTGGAGGGCCAATGAACCTGACAAAGTTTTAGAAAGGCAAGCACAAAAATTTGGGGAAAATCAATTAATGAAAAAAATTATCGAAACGTGAGAACAAAAATATATCTTCACTTTCATTTTGACGCAACCGACAAATTTTTCTCATCAATACTTTTTCACTCTACAATTATTACTCAGGATAAGCAGTAAAAACTTACAATATTTTCCGATTGAGAATCGATGTTTTATAAAACATAACCCGCGAATATTCAGCTCCTTGTAGATAATAATGCTTGAAATTTTGTATCCTAAATACATAAACGATGCTTACAAGCAAAGCGCTTTGTTTAAAAGAGTAATATGTTTATTATAGTACAATAATAAATTTATTCCGAAAGAAAACCACGTTACGCCAACATTGAAAAGTGGGAAGGTCATCGAAAAACTGTTATTCAAAATAAATCATCGCAAGAAAGTTGCTCACTATACTTTGAGAAAGTGTTCCTGAAATTTTGAAATAAATTGGTTGCGAATTGTGGAAATGGCAGTTAGTTGAAGGCAACACACTCGATCGCTGGAGTGGTGCAGTTATGAGCCTTTGTTACTTAAGAACAAAGCAGCAGAAGCAAAACCACGTCAAAACTCTCCCAAAGTCTAGTGAAGAACTTTCTGGCATTAAGTTATTTTAACTAGCATTTTTTCGATGACCTTACTGCTGGACAAAGTTGGCAAAACGTGGCTTCCTTTTGGAATTAATTTGTTATTGAACAAAAATAAACATATATAACTTTTTGCAAACAAAATGCGTTGTTTTTAGTGATCAGTAAAGAATTTAGAATACACCATAGAAATTTTAAGCATTTTCATAATCAAACGGCCGTAGAATCGCGAATTATGTTTCATAAAACATCGATTTTCGATCGGAAAATGTTGTAAGTTTTTATTGTTTATCTTGAGCAATAATTGTGCAATATAATATAGAAATTTTTATTAGAGAATGTTTTCGACGAACCCCAAATCTTTCCTATTAATCCAAAGTAAATAGAGCCCAAATGTAATTCCAAAGTCAGTTAACCCTTTAACGCCGAGAATGCCCCTTTGGGTACACCAATCTTTCTGCAATTATAACTCATGCAATTCAAGGTACAAAATATTGAGAGACACATATTTTTGAAGCTTAAGGTCTCTTCTTTCCGACGGTGGGCATAAAAATGTGATAAAATGTTGTTAATTATGGAAAAATATTGTTTAAACAAAAAAAAACACGATTTTTTCTAATTTTTTTTTTATAAAATCGAGTTTTCCGAATTGTTCCCAGTGCGCAATCTACTTGGAACCTCAACAAACGGTGGAATAAATGCTTAAGCTTTCAGAATACATGGTTCCGAGATCAATTTTTTATCTTAGTGTGTTCAAAATGGCTCGTTAATGACAAAATTTTTGCGAAGACATTCATGATTTTTTTTCTCAAAAAGTATGATCTTTTCGAGAAAGTGCAAGAGAAGAAAAAGTTCTTGGAATCACTCAAAGAAAACGTGAGAATTTTTCCAGGAAGTTTTAAATTATTTTTTTTTTGATTTTGCAATTTGTCAATTTTTGAAAAATTAAAAAATTGCTCCAAAAATTCTAAAAAAAATCCAGGTGAATTCTTTGTTTGATTCTAACAACTTTCCATTCCTGAAAATTTTTGCTATAAGCTCATGGTTCTCAAGAAAAAAATTCACAAACGTCATCATTCTTGATCATGTAAATTTTCGATGTATCTGCGCTTCGATGAGTGTTTGAGCCTGCATTGCTGAAAGAAGGTGTGGAAAGAAACGAATTTTCATCAAGGCCTAAGCTGGTGAAAAAACATCGAAGGAAGATACACTGAGCGAAGTATTCCCCAGTGGTTCGGGTTTACACCCCAGTAGTTGGGGTGGTTTCTCTTTTTTTCTGTTTCACACGAAGGATTGGTGCGCTCACACGACTGAGTCGTGCGGGCACCCCAACCATTCGGGTGCTCACCCGAAACAGTAGCGGCCGAACTGGTGGGGCGCCCGCCCGAATCGTTGGGGTGCCAGCACGACTCAGTCGTGCAGCGCACCAATCCTTCGTGTGAAACAGAAAAAAAGAGAAACCACCCCAACTATTGGGGTGTAAACCCAAACCACTGGGGAATTCTTCGCTCAGTGTATCTTCTTTTGGTGTTTTTTCACCAACTTAGGCCTTGATGAAAATTCATTTCTTTCCACAGCTTCTTTCACCAATGCAGACTCAAACACCCATCGAAGCGCAGGTACATCGAAAATTTACATGATCAAGAATGATGACTTTTGTGAATTTTTTCTGGAGAACCATGAGCTTATAGCAAAAATTTTCAGGAATAAAAAGTTGTTAGAATCAAACAAAGAATTCACCTGGATTTTTTTCAGAATTTTTGGAGCAATTTTTTAATTTTTCAAAAATTGACAAAAAGCAAAATAAAAAAAATAATTTAAAACTTTCTGGAAAAATTCTCACGTATTCTTTGAGTGATTCTAAGAACTTTTTCTTCTCTTGCACTTTCTCGAAAAGATAACACTTTTTGAGAAAAAATTCATGAATGTCTTCGCAAAAATTTTGTCATTAACGAGCCATTTTGAACACATTAAGATAAAAAATTGATCTCGGAACCATGTATTCTGAAAGCTTAGGCATTTATTCCACCGGTTATTGAGGTTCCAAGTAGATTTCCCACTGGGAACCATTCGGAAAACTCGATTTTATAAAAAAAAAATAGAAAACATCGTGTTTTTTTTTTGTTTAAACAATATTTTTACATGAATAACAACATTATATCACATTTTTATGCCCACCGTCAGAAAGAAGAGATCTTAAGCTTCAAAAATATGTGTCTCTTAATTTTTTTGCCTTGAATTGCATGAGTTATAATTGCAGAAAGAGTGGTGTACATAAAGGGGCATTCTCGGCGTTAAAGGGTTAATATACACTACCGTGCAAAAGTATGAGGACATCATCGAAAAAATCGATTTTTTGAGTTTGTGATTGTGATTAAATACCTAATTTAATGCAAATGTATGTAAATCATAACAAAAAAGTATATTTTCTACTTTATATAGTAGATTCAATCATAAAATGCTGTTGAACGCAATAAAAAACAATCACAAACTCGAAAAATCGATTATTTCGATTATATCTTTATACTTTTGCACGGTAGTGTAAGCAAAACCAAGGGTCAAAATTTCGATGGGGTGATAGTGATTTGTGATACAAAGACAGAGAAATGTTGGCGTTTCCATTTCTTTATTTATTATATACTTTTGCTCAAAGTATGAGAAATACGAGATTTTTCACAAAATAATGATTTACTCTTCAGCAACAGTTTGCATATAATGAGAATTATCTTCAATCGACGCAGAGATACTTCCTGAACACAAATAATTTGTTTATTGTACATATCAATTATTATAAACGAATTAAATCAACAAATAGATCAATATTGTAATTTTTGTTTTAAAACGATTTTCATAGCTAAAAATGCCTTAAATTATTGGTACGGTGATTGTAAGTCACAATTTCTAAAAACATTAACAATTATTTTTGTGGTTTTTCAAATTTCGGATTTTCCTCAAATTCTATCCTTCCTTTGAAGGTTTTCTTGATGAAGATTCATATCATTTAGAGAGATTAAGACAAAGTATTTTGGTCATATGTTCAATTTATATGTTTATTTAGTTACGTAACTTAAAATAAACTGACATCATTTCAAAGAGTTTGAAAAAAGCTATTTCTCAAAATAGAATTATTTTTTCAAATATGGTTTTTTCAAAAAATCAGTTTCAATTTTGATTTAAAAAAATAATAATAAATAAATATATACCGTTATCTTCATCCAAAAGTACATGAAAAGAGGTTTCAAAAACACTATAATAAAACTCCATTCCACTTTAATACACTAGTAAACTAACTAATAAGCAATTTGAAAAGCTAACGTGAAGGAAGGTGAAGAGACGCGTGAAAAAGTGGAAAATTCACGCCCCAGTATATTGACAACTGGTTGATTAAATAACCTGTGGTTTGGTGCATTAAGATAGGTTCACTAGAAATATAATTTAGCCAAGTGTGTTCTCGATCAAAAAAAAAAAAAAAAATAATAATAATAATTTTACGTCGATACACTTGATTCATTCGGCCCCGTAAACTTAAACATGAAAAACGAGAAGCATGCATAATACAGTTTGAATTCACAAGGAACAAATTTTCAAAAGAAAATGAAGCGGTCGGTAATATGAGGTTAAAAAAATGGTTTCAAAATATTTCATATCATTGCTTCTCTTCAACATTGCATCCAATATTCAAATATGTCTAAAAAACAAGATAGAAAAAAATATTACGGATACAATTACAACTAGGATTTCAGAGAAAAAATAAAAGACTCAAAAAAGACGGAAATAACAAACTAGAAATCGCAACAGGCTGTGGATTTTACATGCCTCAAAATATCATTGGCAACATTGAAAACAGGGCATTCAATAACGCAGATCGTACCTATGAGTGGCAGACAATTGTTAAGGAAGCACTCCTGCATGTTTATGGGTCGTACATATCGCAATATTCTGCACTTGGAACAAGCAGAGGTGAACATCCACCAATTAATCGGCTATTGTAAAACGGATTATATGGTATCACGAAGGAATAGTAAGGAGTGGTATCACCCTATGTGTTCGGTGAGCAGATGTGGGACAAGTGACGTCCAATAATTCGTTAATGCTAGCTACGAATGAAAACTCTTATGCTCCCCCGTGCACATGCGCAGAGCTGTTTTCGCAGTCACATGTTATACCCACTCAATATGTTACCTTTTGACATCTCGATGAACATGTAGGTTACGTTCGTTTGTTTATGTTCGTTCAATACACAAGTTCGAAACTTCAAACGCGTGTTGACATCGTTGGCATGGCAAACGCCAGTGCGCATGTGAACGGGGGAGCATACGAGTTTTCATTCGTAGCTAGCATTAACGAATTATTGGACGTCGCTCGTCCCACTCCCCACTTACAGGGATACTACTCCTTACTATTCCTTCGTGTATGGTATTTATAGTCTCTTCTTTTAATAATAATTTTTTTTAATTTATCATTCTTTATTATGAAATAAGTTATTCTAAACAAGAAACAACTTGAAAAACATATATATGAAGCGTTTGATGAAAAAACAACCTAACTCGCAAAATCGTGTATTGAGATAAATCGATTCACAGATTTCAAGGTATTATTGAACTGAGAAAATATTAATTTAAAAATAAATCATTTCATACACATAAAGTATTACAATCTAAAAGTGAAATCATGTCGAGAAAGAAAATAGAATAAAATGACTTTTTTGGTTCAAAATAACTTACAGCCCACAAATATCCCCCGGTTTGGATAATAAAAACTGGAAAAAGAAAGTGATAAGATTTATAAGAGAATAATCTACCTTGATTTTTACATTAGGGTTACAATTTTTTTATAAATAAGCAAATATGACGAAAAAAATGGCAATTTTTTCTATTAGACGTTCCCAGGCTCTTCAATAATAGGAAAATGTTTGTAATCGCCTAAGTTTCATAAAGTAAGATGAGTTAATGATGTTCCAATAATACATAATGAACAAATTCTTTATAACAAAATTATTTGTTGAAAGAATGTTTTGTACGATTATCGATAATTTTAAGTTTTTTAAAGTTCCATTTCAAAAAATTTGGATAAAAACAATATAATGATAAAGAAGCTTCTTTTTAAGATTATTATTGTTAATATTATAAACAAATTTAATAAGAATCTGCAATATTCAGGCATTTTTTAACAGAAAAATTCATTTTTTCCGATGATCTTGTGATTCATTCAAACAAATATGATAAAGAAATGCATTATTCGGGCATTTGTCGGCAGAAAAATGCATTTTTTTTTACTGCCAGTCCTTTCAGTTGGAAACTTCATAACAATTTCAGGAACATTCATGATGGGTTTATACATTTTATGACTTTTTTGCAATGATTTAATAAAGAAATGCATTAATGAAGCCTTTGTCGACAGAAATTTATGATAATTTCATCAAAATTCAGAATTTTTTTAAATTCGTTTTTTTTTCATTTCAGTCTTTTTCATTGGAAACTTCATGATAATTTCAGCAACACTCATCATTGGTTGATGAGTTTAGTATTTTTTCAAAAAGCGAATTGAATAATATAATGAATTATTCTGGATTCTGTCAATGGAAATTTTTTTTTTATGTTGTCATTTTAATTATGAACTTAATGATAATTTCATTAACCTAACCCGGGTTACATTTTTTTTCACCCAACGCTTCATATGTGCTCGTGTTTAACCTTTTTAGTTCATTTTTTGTATTTTTCAGAGTGGGCATGCAAGAGAGCGGACAAGACGATTGACTTGTCCGAATACATAAAGTGTATCAACAAATTCATTGCCAACAAGCGACGTTACGGGAAGGAGAACAGGAAACGATCACTTGCTCCAAGTGATAAACAATCACTTGCCACAATCAATGAGAATATTCCTAAATTTCAATCCCTTGCACCAAGTGATAAGCGGCAACGGAAGGATGAGCAGCTTTGTCAGCCGACAACCCAAAATTTTGAGGCAGGACCAAGTTTTGGAATGGATCAACCTTCGCAAGAAAACTTGCAACAAACTGAGTCTGAAGACATTGCAAGCTGGAGCAATAGTTTCATAAATTTGTAAACTCATAACTTATTGTTCGATTTATTTTTCAATAAATGATATGTGTCCTCCAATTCAAGTGGTGATTAGTGTATTATTTGTAGTAAATAGATTAAGAGTATCTTAACGAACAATTCTAAAACTACCAACACATTTTAAAAATTTTTTTAAATGTTTGCCAATGGCCATCATGAATCCTTTTCAAATTATTAAAAAACTTTACAAAACTACATTTTATTTTTAATTGTTTGAAATTTTGTCAAGTTTGAAAATACTTAAACAATTTTTTGAATACTTCTCAGTATCTTTTGAGCTGATCAGAATTTTCCTCAAAAATTTTGATCAACCTTTCAACAAGAAAAAAATGGGTGACGGACAACTTTGCACGTAGCAACTTTGCACGTGCCCAACTGTGCACGTCGATGGCCAGAAGGACAACTGTGCACGTCCAAGACCACAGGAGCCCATCTGTGCACGTCGAAATTTCGACGTGTACAGTTGTCACTTGGACAACTGTGCACGTGCACAGATGGTACTTGGACAACTGTGCACGTCAATATTTAGACGTGCACAGTTGTCACTTGGACAACTGTGCACGTGCACAGATGGTACTTGGACAACTGTGCACGTCGAAATTTAGACGTGCACAGTTGTCACTTGGACAACTGTGCACATGCACAGATGGTACTTGGACAACTGTGCACGTCGAAATTTAGACGTGCACAGATAGACTCTTGTGCACTTCACCGTGCACAGATGTCACTTTCCTAACTGTGCACGTGCACAGATGTCACTTGCCCAACTGTGCACGTGCACAGATGTCACTTGCCCAACTGTGCACGTGCACAGATGTCCATTACCCAACTGTGCACGTGCACAGATGTCACTTGCCCAACTGTGCACGTTTATGTCCTTACGTAAGGGTTGTACTTAAGTAATTCAGAGAGTTCAAGGAATTCAGAGAATTCAAAGAATTCAGAAAATTCCAAGAATTCACAGAATTCAAGGGATTCAGAGATAGCAAGGCATTCAGCAAATTGGAGGCAATCAGCGAATTGAAGGAATTCAACAAACTTAAGTAATTCAGAGAATGCAACGAATCCAGGGAATGCAGAGAATTCAGGGAATTCAGAGGATATAAGTAATTCAGAGAGTTCGAAGAATTCAGAGAATTTCTTGCATTCAGAGAATTTCTTGCATTCAGAGAATTCAAGGGATTCGGAGAATTTAAGGGATTCGGAGAATTCAAGGTATTCAGCGAGTTAAAGGCATGTAACGAATCCAAGAAATTCAACAAACTCAAGGAATTCAGAGAATTGAAAGAATTCGAGAAATTCTGAGAATTGAAGGGATTCAAAGAATTCAAAGGATTCACGGAATGTAGAAAATTCAAGGTATTCAGAGAATTCAAGGGATTCAGAGAAAGCAAGGCATTCAGCAAATTGAAGGCATTAAGCTAATTCAAAGAATTCAGCGAACTCTAAGAATTCAGAGAATTCGACGAATTCAACGAATTAATAGAATTCAGAACATTAAGAGAATTCAGGTTATTCAGATAATTCAGGGAATTGTCAGGATTCAAGGAATTCAGAGAATTCTAGACATTCAGCAAATTTGAAGTCATTCCGCGAATTCTAGAAATTCAGCGAATTCAAGGAATTCAAAAAATTCAACAAATTCAAGGAATTCAGAGAATTCAACAAATTTAACGAATCCAAGGAATTCAGAGAAAGCAAGGCATTTAGCAAATTGGAGGCATTCAGCGAATTGAAGGAACTCAACGAACTCAAGGAATTCAGAGAATTCGAGGAATTCAGAGAATTCAGAGAATCCGAAGAATTCACAGAATTTAAGGAATTCGAAGATTTCAAGGAATTCAGAGAGTTCAAGGATTCAGAGAAGTCAAAGAATTCAGAGAATTCAAAGAATTCAGAGAATTCAAAGAATTCTGAAAATTCGAAGAATTCTGAGAATTCAGAGAATTCTGAGAATTCCGAAAATTCGAAGAATTCAGTCAATGCAAGGATTCAGAGAATACAAGGAATTCAGAGAATTCAAGGATTCAGAGAATTCAGAGGATTCCGAGAATTTATAGAATACAAGGAATTCAGAGAATTCAAGGAATTCAGAGAATTTAAGTGATTCAGAGAGTTCCAGAATTCAGAGAATTCAAAGAATTCAGAAAATTCAAAGAATTCACAGATTTCAAGGAATTCAGAGAATTCAAGGGATTCAGAGAATTCAGGGGATTCAGAGAAAGCAAGGCATTCAGAAAATTGGAGGCATTCAGGTCGAACAAAGAGAGATTTTCATATATCTTTAACAATTTGAAAAGAATAATTTCTCAAAAATAATATTTGAAATATTTTCAAACTAACATTAAAAAAGTTAATACGCTCCATTCCACCAGGATTGAATAATTTAAACTGTTAAAAATTTATTATATATAGATACAGAGGTTCACCCTCGTATAAACGTGCACAGTTGGGCAAGTGACATCTGTGCACATGCACAGTTGGACAAGGGACATCTGTGCACGTGCACAGTTTGACAAGGGACATCTGTGCACGTGCACAGTTGGGCAAGGGACATCTGTGCACGTGCACAGTTGGGCAAGTGACATCTGTGCACGTGCACAGTTAGCAAAGTGACATCTGTGCACGTTAAAGTGCACAGGAGTCCATCTGTGCACGTCTTAATTTTGACGTGCACAGTTGGTACTTGGACAACTGTGCACGTGCACAGTTGGCACGTGCACAGTTGTCCTTCTGACCAACGACGTGCACAGTTGTCCGCCTGGCCATCGACGTGCACAGTTGGGCACGTGCAAAGTTGCTACGTGCAAAGTTGACCCCATCCCGAAAAAAATGGCCGTAAGATCATCATATTCTGTTTTTGTATTCTCTTTAGATATTTAAAAATATTTCTAAATCTTCTTTAAAAATTGATTTTCCAAAACAAAAACTCATTTCAAATTTCGACAGAAATCATTTAAACATTTCTTGATACCTTGAAAACTTTTGAAATTCTCAAAAAACTTCTTTCTTGGAAACAAATATTTTTTTTAGAAATAAAGTTTAGAAACATTCAAAAATAAATTTTATCATAAAATAAAATTAATTATTTGGAATATTTGTTTTACCTCAACTGAAAAAAGCTAAACATTTTTAAAAGTATTTGCTGTCTTACTTTATATATACATTTTCCAGAAGATTAAGATTCTTTGCCAAAGTTTTAAAAAATCTGTTCTTTCTATTTAATCCACTATCACATCTAGAAAAATACATCGCGAAACATAAGGGCTAATTAAGCATACAGAAAGAACTGTTGTCTGTAAAGTAAGCCCAAGAAAATTTAAAAAGTTGTGAAAAAATCTGTTTTCATGGCTATGTTTCTACAATCTACGGAATGAAAAGAGAATTAAGATACTAATCTAATTATACCGATATTGAAATTTTCATAACACTATTATAATATTTTATTATACTTGCTGAACCTCAAATTTATAATATAATTTTCAACTAATTGATTATTAATTTTTGTTGTCTTGTGATAAATATTACGTAGGAAGATTTCAGGAAAAATTATTTTCAACAAGAGCAGCTGATCAAATAAACCTCTGTTGGTGGAAATACGATTGGTTCATACTAATTTGATTTCATTGATATTCACTCAATAACAAGGCAATAAAAAATTCGGGTAAACCTTGGGTGACCAGGAAATGAAAAGCTTAGAGAGAAATGGCGTAATTGTTTGATATTTACAGAGTTCCTCTGACAAATTTAAAATGATTACTTTCGTATTGCCTTAAAGAAAAGTGTACGTCTGATAATCATGATTCCAGAAATAATAAAATATAGCTTGAAAACTATCTGAATTATTTATCAAATTTGAAAAATTTAAGAAATTTCATATTAGGTATTATGAATTTCTGAAATTCTAAGACTTTTCTACCAAATAGGATGAATTTTCAATTTGAAAATACTAATTTTCGAACAAGGGAAGATTACTTTTTGGGTAGTGTTTATAAGTTTGGACAGTCCGTACGTTTACTTCCTCTGCTGTAACTCAGATGATAGGATGAAAATCCAAAAAGTTAGGGCATTTTCAAAATTTTTGAGAACATTTTCTTCCAAAAATCAAAAATTCCATGTATGGCTGTTTGTAGTGCTTTGAAACTCCAATAATTTATATCCACAACTTTTATCGATAGGAAGAAAATGATCAGTCATAGCATTCTCAAGATTTAAAAAGAAAACGAAAACGAAAATTTTTATCGAAGCAACGCACGATATGAAAAAAGTCATGAATCGTAAGAGGTTGCTTTTTGGAAGCCCTACAAGATTATCATAACAACTTTCCAACTTTCCATTTCGCGGTCAAATCATGCAAAATGCGAGAAAAGATTATGAGGCAAAAATTATCCAGCCAAAAAATATCCACAAATTTTTCAATAATCATTTTTCATAGGAAGCGTAGTTTTTGTTTTAATCGTGAAAAATTAAGCTAAAAATCAAAACATTAAATTTTTGGACAACCGACACAAACTATGAAAATATTATGAGACGAAAGTTGCTCAAATAAAAAGGAGCTAGAAATTTGTGATCAATAATTTTCTGATAGGGTTCGTAGTTCTTTTTTCAGTCGCAAAAAATTACATTAAAACTCGTTAAATCGTTACATCGTAAAGAATAACTTGAAAATAAACAAATTAAGTTACCAGAAAAACGACACAAAGTTCAATAAAATGTTAATAAACACGATTGTTTTCCTATAGAATGCCCAATTTTTGTATTATAATGCGCGAGGTAAATACATTTTCTGGACCAAAGTTCCAAAGTTTTGAATTTATTTATTAAATCTGCTTACAAGATCAGCAATTGTTGAATTTTAACAAATATGATTGAACCTGTGCTATTATTAAGAATATCTGCATCAATTCATATGATGATGGGAAATCCGAAATTGAAGAAACCGCAAATACATGAAAATTTCGTAATATTTAAAACTAAATAGTAACAAAGAATAATAACAATTCTTCAATGATAATTTGATATAGAATTAGTAACTGCACATCTCTCTGCCAAAAAGTTAAGCAGTTTTAGTGCAAGAAAAAAATTATTTTCCTGACCAAAGTGCCAAAATTTTATAATTATTCATTCAATTTGTTTACGAAATCAACAATTATTGTATTTTAACAAAGATAGTAATCGAATATATAATATTTCTAAAAATATCTGCATGAATTCAGATGTGGATGGGAAATCCGAAATTTAAAAAACCACACAATAATTTCATTATGAAACTTGTCTCAAAGTTCTCCATGGGCCAACGACATTCAGCGAGAACAATCTATTGGCGGTTAAGAAATAAAATTTGGATTTTGCTCTGAATACCAGCAATTTTTTGTCAGTTAAAAAATTACAATATACTAACATGAAGGGTTAGATCTTGAAGAACCCTGCCTCCTGCTCTGATCTGACGATCTGCTCTGTCCACTCCCAGTTGGTCCAGGTGGCCACTGATCACTTCCATCTGTAAGATATAATGTAACGATTTTTATTAAAGAACTTTTTCACCGATCCTTAAAAATTTGCTATTGCTCGAAAATACAGAGATTCCAAATGTCATCCCAAAGTCAGTTGATATTAAAAAAAAAAAACGAAGGTTCCAAATTTCGATGAAGAAAATCTATTTTGAGAAAAGTTGAATATATAAGATTTTTTCGTGTGTGTCTTTAATATGAACCAAACAATTAAAAAAAGGTAGAAAAGTGTTGAAAATTATACTTGTCATTATATTTTTCTCACGTACAATTTATTTTTAAAAAATTCATAGCGCACTTTCTGCCGATTGTCCATTCTCCGGTATTTCCCTCGATGTTGAAAAGAGCAAGGCAAAGTTTTGTCCCTTAGGATTTGTGTGTTCAATGAAAGTTTATGCCATTCGGCGGATTTTCATATAATAATGTAGAAGCAAAGAAAAATATATAATAATCTATAATTTTTGCCTTGATTTCAGAAAAATATCTATTGTTTATTATTTTCTTTAATAAGTTATATGCCAGCTACTTTTTTCAATTAATGTGGAGAAAATAATTTAAAAAATCAGAAATGTCAACCTTAGACGTCAAGGTTGAAATGAAAGACGCTAAAAACCCCCTTTATAACCCACTCTTTCTAGTGTTGGCAAATCCGGATCCTTCACAGTTCTCACTTTCTTGATGTTGAAGTATGTCTTTCCATTCGCACTTGCAATATCGCACTGGAAAAACTATGGCTCCATTTTATTTGGGCATCATTTTTCTAGCGTCCTGTTATAATACCAAATCGTCTTTTTTTGAAGCCATCGTTCGTGCTATTTTACTTTGCTAACATCAGATTGAAAAGTGTTACGTACAAGCGAACTAGAATAGTGCACTGGCCAATTGTCTTAATTTCTTGCAACTTTATGCTTAAGAGAAACAGAAAAAATTTGATTCTCATTTCGGTCCTGTTTCGACCAAAAAAAATGGTACAAAACGTCATTTCGTGGCATCAAAACCGGAAACTAGAAACCTTAAGGATCGCCGAATCCATCGATTGTTATGTGCACGTTAATGTTTCATTCTCTAGATGCAATATATTTTTCTTGTGAAGCATTGTATGATGAAATCTTGGACTGTTTTCAATTCCACATACTTTTCTTTTCTGACATTTGTCTCGAAATTTCAGAAGACAACAAAAACGAAATTTTTCTTTTTCTGCCACTTTCCAGCGTTGTTTAATGTCTGATCTTTTGAATGCTGAACATAACTCCAGAGAATGACTTCCTTTATTGCAAATATTGCAGGATCTTGAGTCATTGAATTTTCTTTCCTTATCTTTTTCTCTAGGATTGTTTGAAAACATGGATTCTTTGCTAGTAGTAGCTGGAAAATTTGTAGTACGTGCAGTAACTTTTGGAAAAATTACTGCAATTTTCTCGGTCCAATATAGAAAATTATTCGATGAAGCGCAACGAGCATTTATACTTTCATCTGTAAGGTAACTTCCCCATTGGGTTTACGACATGTAGTCGTAATTTATTTAGGAAAATAAAGAGTAATTTTTTTTTTGCTTATAAAATCACTATGAATAATTTGTACTGCCAAGGAAATATTTCTCACAGGCCAAGTATATTCTTTGGAGTTTTTAAATCATCGACTTTTTGAAATTTCTGAGCTGTTTCTATTATTTCCTGAACAAGAGTATATGCTTTTCCATGAAATTTCTCGAAAATATTCAAAATTACCTCTGAATCTTTTGCTCTTACGAACAGCATTTCAATTTTTCGACTCGCTTCATCAGACAAGCTTCTATTGAGTTGAAGAATGTTTTTCAGTCGAAGAGAATCCACACATTTTTGTATACATTCTATAATGTGACAAAAAAGCTGGCCATTGCAGAATTGAAGAACCGTCAATATTTCCAAGATCATCTCCCATTGAGTGATGAGCGATTGTATTTTCTCGTCTCTTTTACGTTTTTCTGCGTTTTCTAGCTATTTTTCACACTAGTATTTTGAAAAGATTAGAAACTTGATTTGGTACATCCGCTTCTGCTTCTCCCTGATCTTTTATGTACTTCTGCTTGTCGCTTAGCTACTCCTTGTTCTCTTGTCATTAAATTTTATTGACTCTCTAGACGGGTTGGCACTTCTGGCAAGTTTGACTCAAATGTTTTTTCGACCATAACAAAATTTATAATGGATTTAATTATATTATGATTCGTGTCTAAATTTATTCTGAAAATTTCGGAAATGTCTACACAGAAAAAACTGAGGGATCAGTAATGCTGCGGCTCAAATGAAACTTGGGATCATTTAGAACTTAGGCTCTAAAGGAACTCTTATTTAGGGTTCCTTTTTATTTTTGTTCATACCCGATAGATGTCCATCGGCGGTTGCCGACGTTTTCAACTGCGCATGTGCCGAGAAGCGCGGGCCTATTTGAAATCAATAAATACTATGAACAGTCATACAGATAAATGTTAACAAAATTTTTTTATTCTTATTTAAAACAAATTAAATTGAATTATAAAAATACCTAGCTTCTTGAAAAAATTTTATATTAACCGAATATTGCAAGTGTATATTATATCATTTTGAATAGTCCCGCGCTTTTTGGGCATGCGCAGTGGAAAACTTCGGATTTGCAACATAACCTTAAAAACTGTCACATTTCATGTGCGATATAATCCTTTCAAGAATGACTAATGTCTATGATTTTAGTTTTTTCATTAAATGTTTTCCAGTGCAACATTATTTAATTCCATTATAAAGCATAATGTGCATCATTAACTTGTGCAATCTTTGAAGTGAGTCAAGACAGAAGTGAGAAAAAGGCTCTATTAGAACCATTTGAATCCACTCTTGGGTTCATTTGGAAACCATTTATCATTTTGGGTTCCTTTTCAGCAAGAGAGGTTCCTTTTTGTTGCAGCTCCTTTGGAACCAAAAATTGGTTCTAATAGAAACCCCAGTTTTTTTCTGTGTAGTAAGCGATATTTGCTTACCAGTGACTCGATGGTTCTAAAGCGAATTGAGTATTCTTTATCTCTTTTTTTAAATGCTAGTGAAATGAACTTGCGTATGTTCCTTCTTACGGAATTGGTTTTTGCTGCTATTCCATGCCAAACAATATTTACATCTTTCAGGATTTATATGGGAGTATCTTCCTGAATTTTCTCCAGATCTACCACATCCTTTAATGATTGATTCAATCTCATATTGACAGGCTGCAACTGCAAACAAATGTCCACTATATTTTGTAGATATCACTTCAAAGCTACTTCTTCACGTACTTCCGCAGCACTGGGATAATTCTCCGGCTCGAAGGAACACTTAATGTAATGACGAAATGAACAGAGCATATTTTCTAAAGAATTATATTATATTTTCGAGAATTTTATAACTATCTATTTGACATATTTCAGAAAAATTTAATTTCACCTACTATAGAAGCAAGCCAATATCTTTAAAGTGCACTTGTATTCTTTTGTCAAGTTGACACAGGTATCTCTTATTCATTTGGCAAACACAATGCCGGCTCGAATAAGTGCACATAAAATTATTTCGCCGAGAGTGGGAAGGCCCCTGGAGGCTTTTTGAAAAATTTTTGAACTTAAATTTTTAAAGACTATATCTAGATGCAGAATTTCATTGCGCATCCTTTTTTGCAGGCAAGAAGTCTCAGCTTTTTTAGTTTTGTGATCAAAGCCAAAAAACTGATTTTTTTGGAAAAATCGATTTTAATTCGTTTTTCACTTGGACTTGTGCTCAGTGAGTCAGTTTGTGAAATTTTTCAATATAGCTTCCAGGGAATGAAATTTGAAATGTCCTTTCATTGATGCAACTGAAGGAATCTAAAAATTTATATAAAAAAAATTTTTGATTTTTTTCTGATGCTTTGCGCAGATTGGACTTCTCTAACTTCCAGCGTTTGATTTATCGAGCTAATTTTTAGCAACAAAAAACTTCCAGCAAGAAGGGTGTTAACAACAGTACAAAGAAGTTTTCTGGAAAATTTTAGCCTAATCGAACAAATATTTAAGAAATTGCTAATGTCTCAAGTCGATAGGGGCTATGCGACTCGCGCGCTGACTGCAGCGAGAGTCTCAGATACGATTCTTAATATAGTTCACTGGCGCCAAAAATGATAACTAATGAAGAAATTAGGTAATATCAAAGTATGTATTATGAATCATTGAATAAATACATGACATTGCATTGAAATAATTTATTTCAATTTAAAATCCTTTTTCGTTGTTTCATTATTATTAGTTAAAAAATATATAAACGTCGTTAATATCAGCCCCCTGGAACTCTGAGTTGAAAATGTACTATGTGTTGACGGTGGCCGTGTGGTGGCGCCAGCTATGCAGTTGGCCTATGATCGTTGCAAATGCATGGCAAAATGATAATATTGAATTTAATAACATATATAAAGTAATATAATGACAGTGTCAAATAATTTTAAAGTGTTTTAAGTGATCTTTGCGACATTTTCCATCTCCTAAGCGAAAGAAAACTGAGAAAAACATAACAAATATAACAAGATTCAATTCTTCAAAGTGCCAAATGATCCGAATATTATTAAACAATGGCAAATAGCTATTTTAAGGGATGATGTCACCATGAATTTTATGAGACCCGGGAAAACCGGCAAATGACAGTGAATTTATTCTTGACCGTGAATTTTTTTCAATTATTTAGAAAAAAAATCGATGCAAGTTTGATTTCAACAGTTTTTAAAATAATTAATTGAATTATTAACTGATTCAATTATGATACCATTTAGTTTACAATGCGTAATTCAAAAATCTTTCATGCAAATATTTTATATTTTATATTTAAATTTTTGAGCTTAAATTTTTCATTAAAAGAATTTAAAAATGCAGTCTTAAAGACTAGAAAATTGTTAAATCACAAGCATTTGGAATCAAAAATTTTTGATAAAAATCTTTTTATTTGATCAACTGTGAATATAAATTAGAATGATTTTTAAAATTGAACTATGCATTAAGGACCAACAAGTGAATAATAGTTCATTTTACAACACGATTGAAAATCAGTTGAAAATTTAAGAATTTCCAGATTTTAACGTTGAAGATTAAACTGTTCAAATTGGAAAGTCTTAGTAGTTAAATAAATTTAAACTCATGATTTAAACATTATCGATGATTTAAAAATGTGAAATCACGTCAAAACAGTATATTCATACTTGAACACCTTTATTAAATTTAATAATATTGTTTTAGTTTACGATTTGAAACTTTAAAATTTGAAATTTTTTAATTAGGAAAAATAACATTTGCTTAATATTTAGAAATTTTTTACTGTTCATTTGAAATCAGTAATTGTAAATCAAATATTCAAAATTAAACAAAAAAGCTAACATTTGAACGTTATGATTTTGATTGTTCCATTTCAAAAAATGTAATTTGCAAGTAAAATTGTTGAATTTTGATGTATAATAAATATTGAACACCTAATATTATTCCTAGAAAAAATGCAAGCAAGTTGAATTATGTTTCAATTAAAAATTTGAAATGATTTCAAATAATTTAAACAAAGTGTCTACTTACACCGACAAAATTTGGCTATTTGTACCGAAATATCGGTTTGAATAGCCCACGGCCTAATTTAAAACAAAATATAGATTTTTGCAGGTTTCGAACAAAAAATCAAGAAGATTTTTAAGAATTATGAAAGGCTTCTAAAGAATAAAAAACATTTTCTTAAGATTCTTAGGGAAATTGGGAATGACTTTTTATTTTGAAAAATTAATTTTAAGAGAATATTTAAAAAGATTGGAAAAGACTTCTCAAATTGTCAAAAATGAATCTGGAAGATTTTAAGTAAATATTTTTAATTTTGCAGGATTCAAACGAAATTTTAGGAATAATTCGAATCATTTTGAAAGAAGTTTAAAAGGTCTGAAAAAATTTTAAAATTAATTCATAATTTGAAAAAAATATAAGACAACGTGTAGATATTTCAAGATTTCGAAATAAAAATTTGAAGTTTTCAAGGATTTTAAAACTATTTCAAATAAAAATATTTTAACTTCTGATTTAAGAAGTGTTCAGTTTATAACAAAAGTTTAATCGTTCAATTTTCAATATTTCTAGTTTAAAATTGCTTAAAAAGACCCTGATTTTAAACTTTTCAAGTTTAAAAAAGTGGACCAAAAATATACATAGTAAACAAATTTAATTAATTTTAATAAATTCATTTAAAAATTTGGTTTTCGGCATAACTATTTTATTGAAATTTAGCTGAAGATTTAAGACGAAAAGGGAATCTTCATTATACTTGGTTTTAAATTGAACATAAACTAAAGTTATTTCAAGCTAAAAAATAAACGTTGTTAAAAGTGATATATATATATATATATATATATATATATATATTCTGGGAAATCGGCGACTCTCAGAGTATACAGCCTTATCCTTGCATGCGGGGCTCTACAAGGATGGACGAACCATTTCCCTAGCTGCTCGTGGGAACAACAATGACAACACCAAACATAGTTGTAGTAAGTGCGGTTCAAAACAATCGAAC
>CAKNXH010002300.1:0-50341 GCA_932178445.1 Andricus quercusramuli
TATTATGAAGATAATCTTGGAATGAAGCTTGATAATTGAATGGAGCTCGATATTACTCCATTTAGATTTCCTTTAATTTAGTTCACCTTTAAGGCTATTAAAGGCATATAAATGAAAAATGATTATATGAGTTACTATTAACACTATTGTCTGTTTATCTGCCTCTTCGTTCTTCAGCAAGTTCTAGTTAGTCGTCCGTGACTCTGCCTGGCGCGATATTACGAAAATAAATAATTAAAATATTAAGGCATATTTAACCAGAATTCTGGTTAACTTAACCAGACATTTTTTGAGGGTTAAAATAAGTCCAGCTTTTTTTTCTGTGAATGACCTCTACGATATTATAATAGATGAGTGTGATTGAATAGAAAACACCATTGATAGAATATTTTCTGTAAATAACGTATGTGTTTTGATTAATATTGCATGAAATAGAACATACATTCCTTTTAATTAGAAGTCTGTGCACAACAGCGCGAAGTGTGTCATAACATCACCTATGACTTACATTATTTTTATAATGATAAAAAATATAGGTATGCAGGTGTATCATTGAACTGAAAGTTTTACTTTTGTTTATCCGAACCAGAAGCTCTGGATTGACCTCCATACTTATGCCTTAGATGTATATTGTAATTATCAATCAACGCTGTAGCTGAAGGATTATTTTGCAACGAACTTTCCTCGAAATCAAGATGCTCAGGAGGATGGATATCAAAGTTTGGATATAAATCTTCCGATGGTGTCAATGGGGGAGTAGTGTATGGATAATTATTGCCAGAGCCCAATCCAGAAACACCAGATTGATCCCCCACATTATATTGATTTTGATTTCGATGGTTTGTGCCTCTTGAACTTAATCTGGAATCTCCAGAAGGATCCTGGGAATCATGATGCTGTTGGTCCATACGTTGTTTGACGAGAGGTTCATGGGCTTTTCTTTGAGCTGCGTCAGTTCCATTGGTGACACGACCACCATGTCCTTCAGGTGAACCGTTAGGGCCTCCAGCATGTCGTTGTTTATATGATTCGATAGAAGAAGCAGATACATTAGGTTCACCTCTTTCTCGATAATTATTTGCTAACATATTTTGAGCGTGATCCCCCTTGAACTTTCCCCTTGAACTTGATCCAGAACCTTCTGAATGATCCTGTAAATCTTGAAGCTGTTGGTACATCTTTTGGTGCTCTTGTTTGACGAAAGGTTGGCGTATGGTTCTATCGCGAACTTCCTCAAATTTAGCACCACTTGTGCGTGAAGTAAATTTTTCAGGTGAATGGTAAGTACCACTGGCATGTCGTTCTTCATACAACTTTAGAGTAACATCAGGTGCATTAGGTAGACCTCTTTCTTGATAATGGTCTAAAAACAAATTGTAAGCATTTTCCCCAGTTGGATCTACCTGAGGTTCGGGCACAGAATCAATACAACCAGAATCACCAGGAGCACGAGTTCTTTTCGGGCGTGCAGGGGTCCCAAGAACCAGAGTTTTTCTATGATCCTCTTTGCGAGCCTCAAAATCTGACTCAGCAGCTGTAGCTGTATATTTTGTTGTTATTTTTCTTAGATTACTTGCGGTTTCTGTAAACAGATACAGGAAAATGATTTATGAATTTGCAGTTGTAAAAATGGATTCAGTGGATCGCTCGTAATATATCATTATTGAAAATTCTCATGAATTTAAGTGGAAATAAAATACATGCGTATTGCAAACTGACAAGCAAACACCAAAGTGCATGCAAAAATCAGCAGTTGCACAAAATTCTTGATATCTGATCCAAACGATTTAGATATTTACTGAGGATCTACATTTAACAAAGATTTTCAAAGAATATTATTATTGTGCTACATACCAATTTTATTGAAGAAAAGGATGAAGATGAGGATAATGGCACCAAAAATGGTCTTCATTTTCTTTGTGTGTAGACGAAACTCCCACTTTCAGAATCTCTTAATGATTAACTATGGTTCTTCAGAGATCCACTCGCTAATATAATTAAATACGAGCCGCCTTATGTAAATATATAGATAACGAAGTTAAAATGTCGGTCAAGTTACTAAAACTTGATAACTTCTTGTTTCTTCTCTTTGAAGAAACGTATAGCATATACTGAGTGAAAAAAATTATACTGGAAAGAGAAAAACACTGAAAAATAATCAATTAAGCTTAAACATATTTGAATGGAGTGATTTTTGTTTTTTGAAAACCTAACCGTAACGTCGATTCAATGATTTTCATGTTCTTGAATTAGCTGTGTGAACCCATGAGTTTCAGACACCAAACAAAATCGAAACTTCAAGCAAAAATTTTTGATCAATAAGTAATACTGAGAAATTGAATAAGTTTTGAAAATTTACAGATGTTTAAGAATTACTTCTGCTGATAATTCCACTTGTTTTGTGTAAAATTATATTCACATTCCATTAGCTGGAAACAGAGGGTAAGGCGGAAATAAATTATGCTTCGCGGACCAAACAGACTGGGTGAAGGAGACACCGAGAAAAAACCACGACAGTTTCCTGCTGCGGCCCTGTACCGAGGGTTTCTGCTAAATACGGTTACACTACTCAATAAGCAGTCGCGCGAAAGGGTCCAGGGATGGTCCCGAAGGAAAAACCTCCAAGTCAAGGCGTTAATAAACCGTGCCGAAGACTGCGTGGCACCAGGGGTGTGGTGTTCCAAAAGGTCTAGGTCCTAGGACACCAGGTCGCCTTTTAGAGTTTGCAGACCTTACCCCCGCATGCGGTGCTCTGCGGGGGTGGACCTTTATTTCCCTAGCTACTCGTGGCAATAAGATGAAAGAAAATTATCAAAAACGTAACAGGAGCATATGTGAGGAGCTGGAAGGTCCTTTGAACGTTGTTCAAGACCCGGAAGAGAAGGAGGCAAGAGAAGATATAGAACGAGTGCGCAAGACATTCAAACAAACGCTTGAATATATTCGGAACTTGGAAGGAGTGTTGCAGGAAATGAGGGAATTCTCTGATTCCAAAACAAACATGTTTTTGAAAATAAGAGAGGGTATCGAAGAGGCGCAATAGCTGACTGAGAAAGTGGCTTTTTGGACGAAAGAAAATGAGTGCTACTTCCGTTACGTTCCATGTACCTTGGACAAACGGAGGAAAGAGTGTGAGAGGGTCCATATGGGACAGCTCAAGGCTGACCTGGAAAAGAGCCTCAGTTATACGCAGGAGAAAAGAAACGTAAGCCAGAAGTGGACTCAGACGGAAGACGCTGAGGAAACTCCCGCTTCCAAACTTGGGAAGCGTCACACTGAGTCTTTTTGAGGCGAGCGAGCCTAGACCGGCGACCAAGAAGGCGAAGACCCGCAGCGCTGCTGCGGAAGCGACGTCTACGCCCGAAAGGGGAGGAGAAAGTGCTGCAGCATCAACGCAGATGTCAAGCGCAAAGAACACGACGAGGAGAAGAGCTCAACCCGAGGCGATTCTCATCAAACCAGCAGAGGGTCTGAGTTACGCCGATGTCCTCAAGGACCTCAAGCAGAAGGTGAAGCCTGACGACCTTGGCGTAAAAATCAAGGGAGTCAGGCAAACAAGAAACAGAGAGGTCCTTGTGGAACTCAAACCTGCAACAAAGGGCAGACCCGAATTTTCGGCTGCCGTCAGGGAGGCGGTTGGTGGAGGGGCTAGCGTGCGCGAGCTCGTCTCCCTAATCGAGATCGAGGTCCTGGACCTCGACTCAACCACTGATACAGAAGAGGTCGAAGCGGCTGTGAGAAGCCACTTCGGTAACCAGGGTGTTGGAGAGGTGAAGGTCAGCCTCACGAAAAGACCCTTCAGACGCAACCTGAAGGCTTTCGTGGAGCTGTCAGAGGAATCGGCCGCGAGGTTGGTACGCACAGGACATCTGAAGATGGGTTAGGTGTCCTGTCGTGTACACAAAAAAACGGAGAAGGTTCGGTGCTACCGCTGCCTAGGCTTCGGCCATATGGCAGCCGGTTGCGGAGGCCCAGACCGTATGAGGGCCTGCTGGAGATGTGGCATAGAGGGCCATAGGGCTGCGGCGTGCAAAAGTACGCCACAGTGCTACCTCTGCGCCACAAACGAAGATAAGCCCCGAACAGACCATAGGCCCGGGACAATGAGGTGTAGGGCGTTCCAAGAGGCAACCTCTCAAAAAAAAAAAAAAAATTCTTAATTCAGCTACATAATATCTTTGTTTTAGCAATTTACTCATGTGATTCATTAATAATAATACTTCAAATGAATTCTACTGCAAATACCTGCTTCAAACATTTTATCAATATCGTTGATTCTACTCTAAAAATATCTGCAGCTAGATCAAGGATAAATATAGCTGGTTTAGCTATGCATTTTTCTCCGTTTGAATTTTAGACATATTATATAAGACTTTAATGCTATTATGTGGAACAGCAGTTGTGAAACAATAAGAACTTGTATTACTTCTCAAGTGAACTTCCTCAAAAAAAAAAAATATATCATCTGATCTAAGTCAAACTTTAACAAAGTGTTGTGTCAAAAATGTTAAAGAATATCTTAATCTCTCCCTCTGAGCACCTGACCGTCGAGGTTGTAGTTATGATGGCTTATCATTTTCCTTTCGACTGATCAATTATAAAGTTTCATTAAGGACATGTGAACTAACATTTTAAAAGCTTCGCAATTCATATAACTTCAAATTTGTTGATTGTGTATTAAGAAAGAGGAAGACAGATTTTTGTCAATTTTATTTATCAGATATATTGAAAATTAAACTTAGAACGACAATAACGACTGTCTGATACAGAGATGGCAAAAATATGTTTCTACAAACGTTAGAAAGCATTTTTTCTTGCACGGAATAAGCATTTGATGAAGTAATTCACATGACTTAGTGCAGTGATCTGCAAACGGAGAATGATTAGTACAAACGGGTGCCTCATCTTTCAAGTTTGTTTGTTGTGTTACCAAACCTTTCCATTTAGTTATTTAATATTTATTTGTATATTCTACATACTTTATTATAATATTGTATTACTTTATACGTGTTAGTAAGGTACGTACTGCCATTTAAGTGTTTTTAGGAAAAGCAAAAATCATACTTTACATTTTCAGGATTGTTTGAGGATTTTCACAATTCCCCATAAAATTATCAATATAATATACATGCTTATCCAGTATATACATGTGATATATGAAAATATTTATGTAATAAAAGTTTGTTCTATAAATTAAAAACTTCGCAAAAATTAAAATTTCAACTCTCACATGCATGAGCAGCACATAAGTTTACCATTCTGTGTGACATTAATTTTTTCTGTAATCCAATTCAAGGTCATGTACGAGGATCAGAAAAAAAAGTTTATAAGAATATTTCTTATTGTTATAAACAAATAATGTAAGCAAATTCAGAGTAACGACTTATCAACTTCGGAATAAAGTTCTTTATGTTCCTTTTCCTAACTTTTTCTGCGCCATCTTATTTTGAGAACGGAACTCGAGCACGAGTGGTACTTGTTATAAACAAACTGTATTAACAAATATACAAAATTTTGGATTATTCATTTGGAAAGTATATTTCTGCATTAAAATTACTTCCTTTTACCGACAAGGTGATATTTGATCATGAAAATTTATCATATCATATTGTTTGTTAATTTAATGAACACATTATATAAAAATTGTATAATGCCGGTATTTATAAGAAGAAACAAATCGGGATTTGTATTCATTCCCCTCAAATTATGTGGTTAGTGATTATTAGTATTAAAAATTTGTCATTTTATATCAAGCTTTACTTAATTAAAATTATTCGGCAAACAAACTGCTTCAAGGACTCAAAAGTAGAAATAATTTATTATCTAGTGACGTGTTGTGTCTGTCTTATCTAATTTTATGGAAGCGAAATCAAATTATAAATAAGAACATACGTTCACAGCATGTAATCGAGTCGCCACTAATACTTCTGTATGCACTATTAGGTCCCCGAAATATCCTTTGGTCAAAAGTGAAAAAAGTCCCCTGAATACGAATACCTAGGCGATTTTTCCGAAATCTTGATCAGTTTTTTTTCAAGCAGTTTTTTCACAATTTCATTATAAATTGACAAAAGAAAATGTTACAAAATCATTTTTAATTTTTCTGAATAAAAATAAAACTTTTTTGTCATTTTGAGTTTTTTGGGTGAATAAACTGTTTGCAATTTCTAAAACAAGCAAATGATTTTTTAAGAAAATTTACATATTTGCACAGTTGTACCACAGAATCTATTGTTTAGAAAAATTTAAAACATGTACACAATCTATATCAAGGTTAAATCTATTGAAACCAAAAATAAATCTTCCGGTCAAATCAAAATTTCTCCTCCTAAATTGTTGAAAAATTTTAATTTCCAAGATGAAATCGTGTATCATAATTTTCCCTCAAACTGTTGCAAAACCGATATCTAGCATTCATAACATTCTTTATTGTTCATAAACTTCCTTGTTTTATTTTTATAAAAATTGTCATAAATAAAATCCCACAATGAAGAGTTGATTCAAACAAACATTTTTCTATTGATCTTTGACCCAATCTAAAAAATTTTACATCCGTGAGTTTTTCTCGTGCGACGATCCATTATTTATTCACGGCTATATGAATAATGTTTTTTTTATGAATTTGCTCCCCCACACAGACTACCTTCTTTATGATGTTAATGTTACCAAAATCTAGGTAATTACTGCAAGAATCCACACACATCAATCTCTTGAGTAAATTACATAGACTCCCAGTGTTGTATGGTTGTACAGTGTTCGACCTTATTACCTTTTGTACTTTCAAAATATATATATGATTATATTACTTGAATAGATGTCTTAGATAAACATCACGCCGTCGTGCAGAAAAATGTTAGGAAATGATGAATTTTTAATTACGTTTGATGCCAAAGTTGTGTGTTCATAAACATTTCATAATATATTTATAATTATGAAACAGAACTTCAACAAAATAGCCCATATTGCAATCACCTGATCGATATCCGAGTGGACTTTCTACCTTCATTTTATCACCATCACTCCACTGAGCTTAATATTTGCTTTTCAGGGCTTGAAAATATTTAAAAATTTCAGCACAATAGTCTACCCACTAAAAACCACCACCCTTTTCTCCTATAGGTTCTATAGGATCAATTTCAGATCTTAGAAATTGTAGAAGGAAACGAAATCAATACATATAATTCGAAACTAATATTTTTGAAATTAATGTATTGCAAGTTACGTAGGTGAATGGTTAGTGACTTAGGATGGTATGGCTCCATATATAAGAGGCCACGCGTTTAAGCACCAACGGCATACATAGCCGTCAAAGGTATGGATGCGATTTCAGTTCCTAAGCTCTGCTCCGGCGGCCTCACCGTTGTTGGGGCGAGACTCAGGGGCCGAAGCTGAGGTACCATAAATGAGTTTGAGCCCGCCACGGATTTTCTGCGAAGGTCTCTGATAACATCATATAACCACTTTCGCCCTACAAGTAAAACTAATTCTAGGAAAGGAGCAGAATGGTGCAACACCTTAAGAAACTCTCTAAAATACTAGAGCGTCGTACAGCAGGAAAAACAGACCTGAATTGCTTTCAAAATGGAACATCTATAAGACGGCTCAACATAAATACAATAAGAACATAAAAATGAACAAACAGGGAGATTGGAGGGGCTCCTGCGAGGAATCGAAGAACATTCCGGACATAACAAGGCTGCACAAGATCCTGGCGAAAAATCCGAAAGCTCTCCTCAGGCTCATAAGGCTTAATGATGGTGTGTTTGCCGAAGACAAAGAAGCAACGCTGAATCGCTTGATGGAATTTCACTTCCCAGGTTGTTAATGAACTCAAACCGATTAGGAGGAGTAAGGCTGGGGCCAAAAGAGGAAGAAGGCCTACTGGAATTTTGCCGTCAAGGTAGATATTATTCCAAAGGTAGAATGCAAGCATCGCCCTAAGGCCTAAAACACGTGCCATCGGCATGGAGCAGAGTGGCAGAGTGGTCTTCATTCCCAGACTTTGGAAGGAGGGCTATAGTACTGTTGAAGATTCTCGTCCAATCTGTTCACGTCATTGATTCTGAAGACGTGAGAGAAGCTGGTCGAGATATACATCAAGGATTAGGAGCTTTTAGCATTCCCGCTGCACAGAGGGCTGCTCACTTCTCAGGCAGGCTGCTCTGTAGAAATTGCGCACCATGCTGCCGTAGAAAAATTAGTGCAGCTGCTGGAACAGAGAGGTTATGCTGTGGGCACCTTCTTGGAGATAAAGGGTGTCTTCAGCAACACTTCTTCAAAAGTCATCTGACGGGAGACTCAAAGACAAATAGGGCAAAAGCCTATTCAGGGTAATAGCAACGCGGAGATGCCCACAGGTGGGTGTCCCGTCACCCCTCCTATGGTGAATTGTGGTGGACGGACTTTGTAATCCTAATGGGGGAAGGCCTCATCTGGAACTGTTGATGGGTCTTACAAGGTCATCGCTGCGCATTGTAGAGTTCTGGTGCGACAGCTCAGGGCTCACGATAAACCTGGAAGAGACCAGCCTGATAATTTTTACAAGAAAGAACAAAGTTTCGAACGTTGACGCTCCCGTATCCCATGGTGAGAGGGTGATGATTTCAGACTCAGTTAAATACCTGAGAGTAATCCTTGATAGCAAATTGAAGTAAGCAACACATCTTGAGTCCTAATGCAGAAAGTTTGTCATGAAATTTTTGATGGACAATTACAAACGATAATTCTCAGGGGTTTGACAGGAGCAATGAAGAATAAGCCCACAGCGGCGATCGAATGCATACTCTGTGAAGATTCCCTACACGTTGCGATAACTGCCGGAGCGATTGGCGCGATTGGCCGCCTAACAAGAGCAAAGAGATGGACTTGGGGAACTAGAAACACTAGGCTACCAAATGACATCAGCACACTTCCAATTCTAGAAATGAGGCAGGGCAAAACAACGGAACGCTTCAACTTTTCCAAGACTTTCCGCGTCTGCAGGCGGAGGTCCAAAAACCCCCAGCACGTCAGGGTTCTGACATAACCTCATATGACCTCGTACATTTTTTTCAAGTCTGGAGGTCAGAACATGTTCATTATATATTCTTGGGTTCGCTGAATCCGAATCTGAGGTCCAAAAAAACCTAGCAAGTCAGGGTTTTGACACAACCTCAAAAAACCTCATAAGACTTTTTTCCGAGTCCGGGGGTTAGACCATGTCTACTATACGTTTTTGGCGTCGCCGGATCCGAATCCGTGGTCTAACAAACTCCGGCACGTCCCGGTTTGGATTTTCAAAGAAATCCCCGGACTTGAAAAAAAAAATTATGCGGTTATGTCAGAACCCTGACGTGCTGGGGTTTTTTGTACCTCGGATTCAGATTCAGCGACTTCAAAAACATATAATAAACGTGGTCTGACCCCCGGACTTGAGGAAATGAAAGTTTATGAGGTTTTATGAGGTTATGTCAGAACCCTAACGTGCTGGGGGTTTTTGGACCTAGGATTCGGATTCAGCGACCGCATAACATATATTCAACATGGTCTGAACTCCAGGCCCGAAAAACGATTTTTTTCGTATGGCTGTGTTATGATAGTTACCAATTTCACTGAAGAAAAATATGAGGATGAGGAGCAGACCACCGAAAAGGGCCTTCATTTTTTTTATCTGTAGATAAAAATCACGCTTTTAGAATCTCCTAGCCAAAATCAGAATATGCCTATTTTTTTTTTTGTTCAGTTGTAAAGTCATTTTTCAGCTCGCTAAAAGCAATTGTTCCTCTTATGGAGTTTAACATGTAAAAATACAACTTTTTTTTTCAAGTTCAATTTTTCATAAGAAGTAATGAACCAACTTATTCAATGTTGAAGTTATTTGTTCTCCAACATTTCGAGATGGATTAAGTCAACTTTTCATATTTCATAAATATTATGTAACAATTGTACAACAAGGAGAAATCTACCAAAATTTCAATATTTGCAGACTTTGATGAGCGCTTTGCCCGCTTTGGTGAAGTTTGTCTGGAGGGAAATTTTTAGAGTATACTTTCAAGCCTTTTAGAACAACTGAAAAGGTCTAAGCTTCAAATTAAACCGGGGAATTTTTAAAATGGTTAAAAACTGATAATTTAACTATAAGTTCACCCGTAGGCTATACAGATGAAGCGTTTATGGCGAGTGTAATAAACGGCTAAGTCGAACCTGCTCTATTGGAAACTTAAAATACAAATTGATCTTAGAGGGAGTGGCACATCTCGGCAAACCGGGCAAAGGCGCGAACACATCATAAAATCATGAATAACTCATAACTTTGAAATTCTATAAATTCCGATATTGGAAAACGAAAGTTGCATATTATTTTAATATAAATTTTGAAAGCTTTAATAATGTTATTTGAAAATTGATTTAATATAATTTAATAATCGTAGTAGCTGGTAAATCGGTCAATTGGGGGTAAATAATCACACTTTTTGTGGCACGATAGGCTCTATAGCTTGAGCACCAGGGGAGTTCTCTGATGGATTTCCCGCCCGTATTAAACCTACCCCCAATTGACCGATTTACCAGCTACTACGATTATTAATATATGGAGGGTGATTCACCAAAATTTGAAATTAATATAATTTATTTGATTATTTCAATTCAAAATTACGTGGCTTAATGGAAAATGTTTGTATTTTAATTACTTAAAAGTACTCAAAAACCAGTTGCTTTATTAAAATTGGTCAATCAATGATATGTACAAAATTAAATCAACAGCTGCAATTCATTTAGCCATTCATGATCGTGTAATATTTTTCAAGTTCCGCGCAGAAAAGGCCCAGAGGGCAAAAAAATAGGTTTTCAGGTTTTCGATGCTATTGTTTTTGAGTCGTCCTCTCATAATACATAAGATCATTTTTTTAATTCGCTCAATTTGAATTATTATTAAACTACAGAGTATGGCGAATTCCCTGAGTACCTGTTTTCGGTTTCCACTTCAATAGCTCCTCAAAAATGATTAAAATGCGCCTCAGATCCCTTAGGGGCTTTTCCCCAGAAGATTAAAGCGCTTAGAACTTTATCTAAAGACAAAAATCAAATTCAGGCTTTAAATCTCGACAAGCTTGTGACTATTTGAAGTATAGAAATATTTCAGAAATTGAATTTTCATCTGCTTTTTTGAACTTCGATCTAGAAACCTAGAATTCCAGAGAGTTTGTGAATACAAACTCTCACATAACTGCACTCAGAAAAAAAATTGTCTTGAACCAAACAAACTGTTTTGTTGGATATACATGAAAATTTGGTAAAATAAAATAAATTTTTGTTGATTGAACAAAATATTTGATTGACCTAACCAATTTTTTTGGTTGAATCAGCCAAATACTCCATCTACCAAAAGATTTGGTTAAAAACACCAAAAAATTGAGTTGGGTCAACCAAATATTTTTTTGTCCATATAATAATCAAATTCTATGGTTGAACCAACAAAAATCTTGATGATTCAACCAAATCGTTTTATGAATGTGCAAATGAAGAGCAATTGCAATGCTTGCTCCTACATGTGAATTTTCATCGATATCATGTACCCAATAGTGATAAGACAACGTGAAAAAAAAACTGTAGATGATTTTTCATTTTCATGAATTTCATTTTCGTAATTAATTGTCTCGATGCGGGCCAAACAATAATTTATTGAATTTCCAATATTGCTCGAAACCTTCCTTTCTTTTTACATTCTTATCATTACGTGAAAAAAGTTTAAGGGAAAAATTGAAGCTTTTTCAAATATCTACTATTTTTCTTCAAAACACTTTTTGATAGAACTCATGATTTTAGTTTTATGCATCGAAAATAAATAAGTGAAAAATTCTCATTTAAAGGTTGGATTCATCGAAAAAACTATGAAAAATATCCAAACTTTTTATTTTGAGCTAAACGACGCAAAATATGAGGAAAGTTTTTCGAATGAATTTCAGCTTTGAGAAATTTCGATAGAATTTCTTCGAACCATTTTTCGACAGAACTCGTCTTTTTTAATTTATTTATGGAAATTGATACGCAAAAATCAAAAAGTCCAATATTACGCCAAAAGACACGATATATGTAGAACAGTCTAAAAGAAGATGTGTAGGAGTTTTGGTTTCATCTACCAAAAAATTGGTATTGTCATATTGAATGTTTTCTTGGAAATTGCATGCAAAAAAAAATACTATTTGCAGAAATTGAATGTTTACTTTCATTTATTAAATATTTCTCAAGGCTAAGTAGTTGCGATACAACGGCGATACCACGCTGAAAACACCAGTTCCCGTTAGATCACTGAAGTTAAGCAGTGTTGGGCGCGGTTAGTACTTGGATGGGTGACCGTTCGGGGAATACTGCGTGTTGTTGACCCGTCGTGGGTGTGGTGGACCCACACTGGTAGTATTTATCCACCTAGAAACACTACCCGAATCGGGTAGTGAGGCAATGAACTTTCGAGTTCGAAATGCTAATCAATTTTTTTTTAAGTAGTTGCGATATTTAACAATGAACCAATAAAATGACTTTTTTGGATGAGTGGAGAGTTTTCTCTCAAACAAATATCTTCAAATTGACTTCACAAAGCATTTTTTTATTTTCAACTTTTATGATATCCATTCCGACTACAGGTGCGAAGGAGACACACTTATGTAAATTAATATTGCTACCTCTCTTCGGCCAAGAGCAGTTTTCCTAAACAGTTTTTCCAAGACAGTTTCTTTCTTCAAAATTTGAAAGTTCAAAGAACTTTTTCTTTCTTCGGTCTTACGGTCCAATAAACAAATAAATAAAAAACATTTAAAAAACGATCGAAGTTGTTAAAAAATTGTTTTATTTTCTTCTACGTTTCGGGTCTCACTGCGGGCCTTCATCAGGAAAAAATTTTTCATTTCTACAATAAATCATGTTTTATGATAAGTTAAAAAGAACTAAAATACAAATAATCTACTAAGCCACATGAATTTTTGGTTGTTACCTGTCGTTAAAAAATTGCGTCGTGTCAAAAAATATACATTTTCAAAGTCAATCATTTTATGAATAAAAAGGTTCCATAGGGTGAAGATTTACATCTCATGTCGAAAATAGTTAAGATCAAATTATAAGCCTCGAAAAATTTATTTTGAGCGGCTCAAAACCAATTAGATTACATTTTTAAACAGATGAAAGTTCCAAATAATGATTAGGACGATGACGAAACAGACATTGAACAGAAATTGACATTTATGCTATAGTTGATACTAAATGGACGATAATGTACAGGTCAGATTTTCATTGAACCACAGATAAGAAAAGCGCGCCATAACTCTTGGATTCAAATTGTGGAGTAAATTTTATTTTAATATTGAGTTTAATGAATACTACATTGATACATCTGGTAAATATTCAGTACTTCAGTTTGAAGATTGATTGAAATTTTATTAAATTTTTTTATAAAAATAGATTCAATAATTCGTCGTTTGTAAGTGTTCTGTTCTCTTGCTAAAATTCTAATGTTATCAAAATTAAAATAAAAAAAATGGTTAAAATTCCATGAATGTTGAGAAAAACCTGTGTTTAAATTTCCGATTTCACAATCTCTTTTATGCTCCGCAACTCTTGTTTTTAAATCTTTTGCCAGTTTCCCCGATGTAGACTTTATTGCAACCAGTGCATTTAATTAAGTAAATGACACCAGATAAATTTTCAATCTTTTCAAGATCTTTTTTATTCAAAAGAAAATTATCCAGAGTGTGGTTATTTTTAAAATAAACGTTAATATAAATTTTTTTCAAAAGAACATCTCAGTCTTTCAGAAAGGTCTTGAACATAAGGTAAGGTAACCTTTAAATCTGTTTTTTTTTGTATTTTTCCAACCATTTTTTATGCTTATTATTTTTTTGTATACTTTTATAAATTTCATGGATTCTTTCTTTTATAATACTTTCTATTAACGGAAGTGGATATTATTTTGCAATAAAGTGACTTTCAAATTATCTAAATGTTCTTTTCTAAATTTTATATTACTTAATTTTATACACCTATCTACCAAACCTTCAATTGAACCAATTTTTTGACTGAACGAATGTGGAGAATTATAATTTAAATACCGTCCAGACTATGACGGCTTTTTGTACCAGTTGATTATCAAATCACCTTCAGTTGTTTTTGTAATCAACAAATCTAAATAATTCAAAGAATTTTCATTTTCAATTTCGTAAGTGAACTGGATCGAATCATTAATGCTGTTAAAAATATTTACTACATCTACAATTTTATTGGTTAGCACAATCAAGAATATATCCTCCACATAACGTTTATATAAGATTGGTGTAAAATTTAATTTTTCTAATGCTGTCCTTTCTATATCTTCTAATACTAAATTTGAAACAATGGGAGACAATGGAGACCCCATCGGACAACCTGACATTTTTTTATAGAATTTATTCTTAAAAGAAAATACTGTATTATTAAAAACAGTTCTAGTTCGTATTAAAATCTCGTTTTTTGATATTTTAGATAAGTTACGATATAAATTTAATTTTTCTTCTATGCAATCTGAATTATAATTCTCACCTTCAGTTCAGTCAAAAAATTGGTTTAGTCAAAGGTTTGGTATATAGATGTATAAAATTGAGTAATATAAAATTTAGAAAAGAAAATTTAGATAATTTGAAAGTCACTTTATTGCAGTATAATTATCCACTTCCGTTAATAGAAAGTCTTATAAAAGAAAGAATCCATGAAATTTATAATAGTATAAAAAAAAATAATAAGCATAAAAAATGGTTGGAAAAATACAAAAAAAAAACAGATTTAAAGGTTACCTTACCTTATGTTCAAGGCCTTTCTGAAAGACTGAGATGTTCTTTAAATTTTTTTTTAATATTAACGTTTATTTTGAAAATAACCACACCCTGGACAATTTTCTTTTGAATAAAACAGATCCTGAAAAGATTGAAAATTTATCTGGTGTCATTTACTTAATTAAATGCACTGGTTGCATTAAAGTCTACGTCGAAGAAACTGGCAAAAGATTGAAAACAAGAGTTGCGGAGCATAAAAGCGATTGTGAAATCGGAAATTTAAACACAGGTTTATCTCCAAATTCATGAAATTTTGACCATTTTTTTAATTTTAATTTTGATAACATTAGAATTTTAGCAACACTTACAAACGACGAATTATTGAATGTATTTTTATAAAAAAAATTAATAAAATTTCAATCAATCTTCAAACTGAAGTATTGAATATTAACCAGATGTACTCTCTAAATATGAATTAGTGAAAATTTCACTAGTTGAATTAGTAAATGTATGGTTCACTAACCAAATAGTAATATTTTGATGTTTTACATTTGAAATAGTAAATAGTTTACTAATAAATTAGTAAAAGTTTTACTAATCTCAATTAGTAAACATGGTTCACTATTATTTAGTAGCTTCGCTTCACTAATTCATTAGTAACTTAGCGCGATCACTAACGAATTAGTGAACTGCAACGATTTTGACCAATCTGAAGTCATATCCTCATATGACATTGCGTGCCACTTGATGCCACGCTATTTGAGGTTCAATTTTAAAAATCATTAATTTAATTTATATTCACAGTTGATCAACCAAAAATGGTTTTTTATCCAAAAACATCAATTTCAAACGCTTCTAATTTCTAATTGCTTGAGTATGTAAAAGTTCATTTAAAAATTCTTGAAATTAAAATGTACGCTTGAAAATTAAAATCTAAAATGGGACATTTTTAAAGTGGAAGATTTTCGAATTACGCATTCTAAACTGAATGATATCATAATTGTAAAATATAACAATTTATCTAATTATTTAAGAAGGGTTGAAATACAGGTTGGAAAGACTATTTTTAAATTTGTAAAATTCCTGGTCAAAAATAAATGCACTGTTATTTCCCGGTTTTTCCCGGTCCCATGAGATGTCCAGCGGCCACCCTGAAATTATCATATTATTGTTATATTGAACTATGGCCAGTAGACAAAAAGGAACTCAAGATCAATTTATTCATTTATTATCGACAACGGCCATACCACACTGAAAAAACCAGTTCTTGTTAGATCACTGAAGTTAAGCAGAGTTGGGCGCGGTTAGTACTTGGATAGGTGACCATTCGGGAATACTACTGCGTGTTTTTTTATAATCTCCTTTCAATTTATATTTATTTTGAAAAAATTAATTTTTTCACTGAACAATTAGTGCATTTTTACTGTATAATTAGTGACTTTTCACTCTTCAATTAGTACACACTGCAATGACAGGGATTACTAATTTCTTAGTGGAATTTCACTAATCAAATTAGTAGTTTTCTACTAATCGTGAGTGGCCGACTTCTCTCTAATTGAATTAGTGAAATTTCTCTAGCAATTAGTGAAATTTCACTAATTCAGATTTAGAGAGTATCAATGTATTGTTCATTAAACTCAATATTAAAATAAAATTTACTCGACAATTTGAATCCAAGAGTTATGGCGCGCTTTTCTTATCTGTGGTTCGATGAAAATTTGACCTGTACATTATCGTCCATTTAGTATCAACTACAGCATAAATATCAATGTCTGTTCAATGTCTGTTTTGTCATCGTCCTAATCATTATTTGGAACTTTCATCTGTTTAGAAATGTAATCTAATTGGTTTTGAGCCACTCAAAAGAAATTTTTAGAGGCTCATAATTTGATCTTAACTATTTTGGACATGAGATTTAAATCTTCACCGTATGGAACCTTTAGTCATAAAATGATTGACTAAAAATGTATATTTTTTGACACGACGCAATTTTTTAACGACAGGTAATAACCAAAACTTTATGTTACTCAGTAGATTTTTTGTATTTTAGTTTTTTTTAACTTATCATAAAACATGAATTATTTCAGAAATGAAAAAATTTTTACTGATGAAGGCCCGCAGTGAGAGCCGAAACGTACTCTCTAAATATGAATTAGTGAAAATTTCACTAGTTGAATTAGTAAATGTATGGTTCACTAACCAAATAGTAATATTTTGATGTTTTACATTTGAAATAGTAAATATTTTACTAATAAATTAGTAAAAGTTTTACTAATCTCAATTAGTAAACATGGTTCACTATTATTTAGTAGCTTCGCTTCACTAATTCATTAGTAACTTAGCGCGATCACTAACGAATTAGTGAACTGCAACGATTTTGACCAATCTGAAGTCATATCCTCATATGTCATTGCGTAATTGTAAAATTGACATTGAGATTGTAAAATATAACAATTTATCTAATTATTTAAGAAGGGTTGAAACACAGGTTGGAAAGACTATTTTTAAATTTATAAAATTCCTGGTCAAAAATAAATGCACTGTTATTTCCCGGTTTTTCCCGGTCTCATGAGATTCCCGGTCCAGCGGCCACCCTGAAATTATCATATTATTGTTCTATTTAACTATGGCCAGTAGACAAAAAGGAACTCAAGATCAATTTATTCATTTAATATATGAAAAAACCAGTTCCCGTTAGATCACTGAAGTTAAGCAGTGTTGGGCGCGGTCAGTACTTGGATGGGTGACCATTCGGGAATACTACTGCGTGTTGTTTTATAATCTCCTTTCAATTTATATTTATTTTGAAAAAATTAATTTTTTTCACTGAACAATTAGTGCATTTTTACTGTATAATTAGTGACTTTTCACTCTTCAATTAGTACACACTGCAATGACAGGGATTACTAATTGCTTAGTGGAATTTCACTAATTTCACAAGTGGACAATTTCCACTAATCAAATTAGTAGTTTTCTACTAATCGTGAGTGGCCGACTTCTCTCTAATTGAATTAGTGAAATTTCACTAGCAATTAGTGAAATTTCACTAATTCAGATTTAGAGAGTAGAAGAAAATAAAACGATTTGTTAACAACTGCAATAGTTTTTTAAATGTTTTTCATTCATTTATTGGACCGTAAGACCGAAGAAAGAAAAAGTTTTTTGAACTTTAAAATTTTGAAATTATATGAACGGTCGAAGAAAAGGAAGGAGAAACAACTTGGGATCTCGCTCCGAAAAGTTGGTTTAGATAATTATATCAGTTTCTTTTTTATTATTAGTTGGTTTTTCAGTTTTTCACCTGTTTCCAGTAATAAACTTTTAGGGCGCAGGTCTAGTCGCCAAGCAGGTTAATCCTTAGAGTGGACTCACAGTTTTATCACTGTTGCATTACTTTAACAGAAATTTTTAAAACATTCCGGCGAGCTAAAAATTGACTACAACAAAACAAAAAAATAGGCATATTCTGATTTTGCCTAGGCTATACGAATTTCCAGTCGCCCATGAACATTTAAACAGTAGCTTTTTTTGGACCACTCTAATATTTACACTTCATAACTGTTTGCTTCTGCTTCATAAAATAGTCTTCAAGTTTCCAAGATAACACTGAGAGTACCAAGGTTTCAATGTTTCGTAACTGCGTTTCGGGTTGGGGATTGACGTTTTGTCGGAATAATTTATTCTGTAATAAATACCAGAAGGAAAAAATTTGTGGCTCAAACAGAAAAATACTGAAAAATCAAATGAACATAAGTGAGATATATTTGAATAATGTAATTTTTGTTTTGGAAAAAGCCAACTTATCCAAAATTTGAAGATTTTTAAATCTTCGAATTATCTATGTGGCGTTATGAGTTTCAGACGTCAGAAAAAATCGAAACTTTAATTCCTAAAAAGCTTTTTCATGTTTTGTTTTCGAAATCTTCTGAAATCTAAATTTTTTTGAAATCATTAGATTTAATTTATTTTTGAATCTTTACAAAGATTCTAAAACTTCCAACTATCTTTTAGTTAATACCGAAGTTTTCCTAAATCCTACAAAATAAAAAAAAATTGTACCGGTAATTTTTTGGTTATCGGTACCGAAAATTTTTTCTTATCGGTACCAAACGTGGATACACTTTGTGAAATGTTTAAATATTATAGTGTGGCAGCAAAATGTTAAAAACAGAATTATTTCTCAATATCAAATAGACATTTACAATAAACAGAAAAAATTGATTTAATATAATGCTTTTTGGAAAATTTTAAAAAGATTAGGTTTCAATTCCAAATATGTATACCAGGGTGGCCCTTGTTTTTCACTTTTCGAATTTCTCTGCTCTTACCCCCCAGTTTAGTTCGAATGCAAAAAAAAATCTCCAAATTTGAGCAAAATCGGTCAATAATTAGGGGTGGCGCAAAGACCATGAAGTTTTCCATTGATTTAACATGGGAAAAAGTCAGTTTTTTGTAAATCTAATATTTAAACGCGATACTTTGTGGCAAATAATTCCGCGTTTCAGTATATTGTTCAGAATTCGTTAAAGGATAAGAATCAGTCATTAATTTTGAAGTTGAATAACTTTAAGCCACTCTTATGGGTCCCCAAAGAAAACCCTACAAGTGACAAATTAGAATTTTACGTTATATTGCAGTTTATTGACAATTTTGAAAAGTTTTGAGAAAATAAATAATTATTAATCGGTGATTTAAGAATACCCAGTCATTTTTTAACTAATATTCACTTGTTTAAACAATTTTAGTTTGTTTAAATATTTGTTTTTTTCAGTTAACTCACGAAATGAACGTTTGAATAAGTCTGAACATGTCCCCAAAGGAGGTAAGTTTAATTTTATACCTATTTTTTTATTTAAAAGATACTTTGAGGGCTCTCTAAATCCAAATTGTTAAAATTTCCCTGATTACTAGTGAACTTATACGGATGCGATTTGCGGAAAGCGAGCCACCAAAGATTCGTAGAAAATTATAAATTCGATTAGTCAAGATATTTACTAATTCAATAGTAAAAAGCAACTTATTGGTTCGTATTAATAAATAAATTTACTTAGGACTGTATATATTAATGAAAAATGTTTATGAAAATGGAAAACGTAAATATTAAAACAATAAAAAGGTCATATTATGAAATTGTAAACGTGACGTAGCCTGTACCCAATTCAAAAAAATCGCCTTTTGATCATTTGCATAAAGTAAAGAAAAAGAAGAATCATTTCAATTACAATGAATCCATTGTCTATAATTGAATTATGTACAATCAGGGTCCTCATGCACTACTTTTCCATAAAGTTCCGTTTTCGATTGTGAAAATTTTATACGATTGTCCATTTTTCTAGTCTTTTATAGAGGCCAAATAATTATTAATAATATACCTGCACTAATTTTTTTAATATGTACGGCTCTAAGTGGAGCATTATCGGTTGGTTTTAACTTATGTATGAATTTATTTGCCTCACCTCCTTTCTAACACCATACCTTGCAATTATTGGAAATTAATTGCCTAAATCTAATTCACAGTTTTAAAAACTTTTTATATTGTTAAACATTCGTGGACAATGCTTCTTCTTATTCTTTTTTTATATTCCAAAAAATGATTTTATTATATAAAATTCCGGCACTTCCATACATATTTTTTTTATAATGAGGTAATCCTGCAATTTAAGAAATTTTTCGAATTTTCACGATTTCACTCAAGTTCTCTCCATAATAGATTATTTTGGTTTCTTTGTATTAAATTAACTTTCCAGAAAAATTTGAAAACCCATTCTGCTCTAGAAAAATAAAATATTTTTGTTTTTAACTGACAAGATAAGGCAACTCAACAGTTTCAAAATAATGCCCATTGCCACTATTTCAGTAAGCCTTAAAAATTATTGAAGGAACAAAAATGAAAATTGACTATAGGATTTATGATTAGGACTATTGACTGTTTATCTACCTCTTTGCTGTTGAACAAGTCCTTGTCATTCGTCCATGACTGCGCTTGGCGCAAAATTATGGACATTAACCAGAAAAAATAGTCAGGGCATATTTAGCCAGAATTTTCTATGCATGAGCTCTGCGATACTACATATAATAGATAAGTTTGATTAAAAACAAAACACCCTTCGAACGATATTTTCAGTGAATAATGTATGTATTTCAATTGATATAACATAAAATAAAACGTACATGCGTTTTATTCAGAAGACTCTTTACAATTGCAAAAATTGTGACGTAAAATCGCCTATGTCTTATATTATTCTTATATCTACGAAATAAGAAATAGTAATACATTTCTAACATTTATATCCTCAAAAGAACCCACAGGGTTAAAAATTGAATCGCCGCGTCAATTTCAAAGTCTACACTATGAAAAACCGGCTTTTGAGAAAAGTGCAGTTGAAATTGTTGACTGAGATGATCGCACATGCTCAGATTACCTTCGGTTTGACACATATGGTCTGGCCAGACCCCTGTATGTTACCATAGAAATGTATGGAAATATTGCATTTTTGGAAATAATACCTACTGAGGTGAAACTAAAAAATCTTGAAGTAGAAACACAAATTTCAGAGGTGAAGAAAGTTTGTTTGTTTTTTCATTCATTGTTACGCTTTATATTGATCTATACTATTTCTTTGACAGCAAACAACAACGAAAAAAAGTTAAAAACAACCCAGGCATATTCAACCTTAACGTAAGTCCCTTCAACATTTGAAAGTGGTACTTACAAGGCTTTGTAGCCTTAGCCTAATACCCCTTGCAACTCGCAAAAAATCTCATTTTTCGCTATCTTTTAATTTCTACAATCTTTCTTTCACATTTAAAAGAAATTTTGAACCAAATAGCCCACAGTATTCTTTAAAGTAACTATCCAAGAGTGTGTAAAAAATTCAGATACTCAAAATAATGAATTGGATCTTTGCGGAAAGCTTTTTTCGCTTGGATTCAAAAAGTCCTCAGTATGTGAGTAGAATTAGGGGAAGTAGAGGATGGAGAAATAAGGTTAGTGATCTGATGGGCTGGGGAAGCAGAGAAAAGAGAAGTAAGGAATGTGAGGGAGTAAAAAGTAGGAGAAGAGAGGTATGTGAACAGATGAGGGGATGGTATGTAGAGAAGGGAGAAGTAAGCGAAGCGAATGAAAGTAGACGAATTGAGGAGAGGAAAAGTAGATGAGAGAGAAGTAAAGAAAGGGAGAGGAGGAGAAGTATGCGAGTGGAATCAGGGGAAGTACAAGATGGAGAAGTGAGGGAAGTGATGGGATTGGAAGTGTGAGATGTGAGGGGTTGTGAAGTGGGAGAATCGAGTGTAAGTCTGGGATGCGAGAGGGGGAAAAGTAGAGAAAGGAGAAGTAAGGAAAGTGAGGATCTGGAAAGTAAGAGAAGTGGGGGATGTGTAGAATGTTAGGGTTGTAATGTAGACAAAGGAGAAGTAAGAGAAGTAAAGGGGGTGAGAAAGTGCGTGGATTGGATGCGTGGGAAATAAATGTAGGGGAATTGAGGAAAGGGAAAGTAGATGAGGGAAAGGGAAGGAAAGAGAGGGGTCAGAAGTAGGGCTAATGAGGGGCTGGGCAGTGTTGGAAGGGAATTAGTGAAAGTGAGGTTATGGGAAGTGAGTGATGTGATGGCAGTGGAAGCAGGAGAAGTAAGGGTTTACTTTATAACGTTCACAAAATGTTTATGCAAGATGCCAAGAGAATATAAAAGGCAGTTCAAATGAAAAAATACTTAGAGAAATTAAAAAAAACTCAGTAAAATGTTCAAAATGCATTATATGTGATACATTCCCACATAAAATATATAGGGGTCTGGCCAGGCCATATGTGCCAAACCTACGTTTATTTAAATAAATATGCTTGTATTTATCCTTGTATGGCATGTATCCTTTCAATTCTTGTTTTAGATGATAGCTAATGAAATTTTAGGAAAAGTCAGAGAGTCTCAAATCACTAGCCCAATTAGAAGTATACTAAAAAACATTTTGAATCGCGAAAGGTCTGGCTGGTCCAATGTGCTAAATGGAGGGTTCATTCTTCCCTGTTCAACCAGGCTTCTTGGATGAGGACAATCCATGTCTGCACCACTCCCATACGCCTGGTTAAAACAGCCAAGGCGCCTTTACTGTGGTGCAAATTTATCTGCATCATTGAGATTCTCGTCTCAGCCATTATTTGACTAATTCGGGACATCTCCTAGAGTCTTCCATCCTCTTGTCCGTAGATCAAGCAGGAGGAGTTGCTCCAGATGATGCGGCGATATCTAAAGCCTCCTGTGAGGAGCCTTGGTTGTTTTTCGAGAGCCACGCTGTGCGGGCTTTCGATTTCTGGGTACCGCTAATGTTTTTCCTCTTCACAGAGAGCCCAGTTATCTTTTTTTCAACTGCAGCAACTTGCTTGTTCTCATCAATTTTAGTGATTTCCACCGTTTCTGGTAGGATGGCTACTAAAGAGCCGTCCACCTTTGGCAATGGGTTGGAGTCGGGCCCCGTATCGTATATTGGTCCTACGAGTAGCTAGGGAAATAAAGAACTATATACTATAAACTATATACTATGGGGTTCCAAATGGTATCCCAAAGCCTCCTTTAAGAAACCTCCTTTTCGACCCCGATATGTCCGCCTCAAATGAAGGGGACACGTCGGGGTGTTCAATGGTTTGGTAACCCTGATGCCATTTAGCCCTTGATTCGGCGATCGCATCATGGCTTAGAAGCATGAGAACTCGCTTCCTCGATATTTCAGGGGTCTTCGCTATTACCCACTGGAAGGGTCGCCCTTAGTTTAGATCCCGCAGACTAGAGTTCATCAGTTCCCTAGAGCAGCCACACCTCTTGATTCAGTTCCTCTGGTTCACCATACCCAAGTCTCTAGTACGCTTAGACCCTCAGGCCCTCCTTAAGTTTTACTTTTGTTAACCCGAACCAGAACCTCTTGAGTAATTTCCATACTTACGCTTTAGATGTATATTGTAATTATCAATCAAGACTGTAGCTGGGAGATTATTTTGCGAAGAATTTTCCTCAAAATCAAGATGCTTAGGAGGTTTTATATCAAAGTTTGCATATATATCTTCCGATATTGACATTGGGGGAGCAGTGTACGGATGATTATAGCCAGAACCCGAAGCAAAAGCACCAGATTGCTTCCCCATATTATATTGACTTTGATACCGATTGGAAGCATCAAGCATCCTTGTACTCGATCTAGAACCTCCAGAATCATCCTGGAAATTGTGATGCTGTCCATACAACTGTTGGTGGTGTTGTTGGACAAGAGGTTCGGCAGCTTTTTTCCGAGCTTCGTCATATCTGTGACTAATGTAACCACCTTGTTCTTCAGGCAAATGATAAGAGCCACCGGCGTGTCGTCGATTATACAATTCGAGAGTAATATCAGGTGTATTAGGTATACCTTTTTGTTTATAATGGCGTAAGAAAAGTTTGTATGCACTTTCCCCAGTTTCATCCACCTCGCGCGGGAGCTCAAACCCATTCCACCGAGAACAAGAACCACTAGGTTTTTTTGGGCGTGCAGGGGTCCCAAGAACCAGAGATTTTCTGTGATCCTCTTTGCGAGCCTTATCATCTGACTCAGAAGCTGTGGCTGTGAATTCTGTTTTTATTTTTCTTAGATTACCTGCTGTTTCTATAAGAAGGAAAAGGAAAATAGCTTTATGAATTAACAGTGTTAAAAATGGATTCAGTGAATCGCTCATGATCTATCGTTGATGGATCTACATTTGACAAACGTGGATGTACGCTTCAAATGGGCCCTTATGACCGATTCTAGTTTGGGATATATTCGCATTTTCTTAATCTGGGCCAAAATGATTATTTTTGGGGTTGAGTGTGGGATGATACTAGGTCTCATACTGAATTTTTTGTTACTATACTAATGTCCCGAGATCAACCGGAAGTGGGTATATTTCATGTTTAAAGAAAAAATACAACACGTGCGCTTATGGCACTCGCCACGTTTAGATTTTGTTTTTCTCGAAAAGCGGTTTTTCCAAGATTAAAAATTAAAAATGTCCTTGGCGATTCGTCTTTCAACCTTGCGAGTTCATTTTAGACATAATGTGTAGAAAACAAATCAGGCTATATGACCATGTATATAACTCCATACTGGCCACAAGGGCTCTTTTCATGAGGATGCCCACAAATATTCTAAAAATATATTATCATGATACTTACCAATTTCATTGAAAAAATGCGTCAAGACGAGTACAAGAGCACCTAAAAGGAGCTTCATTTTTCAACATGTAGATAAAAATCACACGTTTAGAATCTCTCAAATAGCAACGTGTGGTCTTTCAAGAGATCCACTCGCTAATATAAGTATATACTAGCCGTTTTATGTACATACATAGATAACGAAGTGGAAATATAGATTAAAATATTCACAGAAGTATTTTCATAACTTTGAATTAGCTATGTCACATTGCGAGTTTCAGACGTCAGACAAAATCGAAATTTCGAGTATAAATTTTTGGTTTATATGAACTACAGAGAAACAAGATAACTTTTGAAAAATTACAAGGCGATTAAAACTAGTTATGCTATTAATTTCACTCACACATATAATCTATAAATTCAAAACCTCTGGCAAAATTAATCCTGTTATATTAGCGACATATCCAGAGTTCGAATATTCTTAATTCAGCTTTACGAAATCTTTGTTTTAACGACTTATTTAAGTGATTCATTAATAATAATAATACTTACAATAAATTCTGCTACGAATACCTCGTTTTTTCTAAAAAATTGAAAAAGTAATGGGGAAATGTAGTAAAGGTTGGGACGGGTCTTCTTTTTTTCCCAATAACTTTTTTCATGATAATATTCTTGAGCTTTCATTCGCCGTTTGAAGGTGTCTTAAAAAGCTTGCTTTTCATAAACAAAATATATATAATTACGATGCAAAACAAATTTATAGACGATTTGCTGAATGTCTTCAAATCTGCAAAAAAATGTAGTATATGTTGAGATACCTCTTCAAACATGAAAAAAATACGTGCAAAAAATAATAATTTTACAGCGCCACAGTATACCTTTTAGTAAATATTTATTTGTTCATTCGGATGCTTGGTCTTTGTATTTTCTCCACATTTTTCTACAGACCTTTTGAAATTAAAGGTCAAATCATTGACAACTGTAATTTGATGATTGTGAATTCTCTTTTGCTAAAGCCTCTTCGGCTTTAACAAAAATATTCTCATTATGTATCTCGAGCTTCGCACTCAGATCCGTCCAAAATCTGAAATTTTCTACATTATGTTCAACACTTTTATATCAACTGTATATTACATTTATTTACGTACCTTGGATTGGGATCGCTTATTTCGATATTGCCAAATAATAACTAATTTTATTTATCATAGAAGAAAATATACTCATCCTTCCTAAAAATTATGTATGAATAAAAAAACCACATATCCTATAAAGAAGTCATCAATAACAAATTTGTAGTAAAATGTTTTATCATTTGTCAAAGATTAATAATGAAATTTGAAAAAAGATCTAATCATTCAGAGCTTTGATTCATAACGATTGTTATTAAAAATGCAGCAAGAGAGTATATAAAAAATAAACAATGTTATTCATGGTAAGTATAGGTTTAGGAACAGTCTAAGGCAAAACTATGACGCTAGTTAGCCTCGATGATTTATTATCAATAAATGAAAAGTCTGAACGATTTCCTCTGAAAAACAGAAATCTTCGAACAACAACTGACGGAGTCAGTTTCATTAGTTTGGAAGATTTTATGTTTCTTTTAAGAGATCTAACCTGGATGATAAAATGTGGCATCTCGAGAGTGGAAGGAAGAACGTGGTATCCAGTAAAAGGTTAGAAGAAAAAATGTGTTATGTCATTTCCCCCCTTACGTTTCGCGCACCAACCCTACAATAATAGTTCTCATATTTTTAACACCAAATACTTCATTATTATTTAACCATATAAATAATAAGAAACGTCCATTAATTACGGAAGGCTTTCAGGGGCAGAGGAATCAGCCAAATCTTAATATCATACAAAGACTTCATCTCCGTTCCGAAAAGTTCAGTTTCATAGTAACCTATACACGTTTTCCATTTTCAACTTAATTGTAGCAATTCTAATTTTTTTAAATCAATGAAGGGGGGAGAAGTATGAAGACAGAAGATCAATATGTGACAACGAGATAAAAGGAGCCAGAGATTTTGAGGTACAGTGATGGAATGTGTCGTTAGTGGGGAATAATTGGAGGTCTCAATTCCCGACTGGCGATTTTCATTCGATAACATCATTTGTTAAGGTCATTTGATAAAGGGCACAATGGTCGTGAGTTTGAGACAGCTTCAATCTCAGCTGCAACGGTAGATGATTCCTCAAAAGTGAGAGGCGTCAATCCAATAACCTTTGTCAAGTGAGTTTTGGCTGATTTAACAGCTGCTTCCCAAGAGCCTCCGAAATGAGGCGTTAGTGGTGAAATGAAACTACACTTGATAGACTCAAATGCGAGGAAGCTTCCAATTTCATGATAAGCCTCAGAAGTTGAAAGAGACTCATTAATAGCCTTCAACACATTGTTGGCTTCGACAAAGTTCGTTCCATTATCAGTAAAAATGTGCTTACTCCTTCCATGTCGGGCTTAAAATCTTTTAAGAGCGTTTGAAAGAGCAGGAGTAGTCACGGCTGATACAACAAAAAACATGCCTTTTCTGTTACATTCCGAGAAATTTTGATGATAAAAGGTCCAGTGAAGTCAGTTTCATTCATTTAAAGAATGATCTTCCTGGTGTGACTCTTGGAGTCGGTAAATCTCCCATCAGCTGGTGTAGACTTGTTGGTTTAACTTTGAAGCAAACTAGGCAATCTAGAAGTAGACTGCTAATAGTTCATTGTCCATTGAAAATCCAGAATCTTAAATGCTACGTTGCCAAGAGTCCTCGAAGGCCGACATGTAAATTTTGATAATGCTCATGTATTCAACTAGAGTTGAAAGAAGATACTGACAATATCATCCGTTTCAAGGAGTTTTGCGGCAACCTCATAAAATCTGAGGAGGAATGTCCATCAGTCACTGCCGAAGAGGTGAAAGAAGCACTTAGATGCACGAAGAAATTTCCCGCTGCTGGACCAGATTGTATCAAGAGCTTTTGGTGGACGAAGCTTGCTTTTATACATCAACATTTGGCCCGCATATTCACCTCATATTTAAAGTCGGAGACGTCCATTCCGCAGTGGCTACTGTTTGGACGCACTATACTCCTACCGAAAAAGGCAACTTGTCCAAACCAGAGAATTACAGGCCAATAACTTGTTTGAACACACTGCATAAGATCTTTACAGCTATCCTAAGCAACAGGATTGATCGACGAATTGAGTCTGTATGGCGAGAGATGTACGAACACCGTGGCTCGAAAAACGGTGTAGCAGGCTGTCGAGAGAACCTGTTAATTGACAGGTGTGTCTGTAAAAATGCTGCAGCCCATCAGCGCGTCCTGTCAATGGCCTGGATTTATTACCGGAAAGCTTTCGATTCAACCTCTCATAGACTTATCATCTGCCTGTTGGAAAGCTTGAAGGTACATCCACACATAGTGAGATGCATAAAGATTGATGCCTCTCTGGAAAACTAGATTTACTATCTCGTCTAGGAATTATCGTCTGACAACAAACAACGTCACCTTCCAGAGGGGCGTCTTCCGAAGTGATACCATGAGCCCTTTGCTTTTTTGCTTCACACTTCTGCCTCTATCTCTCGCACTACGAAATTCTCCTGGATACCTTTGTGGTGACACTAATCAGCGCGAGCAGTAGGTCACTCATGTATTTTATATGGATGACCTGAAGATCTATGCCGCTGGTAAAAGCAAACTTCAAACTGCTATAAATATCGTCAAGAACTACACAGGAGAGATTGGGATGGACTTTGGTTTGGACAAGTGTGCCAAGATTCATCTGAAGAAAGAAAAGATTGTTGGCGTGTCCATGGACCCTGAGGTTGTGGATATAAGTATTATTAGACATCTGGACACTGGAGAGACCTATACATACCTGGACGTGCCTCAACGCCGCATTCAGAACGTAACATCAGTGGAGGAGTCTTTCCAAAGCAGATAAAAGCATCTTCTTCGACAGATTTGGTCTTCCAATCTGTCGGCGTTGAACAAGGTATCTGCGACTAACATGCTTGCCGTCCCAGTTCTACTCTACTCGTTTTAGGCCAGTCAGTAGAGAAAAAATCTCATATTAAATGTAATATTTTTTAAACTTTGTAGTTACATGAAACGTACTTCTCTAATGAACAATGTCGATTTGCAGCCCCGTCAGAGGTCGGGAACATGTAAATTTGTTAGAAAAAGACATTTGATTGGATAAGCGCTCGAAAAAAAAGTAATATTTCTGCAAATGGAGTAGTACATAGAATTTAGTTGTCTAATACTAAATTTAAATTTGCAACCAATTCGAAGGTCTGGAACATGTTTATTTTTGTATGAATTATAATTTTGTTGATAAATTTTAGGAAAAAATTATAATAAAGGTGCAAACTTGCATAATGATTTAAATTATTGTTTAGAATTAAACATACGATTCGCAACCTCATTATTTATACGGAACATGCAATTCTTTATATTTTTTCATTCTTGATTTTTTGTTAAGTATGGGTCAGTGAAAAAAAAATGTAATAATTTATCAAAGTGGTTGCAATTGTTTGATGTAATGCTACGTATGTAGTGTTGAGTTTGCAACCCAATAAGTGATCGGGAACTTGTTAAAATTTCAAATATTGAAATTTGTAGTCGTTTAGTTTTTTTTTCATTAAAAAATATATAATAAAGTTGCAAAATTGAGGTATGATTAAAAAATGCCAATTTAAAAAGCAGTTAAAAATTGCAACCCATTTGAAGGTTGGGATCGTAAGGAAATATCAAATTTTCTGTATTTTTAGTAATTTTGGCTTTTTTATTCATTCAAAAAATAGAATATTTTTGCAAATTTGAGTAAATAATCCAAACTCAAGTAGTTAATAATTAATTAAAATACTAATGTACGCATGGAAAATAATTAAGTTAATGTGGTCAACAGGTCGTGAAAATAAATTTAAACAGGGAGAGGCAAGAGTACGTTTAGAAAGATGTTTATTTGGAAAGCTACAGGATTGTAATGCCGATTCGAGTGACGGGAGGGTCGTGCTGTCCCCAGGATGGGCGCTGACCAGCACCCCCTCTTCTTACAGTTATTAGGCCCTTAGGTCCGTCGTGGAAAATTACAGAGAAAGCTGCCAGTGGCGAAAAACAGATGTGGTGGTCGCCCTTATTTATAGATAGACGTATTTGGGAAAGGATGTTTCCCACAGCTCGGCCATTCTGACAATTTGGCCGTCCCGGCCATTAACCGGACCATAAACGAAAATGTGTAGATACAGTAAATTTCTTAAACCTAAAATCCTGGCAATTCATGCTCTGTCACGTATTAGTCTAAGGAAAATTGACCTGACGGACCCAGTGTTTCATCTGGTCGGGTCCTACGGTTCCGTTATAAGGTATTTGCGTTAATTGAAAACCTTCGATGTCGCCTACAATGTATCGATCGTGTTCAAGGACCTTCTTAACAACATAAGGTCCTTTGAAAGCAGGGATTAGCTTTTTGTTAACGCCGGGTGTCGAATCGGAGTTTAGGACCATTACATAGTCTCCTTCTTTGTAAATAGTTGCCTCTTTATGCTTTTTATTGTACGCACGCTCGTTGTATTCTTGGCATTTTACAATTTTCTCTGATGCAGAATTTCTTATTTCTTCAAAATTTCTATCATCCCGTGACATTGATTCTAAAAATATTCTGATCCGGTCGTTAACTATTCCTAATTGACTAACGCCGAACAATAATCTGCTTGGTGTTTCGCCGGTTGATCGACAAACTGTATTGTTGATTGAAAACTCTACTTTTTCTAGAACTGTGTCCCACTTATCTGGGCTGCCGCTTAATTTAGATAACATGGGTGTCAAATCTTCGTTGAATCTTTCAACTTGGCCGTTAGCGCGCGGTGTACCTACTGCAATTTTTACGTGTTTAATCGACCTTTCCTCGAGAAAATCGTTAAATTGTCCGGATGTAAAGGATGTCCCTCTGTCACTAATTACTCGTTTTGGCGTGCCATAATCGCGAAAATATTTTCTTAAGTGTCCGATTACTTCTTCGGTCTTTGTTGATTTGCACGGATATAATCGAATGAATTTCGTAAAAGCATCAATAACTGAGAAAATGTGCTTGAAACCTTTCCCAGTTTTTTCTAATGGACCGTAATGGTCAACATGAATCGTGTCGAAAGGGACTTCCTTTTTCGGAATGCTATGCAAATAGCCTTCCTTCTTACCTCTTTTTGGAGAAAACTCGATACATTTTAAACAATTCGCAATGTGTTCTCTAATTCTGTCTCTTAATTTCGGAAACCAGTAGACTGTCGTAATTTTTTGCAAAACTTTATCGAATCCTACGTGGCCCAAGTCGTCATGACACGTGCGTATGACATTAGTAATCATCGACTCTGGTACATAAAATAATAGCTTATCGTTTTTATATTTTCTGTAAACGAGTCCGTCGCGTAATTCGAAGAATTTGTCTTCTGACTCTTCTAACTTTTCTCTGATTTTTGTAATTTCCGCGTCCTGATCTTGCTTAATTGATAACACTTGTTCGAAAGTGTTCGCTTCAAGGATTAAAACGCTGTGACAGCGACTAAGAGCATCCACGTGCCCCATTCTCTTTCCGGGCCGGTGTTGGATTGTGTATTTATAATTTTGCAAAAACATGGCCCATCTTTGGATTCGCGGGTTCACATTTTGTTTTTTCAAAGTGAGGTTAAAGCTGTCGCAATCTGTGATGATTTTAAATTCTATCCCGTATAAATACACGTGGAAGCGCTTAATCCCGTAAACTGCTGCTAAACATTCTAATTCGAAACTGTGATATTTTGATTCCGTCGGTGTTGTTCGATGACTAAAATAACAAACTGGCTGAAAAAATCCATTCTTCTGTTTTTGCATAAGGATTGCGCCGAAACCACTCGCGCTTGCGTCGCAGTGGAGTTCGGTTTCTAAATGAGGTGAATAAACGGCTAAAATCGGGTGAGACGTTAATTTTTCCTTCAATATCTCAAACGCTTTATTTTCCTCTGGACCGAATTTAAATTTTGCGTCTTTTTTCAAAATGTCATAAAGAGGTTTCGCAATAATTGAAAAATTTTGCACAAATCGCCGAAAGAAACCTGCAATGCCAAGAAATCGTTGTACTTCTTTCGCGTTTCGAGGTGTCGGATAATTTAAAATCGCTTCTACATTTTCGGTACTCGGGCTAATACCGTTTTCGTTGATCAAATATCCGAGATAGGTGATCTCTGTATACATGAACGAGCATTTGTCTAATCGAAATTTTAAATTGTTGCGATGAGCGATCTGAAATACATCTGTCAATATGCTTAAATGCTCTTCAATATTTTCCGTCGCAATGAGAATATCATCTAGATATAATAAAACTTTTCCGGCGCTAATCAGTTTGTCAAAACTGCTGCTTAAATATCGCTGGAAAACGCGAGGCGCATTCGTTAACCCAAATGGCATTTTAAGATATTCGTACTGTCCTATCGGGGTTACAAAGGAGGTGTACTTTATTGAAGAATCAGCCATTTTGACGTGATGAAATCCGTTTTTCAAATCTAATTTGCTGAAATATTTTTTATTCTTTAACCGGTCTAAGTGATCTTCTATTAACGGTGTCGGAAAGTTATCCTTAATTGTGATTTTATTCAACTCTCTATAGTCGATACACAGACAGATTTCATCATTCTTTTTCCTAGTTAAAACAATCGGACTCGCATAAGGTGAGTTACTGGGCCTAATTGTTTCATTTTTGATTAATTCGTCTAAAAGGGGGCATAACTTTTCTTTGTCTGCAAAAGATAATCTTCTTGGCCGAAAACTAATTGGCTGTTCATGTTTCAAGTTAATGGTCATTTGTGGCTCAGTCTCGGGTTTTTCTAGCGCCGGCTTTGAACCGTATTCTGTTCGATAAATTTCATCAATTTTTTGTATTACCTCGTGGGGAACATCGGAATTAATGTCTAAAAATTCGTTATCTTTAAACTGACAATCTACCAAACTGATTTGCATAAGTGAATGGACAAAATCTACATTTTTTTCTTCTTCTAACTGCATAACCTTAATAATAATTTCTCTCATATCTTTACGAGACGTAAAATCCCTCCCTAATAATGCGTCATGCGCCATGGTTTCATCGGGCACCACTGCAAATCGAATTTCAGTTTCGATATTTTCTATTTCTGCTTTTGTCATAAAGACTCCTAGTATTTTTAACTGTGAACTATTAATGCCAAAAAAATCGTTATCAATTGGTACCGGAACGTGTGCACTAGGTGGAATTAATTTATTTTTAATAAGACTAATTGGTGATCCCGAATCGACCATGGCCATAATGCGATTTCTGTGATGTACCTGAGTATCTTTATCTTTCACAGAAAATTCTAAAGGCAAAATGTACGGTGGTTTTAAATCTGCATCTAATCTTAAATCTAGAGACTTATCGTTTTCTGATGGACTGGAAACTGGATGAGCTGATTCTCTGCCGGTAGATGCTGCCTGGATCAGATGCGTTGCTTTTTCTGGTTTCGTAGTCCGTTTTGGGCAATCCTTAATCTGGTGTCCAGTGTTACCACACTCGTAACAGGATCCTTTCTCTCTTTTCTCCTTTCTGCATTCAGATGCAATGTGACCTGCGATGTTACAGTTGAAGCACCGTAAGCTGCCCCTGTGCGAATCTGATGCTGCTTCTCGTCCTTTTCTCTTACTCGTAAGCGATTTCGCTTCTGCCTCCTTCGGTGCTCGATCATTTTCATAAGACTTTGGTAGCATAATTTTTTCAAAAGCTTTTAATAGATCAGCAGATGTCTTAAAACAATGCATTCTTGCCTGATTGCGTATTCTAATGTCAGGAATACCATCCACGATGTAGTCGACCGTTTCTTCGTCTGGTATCGGTACTCTGTTCGCCAAAATAACTTTATCGTGGTGGTAATCACTGAATGGTTCGTTTGCACTCCATTTCCTCTTCTCAAATTCTCGGCGTAAAGATAATTTGTTTGGACGTTGATCAAACATTGTTTTCATCTGTTCTGTCAGCTGATTCACACTTAACATAATGTGTTCCGGTTTCGAATGGAACCAACTCAGAGCTCGTCCTTTCAACTTTGAGCTGATTAAAATTTTTAAAGCGTTATCAACGAGTGAAAAATTTTCCCGCACTAAATCGACTTTTTTAACCCAGGTGTCAAAAGAATTATCATCTCCAGCGAATTCACTTAATAGATCACCGATGGCTTTCAAACTAACGTTGCTAGAAGGGGTTGAACGTTCGCTTGCGTGGCTGTTGCTAGTCGTCGGTGTCGTCGATCTTCTCAAAAATTCATTCTCTCTTTGGAGTAACTCTTTTTCTCGTCGTATAAGGTCAAGTTCTCTTTGTAGGTGAGATACATCCTGGAGGATTGGATTTGTGGCTCTGCTGCTGAGGTTCAAGTTGCCTGCATTATCGCCCATAGCTGGATCTTCTGATGTTTCAATATTTTCCTCATCTACGGTAGTATTTTCCCAAAAATTTGGATTGGCCTCCGATAACCTCTGAATTATCTCCGCCTTAGTCCCTACCGTTTCGAGACCATTGATTCTAGCCATCGCCTTCAACTCAGCGAGTGTAAACTTCGAAGCCATTGTTCACTTCCTAGATACTGAAAATTCACTAGAGATTCAAAAAAACATCCCGCACAAAGCAGAAATAATTGTAAATGTTGCACGAATCACATGTTGGGCACACAGCCGCTCAAAAAGTTGCACACAGCACATAAATCTTAGGCACACAGCCTCTTAAAAAATTGCACAAAGTACATAAATTTTCAGGCACACAGCCTCTTAAAAGTTGCACAAAGCACGTAAATTTTTAGGCACACAGCCTCTTAAAAAGTTCCACGAAGCACATAAATTTTTAGGCACACAGCCTCTTGAAAAGTTGCACAAAGCACGAAATTTTGTAGGCACACAGCCTATGTTTCACAAAATTTTTTGAGAATATTTCGCGCACACAGAAATATCTCGCACAGAACTGCACTTAAGGTTCGCACACAGCAGAGTACGTAGCACATAATTTTCACAAGTTACCGTAAGTCACATAAAAGTTTTTAAATGCACAAAGCGCGAAAAATCCGTAAATTGCACATGGCAATAATTAAAAGTTCGCGAGCCTCGATCCCACTTCTGAATCTGTGGTCAACAGGTCGTGAAAATAAATTTAAACAGGGAGAGGCAAGAGTACGTTTAGAAAGATGTTTATTTGGAAAGCTACAGGATTGTAATGGCGATTCGAGTGACGGGAGGGTCGTGCTGTCCCCAGGATGGGCGCTGACCAGCACCCCCTCTTCTTACAGTTATTAGGCCCTTAGGTCCGTCGTGGAAAATTACAGAGAAAGCTGCCAGTGGCGAAAAACAGATGTGGTGGTCGCCCTTATTTATAGATAGACGTATTTGGGAAAGGATGTTTCCCACATTAATTTAGTTAATAGTTCAAATACTCTATGTGTTAACAATGTAAAATTATAATTAATAATTGTACTAAATTTTCAGTGAAAAAGTTTCAAAACTACAAGTAGGAAATTCATTTGTGATACATTACCAAAAAATTAAGTAAAACGGGGAAATAGTGACATTTTGCAATAATTTCATAAGATGTTGAATACTTTTTCGATAATAGTTTGTAGAAACTTCACTAGCAGTTGGGTAAAATAACGAAAATTTGAATTTTACCCAACTGCTAGTAAAATTTCTAAAAATTATTATCGAAAAAATATTTAACATTCTATGAAATTATTGCAAAGTGTCACTATATCCCCGTTTTACTCAACTTTACGGTAATGTTTCAGGTATGATTTTTCTCCTTGTACTAAAACAAATTGTTAAGGCCATTCACTCATAACCTCATTAAACAAATAAATGAGATCAAGATGTAACATTGGGAGATTAATTAGAAGAATTTTTCAAGACATTTTTTATTTTAATTATGAACATCTAAATGCTTACAGACGTTTCTTAGTACATTAACTTAAGTTTATAAAGTTGGTGTCACTTATGTATTTCACGTGAACCAAAAATTGTAAGCAATTTGTAAAAATTGTAGGGGAATTTAAGACAGACTACGATTTATAAAGTTGCGTAAATGTTGCGTAATATTATAATCATTTTTCTCATTTTTTCATCTAGGATTAAGCTCGGATAGGAGTGAATAAACTTTTTTAGAACGCAATATGGTAGAGATCACTAGTTATAAATATCCTAATGTATTTATTTAAAAAAATGCAGTCTATAGAAATAAGAATTCATTGCAATTATAAGATATGCGTACAATCATTAATTATAATTTTAAAGTTTCAACACATAGAGTGTTTTAACTATTAACTAAATGAACCTAATTATTTTCCATGCGTACATTTGTATTTACAATTAATTATTACCTACTTTAGTTTGGATTATTCACTCAAATTCGAAAAAATATTCTATTTTTTGAATGAATAAAAAAGCCAAGTTACTAAAAATACAGAAAATTGTATATTTTCTTACGTTCCCAACCTACAAATGAGTTGCAATTTTTAACTGCTTTTTAAATTGGCATTTTCTAATCAGAGCCCAATTTGCAACTTTGTTACATTTTGTTTTAATGAAAAAAACAATTAAACGACTACATATTTCAAAATTAGAAATTTTAACAAGTTCCCGATCACTTATTGCGTTGCAAACTCAACACTACATACGTAGCATTACATCAAACAATTGCAACCACTTTGCAAAATTATTACATTTTTTTCACTGAGCCATACTTAAAAAAAAATCAAGAATCAACAAATATAAAGAAATGCATGTTCCGTACAAATAATGAGGTTGCAAAGCATATGTTTACTTCTAAACAATCATTTAAATCATTATGCAAGTTTGCACCTTTAATATAATTTTTTCCTAAAAGTTATTAACGAAATTTCAATTACTACAAAAATAAACATGTTCCGGACCTTCAAATTGGTTGGAAATTTAAATTGAGTATTGGACAACTAAATTCTATGTGCTACTCCATTTGCAGAAATATTACTTTTTTTTCGAGCACTTATTCAATAAAATGTCTTTTTCAAACAAATTTACATGTTCCCGGCCTCTGACGGGGTTGCAAATCGACATTATTCATTAGAGAAGTACGTTTTATGTAACTGCAAAGTTTGAAAATGATTACAATTATTATGAAATTTTATCTTTAATTCAGCCCTGCTGACTGGCCTATTTGGGGTGGTTCAATTGACGAAGAACGAGCTTAAGGCCCTTGATGTCACCACGCGTAAGATCATGCATATGCAAAAAAGCTTGCATATCAATTCGGCAGTTCCGCGATTATACATTTCATGCCGTCAAGGCGGACGCGGACTTCTGAATCTTCAGTGTCTTCATAACCGAGTTGTTCTAAGTACAGCTTACATAGTTGCTAATGGCAGAGATCTGCTCCTAAAAAGGGTCAGGAATCACGAGATGATTGGCGAAGGAGCGTTCATTTACAAAGCCACGGAGCAAGCGGCCGAGACCCTTGGCCTGAATTTTAACATCAGAAGTGAGGAAAGTGCATTACTCGATCTAGATGCTTCATGTCTAAAAGCCGAAGTAAAGAAAGCAGAGGTTGGAAAATTTCATCAAGAGCTACTTGACAAGCATATGCACGGAAACTTTTACAGAAATGTAGAAAACCAGACCTTGTCGAAGGAGCAAACTTTTGCTTTCCTCAAATCATCAGGGTTCAATTCAGGCACAGAGGGTTTTATTTTTACCAGCCAGGACGGTGTCATTTCTACCTTAGCATACCGTGACCGCATTTTATGTCAAGAAGTTCTCAGTGATAGGTGCAGAGCGTGTCATGCACACGCTGAGTACCTAGAACACATACTATCAGGATGTCCGACCCACGCAGGAACGACGTATATATATAGAGATATTGCGGCCCTAAGAGTACTCAATTACCATCTCTGTCGCTCTTACGGTTGTTGGTCGCGACCCTGCTCTGCCGAACGCTCCAATGGATATAGAGTCAATTGCCCGAAACGAGAAGTGCCAAATTTTCTGGAACTACGATTTTCGGGCAGCAGTCTCCGTTGCGCACTCGAGGCCTGACATTGTTCTCCAAGACTTCGAGAAACGAACTATATTCGTGATCGAATTCTTGGCTCCGTCCGAATACAACATCACTGCAAAGGAGAAAGAAAAAGAGGAGAGGTATCAAGACCTTAAAAGAGCTGCAACGACTGTACCCAAAATATTCGGTGCGAGTAATTGCCCTTGTGATAGGTGCTCTCGGAGGTGCGAAACTATCACTGGTTCGTTACCTTAAAGCCATACCGACGTGCCAAAAATATGCCAAGGCATTTGCGAGATGGATGCAGAAAGCTGTCATCCTTGGGTCGCTTCGTGTCCTCAATACACATGAAGGTTTCGCCGGCCTGTCGTTGTGATTTCGTCGTGCCCTGCGACCACCCATCTCACGGTTGTGAGACTTGGCGATAGGTGTGTTTTACTGCGGATCTACTGGGGCCTATTTTGAAAATCGGTTTTTTATAGTAAAACTTTTTTCATTAACATAATTCAAAGTTGACGCAAGAATATAAGAGACTTTTTAATCATAAATTTTTAAATATAGTAATTCTGAACATTTTTGTAAAGAAATCATAAAAATGGGAAAGGGATAGGGTGTGACAGAAGTTTTCCCTTACCTTTTCCAGCTCGAAGAATTGTCATTTCGAATACAAAATTTGATTCGTCTGATTTGTCTTTGTGATTAAATTTTTTTTGTATTATTTTATAATTTTGTATTTTTTGTAACCTTCTATTTTTGAATGGAGCAAAATGAAAACTGTGGTTCGTCTATTATGGAAAAAATAACTAAAGCTTCCTCTATGAGGAAGCAAATACATTTGCTAATGGTAAACAAACTGCTCGTGAAATGAGCACCATATAATTATTAATACAAACAAAGTGGAAACAGTCGAGATCGAATTCACAGCTAGTTTTAATAATTATGCAAATTTAGATAGTAATTATACATTTTGATATTCAGCTACTTCCTTAGACTCACTCAAAAGTAATTTCACTCATAAAAGTATTAAAAAGTGATAAAAATACTGCGTCGATAATATTTTTTGTCGACAATTTAAATTTAAAAATAGGCTGCGTGTATTTTTTTCGAAACATAGGCGAGCAATCCTTTCAAGTGGCAGATACAATTTCATTTCTTATAGAAAGTTTGAATATATGGACAATTTGGACATTGGATGCCTTGGTTTTGAAATTTTCGTGAATTGCAAATGCACAAAATTAAAAATAAATAATCTTTATTCAGTCGCATCCAACACATTTTGTTCGCAGCATAAAGTTGGTTCACACAGATGCTTTTGAATTTTTATAGCTATTTTTTTAATTAGTTTCTTGTATTAATTAAAGTTTAAAAATACGTGAGTGTGAAATAAAATCATCTTCAATTGGCAGCGTGTTGAGTTCCTTAATATCAATTTTGAATCTTCGAAATTGTAGAAGAAAACGAAATTCATGATTGGGAACTAATATTTTTGAAATATTTGTATTGAACGTTTTAGTCAGGCCCTTTGATTTTCCTATTCTGTACTCTCTGAATCCAAATTAGTAGAAATTTTACTAATTCAATTAGTAGCATTGTATCGGACTGTTAAATTAGTGTTTTTATCACTTACTACTAAATGAAATGGTAAGATTTATGTTACTAAATGAATTAGTAAGGGTATTCTACTAATCTGCTTAGTAGTAGCAACTTACTTATTCAATGAGTAGCAATGAATTGCTAAGGAAACATAATTCAATGACTTTTAAAATACATTCTGCTGTTTTCTGAGTTTTAATTAAGAAAGGTTCATGTTTTGTCAATACACAATATATTTTTTCAATGCAGCCAGAATGTGAACTCGTGAAATTAGGTAGAATAACAATAGCTGTTTTTTGTTCCCAAATTTTTACGAAGTTTGTGAATAAGCAGATTCTGATGGCAAAGAGTGGGTTATATCTGCAATTAATTACAGGATAAATCATTTATCCTAGCTTCTCTAAAATGGGTAAGTTTTTGTTTAATAGTAGTAATTAGGTGAATAGTTTAAAGGGAACTGGGTAAGTGTCGTTGAAAAAAGTTAGGTTAACTAAAACTTATTTTCAGAAAAGTAGAAGACCTCCGAGGAATACTGTGTGCAGCAATTGGTTAAATTCATAAAAACCACTTAGATTTAGACACTGTGGTGAAAGTGGAAGGTATGAAAAGCAAATATTCGCTTATTCATATATTTTTTTCTGAAATTTGGAAGTAAGTCAAAAAGCTAACCTTCAAAAGTGCACTGGAGTTGTCCAAATGTCCGAATGTAAATCATTATTACATATTCCATTTACATGAATGATATGACTGCTTGTCGTCTTTGTGCAATGAGATTTTTCGAAGTCAAAACGGTTTTTGAATTTTTCGTAATGATGAGCAAATTAATCAAGTATGTCTCTAGCTTCGGATAATTCAGTCGGGAAATTCTAACTTTCTAAGTGCTGCCTTAAAAATGTTGCTTCAAGCAGGGTAAAAGTTGAATAATAGTCTTCTTCAAAACAATTTTGTTATTTGTACCAACAAGTAAATGTAAAATTATTTTTTTGGATAGAGTTTCTAGTATATCGAAAATTGAAAATTATGTACTTTTAGTGAATAGTTAGTATTTTCCAGTCAACAATATTTTTAAAAACATAATATTGATAGCAGACTATGTTACATAAAAGTCGACGTACCATATAGTAATTAACTAATACTTTGATGAAGGTTTTATTTTTTGATCTCTGACTTGCAGAAAACTCACTTAACATAAATTAGAAGATATGTAGATGGTTAAAATTTAAAAAAATTAATTTACAACTTCTAAGTCGAATTTATGGGTTAAAATGTTCATTTAATTGTTGTTACGAATAAAGAGGTTGTTTTAAAACAGATTTTAAAGTATTTTTTCATTTTCTAAACTTATACTTTTGAGGCAGCCCTTACAATCACCAGATCTGGCTATACTAAGGCACAAAAATGATTATTTAACCTAAATTTTAAACAGAATCTAACACTCTTTTGTCTTCAAAAAAGCATTTTTTGAACCACCTTACTGTTAAACTGCGGATACGTTAAAATGAACGTATCTAGATACTTCAAAGCGCGAAAATTTTAATTTAGTTTCTTTAATTTTTTCAATTAAAATTTAACTATTATACTTTTGTTTGAAAATTGATCGTTTTTAGTTTAAAATTCGAATATTAATCTTCTTCATGGCGAATTCAACAGCTTGTTTGCAATTTTTTCTCTCCCTTGACTGAAAAATCTTCTTAATTTGAAAATTCAACTCATGTTGAAAAGTAGTTTTTTTGTCGAATTCAACTGTTTCTGATTAAAAATTAATTTTTTTTTTATGTCAACTACTACATTTTTGGTTCAGAATTCATATTTTTTGAATTACAAATTTAATTACCGAGTTGGAAGCTGAACCTTTTGGTTCAAAATTCATCATTTTAATTCAAAATGTATCTCTTTGGTTGAAAAGTTAGCTATTTTCTTGAAAATTGGTCTTTACTTTAACAGAAAATTAATTCGTTTTGAAACAAAATATGTCATTATTCCAGTCGAATATTCCAACATTTCATTTGAAAATTCATCTCTTTAGTCTAACATAATACAAAATTAAAAATGTAACCATTCAATTTTAGGTTGAAAAATTATCATTTTTAGTTGAAAATTCAACTATTCCAGTCAATGGTTCACCATTTTAGTTAAAAATTCATCACTTTGGCTGAAAATTTGCTCTTTTCTTCGGTGGAAAATGTAAGTATTCCAGTGAAGTATTCATAATTTTATTTTAAATTTCATCTTTTTCATTGAAGACAAAAAAAACTTGGTTAAAAGTTACACTTTTGTTAAAAATTCATTTATTTCAGTAAAAGATTCATCATTTTAGTTCAAACAGTTTTTTCTGGAAAATTAATTTATGTTCAGATTTAACTATTCTATTTTAGGTCGAAAGCTGATCTGTTTTAGTTCAAAATTTAACTGTCAACTATCAAATAAAAATTCGTTTGAATTATTATTCAAATTCATAGACTTTAAAGACAAATTCAAGAAATGATTGATTATGTTTTTAGTATCATTTGATTATTTAATTATTTAATGGTGCCAATATATTTGAGAATATCTTGTAATATGATTCGTTGAAGATTTCTAAATTAAAAATATTAATTAAATCCCCAGAAACCGAAAAAAATGTATAATAAACTCGCGAAACTGTGGACTTATTCCGAGTCGATTTATAAAAAAAAAAAATATTTGAATGGCTCCGTACTATAAAAGACTATACAAAAAAAACTTGAGATATCTGGATAGAGCTTCAAATTGTCAGGGAATGTTTTTTCAGGTATGATTTCTTCAGTTAGCTATACTGTAATAATAATTAAACATGATATACTCATTGGAAGTATGTAATAAAAATGTTGTATTCTAGGATGCTAGTAACGTGTCTAAGGAAGTAGAGGGTATCCAGAATCAGCCAAAGACAAGTGTACAGCCGTACATTGTATGGTGTAAAGCTTACAAAGCTCTCCACCAAGCATTATATTATATTTTAATAGTTTTATCTGGCTAAAGGAAGAACAGTTACGACTTCAGTGTTGTTTTTGTCTTGTAAAACCTTTAAATATTAGTAATATTCTAGTTTTAATTATTACAATAACATGTTTTCAATTCGAATTGAACTAACTTGTTGTTTAATCGGACCTAATCCGACTTTAATCATTTCTTAATATATTTCAATAATATTCTCTTCGTTGAAGAAACAGTTTTTAAATTTACTTGAGACTACGCTTTGAAATAGTAACCAATAATACATTTACCAATCCATGTAGTAGTATCATTACCAATTCCTTTAGTAGATATAGTTACTAATTTATTTAGTCAGTTATTCTTACTCATTGAATTAGTAGATTCTTACTAATTACCAGTAAACGAATCGGCGCTATTTGAATTAGTAGAAAACTACTACTAATTAGTAGTTTTCTACTAATTCAGATTTAGAGAGTAAGTATAATTTTCCTTATATATATTAGGCTGGCTCAAAAAAAATCGATTTTTTTTCTCGAAACCCCCACATAGAAACTTCGGAAAGGTGTACAAAGACGCCTGTGAAAAGCAGAGCTCTTAATATCAATATTTAGAGGTCGCTCATCGCGAGTTTCTATTTCCCCTTTAAATAGCATGTGAAACTTTTTTTAAAATTTGTATTTTTGTAACTCTTGAACGGCTGAATGAATTGCTGAGATCATAACATATTCTTGTAGGGAGTTCGACGCTCTACAAAAAAGGCCTGCTATGATTTTTTCATAAATTTACTCCTTCAAAAGTTATTTAAGTTCAAAGTTGAAGTTAAAGGTTAAAGTTGAAGGTATGAAAAATTAAAATCATTTTAAAAGGTATTTAGAAGCTCTTGAAAAAACTTCGAAAATAATATGAAATTTGGATAGACTTTAAAAAAAAATGTGTAATGATTTTGAAAGTTTCAAGATAATAATAAAATTTTCTCAAGATTCCTGACATTTTTTTGCAAATTTTGCAAAGGTTTTAATCAATTTTCAAGTCAGTTTAAAAGATATCTAGGAATCTTGAGTGAAGTCCTATAAAATAAAAAAATATTCCAGATTTTTTTTCAGCGTATCTGAAATCGTCCATTTTTTTGAGTTTTATCAAGAAGCTTGGGAAAATTACATCTATCTAAGCTTAAAAATAGAATGATAGTACTTACTTCCTTGTATTTAACCTCATTTTTATGGAATGTTAAATGCCTACAGTATAATTTTAGCTCGAATTCAAGTGTTCAAAAATTTGTCAAGAATAAAATTTTTTTATTTCTCTTTAAACATTATTCTTTCTTAAATTAAAAAACTACAAGTGCGTGCAGCGCGCGATTGATGATGCTGGTATTTTTGAAATATAAAAGTAGCTGAGTAAAAATTAAATTTTGAAACAGTAACGTTTGATAGTTTTTTCAAATTATTTTTATTAGACACATTTGATTCAATATTCATATTGATAAACATTTGATAACTAAGAAAAATTTATATTTCAAAACAGTAACAATTTATACTTTTTTCAACATTTAAGAAACATAAAAAATGCATTTGGGTAAAAATTCCTGTATTTTGTTAGAACTAACATTTTTTTGTACAAAATTAACCTTTTTTATTCTTTTTTTATTTTTATTTTATTATCATTATTCATTATTATTTATTGCTTTCATTCTTTATTATTTTTATTCTACTAATTGGTTGAAAATAGTCAAGCAAGTCATGGAAATATTGGTTAAAGTTGAATTCTTTTGTTAAAAATTCATTTCTTTTTGTTGAAAATTTAACTTTTTTGTTGAAATTTTTGTTCTTACCAAAAATTTGATTAAATATCTATCAGTTTTTTCTAATTCAAGTATTTCGTTGAAAATTCATGTATTTTGTAGAAAATTATTCTCTTCTGGTGGCAAATTAAAATAGTTGGTTAAAAGATGAACTCTTTTACTGAACATTATTATTTTGTGGTTGAAGATTTATTATTTTTGTTCGAAATGATAATATTTTACAAATACAAAAGTAACTAAGAAAAAACTTACATTTTAAAACATTTAGAATTTATGTTTTTTTTTACATTTAAGAAACATAAAAAATATATTTGGTTGAAAATTCCTGTATTTTCCTAAAATTAACTTTTTTTGTAGAAAACTAATTTTTTTCATTCTTTATTATTCTTATTTTATTATTATTATGTATTATTTGTTATTTTCATTCTTTATTATTTTTATCCTACTACTTGGTTTAAAAGTTGAATGTTTTTGTTAACAATTCATTTCTTTTTGTTGAAAATTTAACTTTTTTGTTGATTTTTGTTGTCTAACAAACATTTTGATTATATATTAATCTCTTTTTTTGTTGTTGAAGTATTCAGTTCAATAATCATGTATTTTGCAATAAAAAGTGCACCAGTAATGCTTGTAAATGTAATCGTAAAAATCGACTTTGTATTCCAAAATGCCATTCATCATTGCAAACTTGAATTCCAAATCTACACAAGTGGAAAAAGGTTTAAAATTCGAAACACAGTATGAAAATTAATAAAGTCGGAATTAGACATTCAAAATGACTCATTCATCACGCATTTATTTTTCGTCTCAAGTAATGTTATCGTATTGAAATCAAGGTTTATGTAAAAACATACTTTCACTGAATTTAAGATATGCGGTTCAATTACTGATAACATTAGCAAACATATATTTATATTTTTCGACGATTATTTCATGTAGAATATTTTCATAAAATATTTCGGTATTATTATAATCCTTATTATTCTTCTTTAATTTTTAAAGAAATCGCGTTAACATGTGAAAGCCTGCCGCTTTCATACATTTTTCTCATAGCAAGGTAATCCTGAAATTTAAGAAATTTTCCAAATTTTCACGATTTCACTCAAATTTTTCTCTTCATACATTATTTTGATTTTTTCGATATTAAACTAACATTTTTGAATTTGATTTTCGGAACATTTCTCAGCCAGTACACTAAAATATTTTTGTTTTCAAATGAAGCCCATTGCAAAAATGACGTTTCTGCGATTTGGCGATGACTGCCTGGCACAAGATTACGGAAATAAAAAAAAAATAGTAAGAACTTATTTAACCAGGATTCTGGTTAACTTGACCACACATTTTCTGTGGGCAAAAATAAGTCCGGCTTTTTTCTGAGCATGACTACGGCGATCTTATAATAGATAAGTACGATTAAAAAGAAAACGCCATTGATACAATATTTTCAATAAATAATGCATGTATTTCAATGAATATTACACAAAATAAAACATACATACGTTTTAATTAGAAGGCTGCTTACAATAGTAGAACGTGTGAAGTAAAATCGCTTATGACTTACATTATTGTTATATCTTGGAATTAATAAATATTATTACATTACTAACGTATAAAGCACAAAAAGGACCCTATACTTTCAAAATCGAATCGCCAGGGATATATTAACGATAAAACTACTAAAAATCGGGCTTTGAGAAAAACGCACTCAGAACTGATGATTGCCACCAGTGTTGCCTCTAGAAGCTGAGGGATTATTTGGCACCCAATCTAAGTTATAATTAAGATGGTACTGAGGAGCTAGGACATCTAAGTGTGCATATGAATTAACCGTTGGTGACATTGAGGAAGTAGCCTGTGGAACATTATTGCTAGTGCTAGAGAACGATTCAGAACGACGATATTGATCCCTCACATTTTGTTGATTTTGATATCTATGGTCGGGACCTCTTGAACTCAAACCGGAACCTAGAGAATGATCCTGGAAATCTTGATGGCTTCTGCTAGCTCCTTCAAAAGTAATGGAACTACCTTGTCCTTCAGGTGAATTGTGAGAGCCAACGGCTCTTCCGCGAACTTCGTCAAATCTATGATTATTCAAACTTCCTTGTTCTTCAGGTGAATGGTTAGGACCATCGGCGTTCCGGGCACCACGCAAATTCAGATTAGCTCTAGGTGGTTTAGATGGACCTCTTCCTTGATAATAGTCTGCATGCATATCCTGAGCCGCTCCCCCACTTTGAGCTAGAGAGCGCGCCAGCTCCAACCCATCCCACTGAGCAGGAGGAGCTCGATATTTTTTCCCTCGTGCAGGAGTCCCAATATTCATAATTGTTCTTTGATCGTCTCTGCGAGCCTCATCATCCGATGCAGCAGCTGGAGGTGTATATTTTAGTCTTATTTTGTTCAGTCTACTTGTAGTTTCTGTGAAAAGAAAAAGGAAGATGATTAATGAATTTGTATTGTTAAAAATGAGTTCAGTGAATTGCTCGTGATCTATCGTTAACAACATTTTTTTTCTAAATAATATCATAAAGATACTTACCAATTTCATCAAACAAAAATATAAAGATGAGGAGCAGACCACCGAAAAGAAGCTTCATTTTTTTATACGTAGATAAAAGTCACACTTTTAGAATCTCGTAGAGAAAACGTATGGCTTTTCAGTGATCCACTTGGTGATATATATACTATCAGTTTTTTGTACATATGCAGAGGACGGAGTGGAAAAATAGATCCCCATGTTTACACGTCATAACTGTTTGTTCCTTCTCCTTGACATAGTCTTTAAGTTTCAAAGATTACACTGAACGTCCCAAGGTTTCAGTGTTTTGTAACTGCGCTTTAGTTTGGCAACTGGCGTGTTGTTGAAATAATTTATCCTATAGCAAATAATACATGGAAGTGGTTGAAACAGGAAAAATTCTGAAGAATCGAATGACTGATAAGGAGAAGAAAGCGAAATTAAGGAAAAGGATGGCTGATTCATATCATTAGGTTTATTCATATAGATTATATACTTCCCAAATTATTGCTGCTTATCAACAGTCGTCTGGAGAGAGAGGCTGATAGGATTTACAGAATTATTACTAATTTGATCAATCCGATTGATTCTACTTTACACTTTAAACTAAAATCGTTAGGTTTCCGATTTGGATGATCCGGGATAGAGATAAAAAAGACAATATTCTCGATTCCTCCACCGCAAAGAATTTTACCGAAAACGGAAGTTACGGGTTCACCGACAGAGGCCCAAATTATATCAAGCTTGACATTGGGTGAAACAGTCGATCCAAATCCTGATATCAGTTAAAGCCTTATCTTTTGATTTTCGTAATGTTAATATTGCTCAATTTTTTCATGCACATTAGGGTGGTCCAAAAATAAATGGCAAATTTTCTTCCAACAACCCTTCCTATTTCATTCCAAATCCGAAAGGAGAAAATCCTTAATTTTTTCCCCTTCAAATTTTGATTTTAACAGGTGCCTGTTTTGACTTGAAGTTTCCCATGTAAAATGCATGGGGAAAAATCACTTTTTTGAGTTTTTGGAATTATTTTTGAGGGTTTGAGAAAATGTGACGGGGAAGTGTAGAGGTTTGTTAAAAATTATCTAACGAAGAATTTCATGTATTAGACATATGGGTTTGACACAACTAACATAACCCCTCGAGTCCCTGAAAACTACCCTTGAAACCGAAAATGTAAATTCTTCATGAAATCGACCTTTTCAGCACTGTATTCTCGTATTTTTGTACTTAAAATTATTTATATTAGTCTAGTGGAATATTAATCAACATTGGTTATTCAATTTGCAATTATTTAAACAAATTTAATTTGTTTGAATAATTTTTTTCGAAAATCCGTTTTTTTCCTAAAAATTATTACTATTGGTCAGCTGGAATATTTATTATCATTGGTTCATTGATTTTCAAATATTTAAACAAATGGAATTGTTGAACTAATTTGTTACAACTTACATTTATTGGTCGAAAAGTTGAGCATATTGTTGAAGATTCATTTTTTTTAGGTTTCGAAATTAATTTTTCTAACTGAAAATGTAAGTATTTCATTTTCGGTTGAAAATTGATCGTTTTTAATTGAAAATTAAACTACTTGGTTGCAAATTTATTCATTTTGTTAAGAATTCATTTTTTTTTAAAGAAAATTAAACTTTTTGATTGAAAATTCAACTACTTATTTGAAAGTGGAATTACTTTGGTGAAAATTCATTTTATTAGTTGAAGATCCATATATTTATTTGAAGATTTATACAGATTATTGCAATTTTGTTTGTTTGTCTGAAAATGAATTTTTCTCAATGAACATTTTTTGTTAGAAATTTATTCTTTATAGTTCAAAAATCAACTATTTGGTAAAAATTAACTTCTTGGTAGGGAACTCAACTATTTTCTAGAGACTTCGCCTTTTTAGCTTCAAATTTCAACAATGTTTAGCTTGAAAACATTTTAATAAATTTAAACAATGTTGATTTCAAAAAATTTAGAACGAAAAATGTAGAAGCTTTTAAAGAATTTTGAAACGTTCAATGAAAATAAACAAATTTTCTTAAGAGTTCCGTGAAAATTTGGAATGATTTTATATTTAAAAATAATAATTTGAAGTGAATATTTAAAAACATTTCAAACCTTTTGAAAACAAAATTTTCAAAATTTTTAAAAGATAATTTGGAAGATTTTGAAGCAATTAAAAATTTTTTCAAATTTCTAAAGAATTTATAACGAAATTCAAATATTTGAATATTTCAAAAGAAAAATGTCGGAACATTTTACGAATTTTGAAAACCTTGATTTTTCTATAAAATCTTAAAAGAATTTCAAAAATGTCAAAGGAAATTCTGAAGATTTTGAAGGGAATTTTTTTGAAATTTTGAAGCGAAGTGTCTCGTCTTCCTGAAATTCGCGAAGAGTAGTAAAATATTTTCGATAAGCTTGGCTAGTCTTCCCGAATTTTTGAAACGACTAGTCCTTCCCCTTTTCCAACCGCCCAATTTTTCGGGACGACTAGATGCTATTTTTTTGAAAAACCGTCCTTCCTGGATGAATGTTATTGCTTCTTACTGAAGTTTAAATTCTTTTTCTATTTAAGATACCAAATATTATATTTTTCGTTTAGAATTCGCCTTGTTTGAGTCAAAATTCAATTTTTTTTAAATTAATTTCATTTGGTTGAGGATTCATCTATTTTGTTGACTCTTTGTTTTTTTTTCAGATGAGTGCAACTGCTTTTTATTTAAAACAGAAATCTTTTTTGTTGAAATATCAATTATGCATTACATTTTTCATGAGGATTTATCTTTTATCGTTGACAATTCAACTATTTGGTGGAAAATTAACTTTTTTTTTGAAATATTAATTTTATATATCTGAAATCTTCAAAATCTTTCTCGAATTCAGAAGTATTACATAAATATTCTATATTCATATTGTTTCGATTTATTGGAGCTAAATTTTAATCATTAATAACCACCGATCAGAAGCCTCTCGCAAACATTCCACACAAATCAAGGCAAACCTCCTTATAATCTAGCGTGTGTCCTCCCCATCAACTATGTCCGGAAAAAAGGCGACAAATTTTGGACAAAAAATTTGTTCTCCTTACTATTACTCCGTGGTCTTTTTATTAGATCTAGAGACACAGAGCTCACCAGGCGAGATCTGTGGCCCAGCTGGTCGGTTCTGTGACTCGACAGATGGGTTCTGTGGCCTAGCTGGTGGGCTCCGTGGTTTAGCTGGTGGATTCTGTGGCTCTGCTAGTGGGTTCTGTGGCCTAGCTGGTGGGCTCTGTGGCTCAGCTGGTGGGTTCTGTGGCTCAGAAGATGGGTTCTGTGACCTAGCTGGTGGGTTCTGTGGCTCAGAAGATGGGTTCTGTGGCCTAGCTGGTGGATTCTGTGGCTCTGCTGGTGGGTTCTGTGGCTCAGAAGATGGGTTCTGTGGCCTAGCTGGTGGATTCTGTGGCTCTGCTGGTGGGTTCTGTGGCTCAGAAGATGGGTTTTGTGGCCTAGCTGGTGGGTTCTGTAGC
>CAKNXH010002300.1:64359-149157 GCA_932178445.1 Andricus quercusramuli
ATGTATGTATGTATGTATGTATGTATGTATGTATGTCTGTATGTATGGTTGTATGTCTGTATGTCTGTATGTATGTATGTATGTATGTCTGTCTGTCTGTCTGTCTTTCTGTATGTATGCCTGTATGTATGTATGTATGTCTGTCTGTATGTCTGTCTGTCTGTCTGTCTGTCTGTCGTGTAGAGTTCTTTAGTGTCAATTTCAAAATCCTCGAAATTGTAGAAGAAAACGAAATTAATGGTTGGAAACTAATATTTTTGAAATAAGCATATTGGACGTTTTACTTAGGACCTTTAATGTTATTTTTAAAGTATTAGGTTTTTAATTTTTTATGACTTAAAATGTTTCATTTGAAGAAGCAGCCTTCAACCTTTTTTATATCTAATATGAGTTTCAATATAAATAATTAACTTCCGAAAATCTACTATAATTAAAAATTTTTTATTTCATGCATGAGTGCAGCCTTTAACCTTCTGAATTTGTTATATAAAAAATCAGAATAATTTCAAATATTATAAAGGTGGATGACTTTTCCCTTTTAAAATATTTCAAAGCTATAAATTTAAAAACTTCAAATGTAAAATAAAAATTGGATATCTTTAATATTGAAAACTATACAATTCCAAATCTAAAAAACTAGAAAAGTTTAAAATTCGAAACAAAATATCAAAATGAATAATGTCAGAATCGAACATTCAGAATTGCTTATTTAATACTGCACAATTGAAAATTTTCAAATCAGTATGCAAAACTGAATATTTTTATAGCAGCTTTCCAATTTTCCTAGTTCTGCTATTAATGAAACCTATTTTTTCAATTAGGACATGTCAATATTTATAATTTCAATGTAAAATGTTAAATAAATTATAAATTTTGAACCTCTGTTAAAATTATACCTATTTAATCATCGCTATATTCAGAGTTCCGACATTTTAATTTCAGCTTATATACTTGTTTCACCGGTTTAACATTTGTATCCATTAATGATATCATTCAAAATAAATGATACCAGATCAAGGATAAATATCGTTGGTTTAACTATACATTATTTTCCGTGTACTATGATAAGAAAATTTCAATGTTATAAATTTGTTATCGATTTTTCTACTTTCGATCTCTCAAACGCTTTATAATTCAAAACAAATTAACTGCTTCAAGGTCTGAAAAGTGGAAATAATGTACTATCCGATTACGTATTTTTGTTTCGTTTAAAGAAATTCTATTGTATAGAAGTCAACTTCTATATAAAAACATACTTTTACTGAATTTAAGATATGTGGTTCACTCACTGATAAGATTAGCAAATATATATTTTTATTGTCTAACGACTATTTCTAGTAAAATATTTCCATAAAATATTGAGAAACTATTATGCTCCTTCTTATTCTTTTCCAATTTTTCAAAAAATGATATTGATATGTGAAAGTCTGCCGCTTTTATGCATTATTCTTATAATAAGGTAATCCTGCAGTTCCAGAAATTTTTCGAATTTTGACGACTTCACTCGAATTTTTTTCTTGATAGATTATTTTCGATTGTTTGTATAAGACTATATTTTCATAAATTTGTTTAAAAACTCTTCCTTCAGTAGCACAACATAATAAAATATCTTTGTTTTTAACTGACAAGACAAGGCTCACCAAGTTCTTAGTCATTCGGCGATGATTCCGTCTGGCACAAGATTACGGAAATCCATTATAAGAAATTAGTAATAAATAAGTTCGAATATAAAGAGCACACCATTAATACAATATTTTCAGTGAATAATATATATATATATATATATATATATATATATTTCAATGAATATTACATAAAATAAAACATACATGCGTTTGAATGAGAAGGCTATGTACAATAGCAAAAAGTGTGAAGTAAAGTCGCTTACGTCTTACATTATTGTTATATCTAGAAACTATTAAATAATAATGAATTTCTGAAATTTGAAGCAAAAAAAACCCTTGACTTTGAAAATGAAATGGCAGGGGAAATCTTGATGTTAAAACTAAGAAAAACCGGTTTTCGAGAATAGCATACTCAACGCTGGTAATGGCCACCAGCGTTTCCACCAAAAGCTCAGCGATTTTCTGGCACCCAATTGAAATTCAAATCAAGATATTGCCGAGGAGGTAGGACATCTAAGTGTGCATGTGAATCACCAGAGAACGATCCAGAACCACGAGATTGAGCCCTCACATTATATTGATTTTGATACCGATGGTCGGCACCTCTTGAACTCGGTAAAGGAGAAGAGCCACCAGCGTGTCGTTCTTTATGTGATTCGATAGTAGCAGCAGGTACATTAGGTTGACCTCTTTCTCGATACTGGTCTACAAACATATTTTGAGCATTTCTTCCTCTGGACTTTCCCCTTGAAATCGATCCAGGACCTGCAGAATGATTCTGGAAATCTTGTTTGACGAGATCTTGGCGGGCTCTTCTGCTAGCGTCATTAAATCTATGATTATTAGAACTTCCTTGTTCTTCAGGTAAATGGTAAGAGCCATCAGCGTGACGTGCATCATACAAATTATAAGTAGCTTCAAGTGGATTAGGTAGACCTCTTACTCGATGACAATAGTCTACTAACATATCGTGAGCCGCTCCCCCAGTTCCAACTAGAGCGCGCGCGAGCTCAAAATCATCACACTGAGGACGAGCATACGGTTTTATTCCGCTTGCAGGGGTCCCAATATTCTGAATCATTCTATGATCGTCTCTGCGAGCCTCATCATCCAATGCAGCAGATGCAGCTGTATATTTTGTTTCTACTTTTCCTAGTTTATTATCGGATGTGTCTGTAAAAAGAAAAAGGAAAATGATTTTTGCATTTGCAGTTTTAAAAATGGATTCAGTTCGTCGCTCGTGATCTATCGTTGAGAGAAGTAATGAAAATTTGACAAGCAAATATCAGATTTGATGAAAAAAAATCTGTGGGTACACAAAACTCTTAATATCTGATTTAAACGATTCAGAGATTGGCTGATGATCTACATTTAACAAATATTTTTGAAGAATAATATCATTATGTTACTTACCAATTTCATTGAAGAAAAATATAAAGATGAGAAGCAGACCACCGAAAAAGTGCTTCATTTTTTTATACATAGATAAAACTCACGCTTTTAGAATCGCGTAGAGCAACGTATGACTTTTAAGAGATCCAATCCGTGATATATATACTATCCGTTTTCTGTTCATATTTAGAGAAAGGAGTGGAAAAATTGATCTACATATTTACACTTCAGAACTGTTTGTTCCTTCTACTCGACATAGTCTTTAAGTTTCAAAGATTACAATGAGAGTCCCAAGGTTTCAGTGTTTTGTAACTGCGATTTAGTTTGGCAAACCAACTTGTTTTTAAAATAATTTATCGTACAGCAAATAATACACGGAAGTGGTTGAAACAGAAAAAATTATGAAAAATCGAATAAACAAAACAAAGATATTTGAATAATGTAATTTTCATTACGCCTCACAGATGTGACGAGCAGAGGTAAATTTTTTTATAATCATTTATTAATACGTTTAGCGGCTAAAGAGGATTAACAACGATGACTTCCTGTCCTATCGAGGTAAGGAAATCGTCCACACTCTTCATTTTTCTAAAAAGGCTGATGGGATGATGGAAAAGAAATTGAGGAAAGCGATTGCTAGTTATTATAATGAAGCTCAATAATATAAAATATAAACTTCCCAAATTATTGCTGCTGATCGAAAGCCGTCTGGAGAGAGGGTTATAGGAGTTGCAAAGTAATTGCTAATTTGATAAATCCGATTGATTTTACTTTTAACTTTAAACTAAAATTTTGAGGTGCTGGATTCGATGGTCCGGGCTAGATATACAAAAGACAATTCTCGCTTCTTTCTTCGCAGAGGATTTTACCGAAAACGGACAGTACCGGTTCACCGACAGGGGCCCAAATTATATCAAGCTTGACAATCACACAAAAAACAGAATGCAATCTTTACAGCGATTTCAGAGTAACCTTTACCTGCAACAAAAATTAACTTCACGTTTTAAGATTTACCCACTATATAGGAAAAGGTTACCTTGTCTTATTTTCATTTACAAATATTAAACATAACCTGAACTTGACTGAATGTATCATCTGACCGATATTTCATAGCCTTTATCTGTTTTTTCGTTTATCTACGAACATATATATCCTCAGATATTTACAGTCGTTACTTGACATAATGATAAATTTTCGTTTAATATTTCAGAGTTAAATATTTTGGATGTTACTGAGTAACATCTAACTGTTTAATATCTACAGATACTAACTTTGAACATCTGCATTACTTGGTTAAATAAAAAATATGTTAACCCTGAGCATCTAGATATTATGGGTAAACATCCATAGAAAGTTAAAAAAAGTAAAATTATTTCTATAAAGAAAACTTTTGTTTTCATTCGAAATGTAACACTACCTTAAGTTAAGAAGTTGTTAAGTATAAAAGAATACATCGTTCGACATTTTTATGGGCTAATACAAGAATATACATTACAGAAATGGAAAGAAATTATTTACGTTTGTTAAGCAAACTAACTGCATCAAGTTCTAAAATGTGAAAATAATTATGTATCATCCGATTGCGTATTTTTGTCTCATCTCAAATAACTTCATCGTATTAAAATCAAGTTCTTTGTAAAAACATACTTGATCAGAATTCAAGATATATGGTTCACTCATTGATAACATTAGCAAATATATATTTCTACTGTTTAACGATTATTTGGAGATTAAGTACTTTCATAAAATATTTTGAAATTATCATGCTTCTTATTCTTGTTCCATCTTACAAGAAATGATATTAATATATGAAAGTCTGGCGCTTTTATACGTATTTTTTGTAATAAAGTAATCCTCCAGTTTAAGAAATTTTTTGAATTTTCACGATTTCACTCAATTTTTTTTCCTTAATAGATTATTTTGGTTATTCTATTAGACTAACGTTTTAGACAGTTTGTTCAAGAACCTTTCTGCACTAGTATAAAACGAAATTTTTGTTTTCAATTAACAGAGAATAAAGATATACGAATCATTATTAAGACTATTGTCTGCTTATTTTGTGCTTTGTGTTCATTATCATGAGCTTTTTTCAAACATTTTTCGCAAGGATAAATGAGTGGTCTAGTCCTATATATTTTTTTAATTACCAGAAGGCTACAAACTAATTCTGTTAAATGAAAATTAAAAAAATGTAAACTTGTTTCTCATTTAGAAAAAACTTCATGTGCAAATAAAATATAGCACTTTGTGTCAACAAGTGAAAGAAAATAAAATTTTCGATAAAAGTAAGAACCTTTCTTTATCTGCCATTTGCGAAACAATATAATAATTGTAAATTTCTTCAAGAATTTTGAACATACTAGATTTTATCGTGTTTTCAGCTATGCAAAAATGAACAAATAAATTACCGCAAACATTTTCCGAATTGAAGAAATTTATCAATACCGGGGACGTTTACGAAGAAGCTCTAAACGGGAAAGGAAGAGATACGTCCCATGTTTTTCCATGTTTTGGCTTTGATCAAAGAAAAAAAATTCTAAACAAATTATATAAATAAATGTACAATGTCGGCATTTGTAAGGAGACATAAATCGTTTTTCTCCTGATTCTCCACAAATTATGTTGCCAGTGATTTTTAGTGATTGAAATTTGTCATTTTATAATTAACTTAACTCAATCAGAACTCTTAACAAAGAAACTGCTTCAAGGTCTGAAAAAAGGAGAAGAAAGTATTATCTGATTACGCCTTGTTTTCGTCTTATCTAATTTTATAGTAGCGAAATCATATTTTTAATAAAAGCAAACGTTTGAAATGTAGAGCCTTATAAGCAAATAATTTTTAACAAAATTTATATATTTGCACAGTTGTACCATAAAATCTATTGCACAGAAAAAGTTAAAACATTATCTATATTGAGGTTAGATATATTACTTTTCAGGGTAAACAAAAAATGAAAAATATACTATCCATAAATCTGTGAATAAATAATGGCTTGCCATACGCGAAAATTCCAGAATTTGAAGAACAATTATTTTTTGCCAAGGATTAATTTAAAAAATTTGAAAAGAATCTATTTTCTTAATCAGTTACGAGGGGAATAAAGTATCAACTTGAGTCCTTAAAGAAGCATATCTTAGGTTTTATCCTTTTTTTGCTCTGTGAATCAAAATTGGTAAAATTTAACTAATTATGAGTGAAATTTTTCAAATTCAATTAGTGAAAAGAAAGCCACTAAATATTGGTAGAAAATTACTAATTCGATTAGTCGAGATATTTCCTAATTTAATTGTGGAAAACAAACTGATTGGTAAAAAAAATTATTTAAGACTGTATAATAATTTTAAAAAAAAGTTATGAACATGAAAAACATGAAAAATAGAAAAGCTTAATGAAATGACGCGATGGATTAACATTTTTAACTTTATTGAAATATTAAGAAGGCCTTGAGAAATTATTAACGTAACCTACAATGAAAGAAAATTCTTGGATCCAAAGAAACGCATTTCTTTGATTCCATTTCTTGAAGCAAAAAAAAATCGTTTACTTGATTGTACTGGATATTGTTCAAAGGCAACAAACTCGTGTATTGATTCAAAGAAATCATTTCTTTGGGTACCATTTTTTTGAAACGAAGAAATATTTCTTGGACTCAGAATGTCAAATGATTAACTCGAGGAATCTTTCAAACTCTCATTTTTGCACCAAAAGAAATATTTCTTCACTTTAATGTTTCTGAGCCTTTGAATTGAAAAAAATTCTATTTGAAACAAGCAATTCATCAATGCGTGAAACAAATATTTCGATTTCTTTGAATCAAAGAAATATATGGATAACTAAAAGCAATATTAATAAATTAAGTTAAAGAGATATTTATTTCATATATGGGGATTGATACTGCTGTTCTAAAAGAACATACCATTAGTAAAATGAGGTAATTTTTTTACTTAAATAATAATTTATTGACTTGGAAGATATGTTTCTTTTGATAAATAGAGGGGAAGTGATTCATATCCAATACACATTTCTTTCAAGCGAAGAAATACATTTTTGAAATAACTTCATACAACATTCGTTCGACAAAATATTTTTGTAAAATTCTTTATTTGTACCCTTTAGTTCAGAACATATGCCACCAGGTGCGCAAAGTTTACGATCTTACGATTGAAATGGATTGTCTAGCCTTTGAGTTAGCCATAAATTTGCACCATAGATATAATCTGAAAAAATATGGTGATTGGTGTTTATCGGTCTTCCTAAGCATTGATCATTTGGTCTTGCTTGAAAAATTTGTTTCTACCGCGTGAAAATAAAAATAAATATATTATTATAAATTATAATCATTATAATTGCATTAGATATTTTTTCAATCGATGGGCCTTCTTCATTTTTGTACTTTAACTATTCAAATTTTGTATGCGATAGAGGAACTTTTTCTATTCCAGTATATTGTCTTTGAATCAATTAATAGTTTATCAACTTTGTTACGTGTTTTTTTAGCAATTATGCCGCATCTTAGATACAAATAAATATTTATTTACGTTGACAAACTTTGTCTGTTACGAAGAAATGTTCATTTTACTTCAAAATACGGACATTAAAATTGAAGAATCATATATTTGGTTCAAAAATTTTTTTACTCAGTCCGAGTTATACTTATTTGTACGTGTCAGTAGATATTTCTATTCTTAAGTATTATGTTCCTTAGATCCAAAGAAAGCATTTCTTTAAAGTGAAGAAATGTTTCTTCAGCCACTTTCTGCTCTACCGTTTCTTTGAATCAAAGAAATTTTCTTTGATTCGAATAAGCTTTTTTCAGTATAATAGTGTAGAATTTTCTACAATTTCAAAATTATAACGGGTCAATATGGGCTATAAATGGATTATGCATTTTTACGGTTCTCATGCGTTACTTTTCCACTGAGCTCTGTTTCCGATTTACAAAATTTTTTCGGTTATATATTTTGCTTATTTTCCAAAGAAAATTACAATTTTCATCAAACCTTGGAAAAGTTATTTACCTTCAATAAGCATCAGCTTGAATAAGTATTAATTGAGTCCCTAAAGAAGTTAATTTGAATTTCATAGCTTCTTTTCTTGCGTAAAGGATACTTTATTGTATCTCCAAATCAAAATTTGCAAAATTTACATAATTATTAGTGAAATTTTATGAATCCGTTTATCGGAAAGTGATCCACCGAAAATTATTAGAAAATTATTAATTCGATTAGTAAAGATATTCCCCAATTCAATACTGGCAAGCACCTAATTGTTTGATAAGAATATATAAATTTACGTAGGACGGTATATAATAATAATTAAAAAAAGGTTTTGAAAATGGAAAACGTGGAAAATAGAATGTTTTATATTATAACGCTATGGTGTAACATTCATAACATTATTAAAACAGTAAGAAGGTCATATTCTGAAATTGTCAACGTGATTTAACCTATCTCCAATTTAAGAACACTGCCTTCTGATTGTTTTAACAAAATTAAGAAAAATCAGAATGTTCAACAATCTTATAATGACCAGGGATAAATGGGCTTCAAATTAATGTTGTATATTTTCCTTATTTTCCATGAAAAATTGCAGTTTTTTGCAAATTTTTTAAAAATGGTTTGCCTTGAATAAGGATGAACTTGAATTTCCGAATTAGTTTATTTTCATTAAATAGTTTTCTTTTGCTTACGAAAAAGATACTTATCATTGTCTCTCTGTATCAAAATTGTTAAAACTTAACTAAAAAACAGAGAAATTTTACAGATTTGACTAGCGAAAAATATTCTACTAAAAATTCGTGAAATATTACTAATTTCAAAATATCACCTTCTAGTTGTTTGTACAAAGTTAAGATGGGCTAGACATTAATTATGCGTATTCAGGGTCCTCATGCGCTACTTTTCGACAAAATTCTGTTTTCGATTTTTAAATTTTTTCACGGTTATACATTTTTCTAGTTTTCCATAGAAAATTGCAATTATTCATGGGAGGGTGAATATATAAAAATATATTGTTTAAATGGTTGTGATTAAATAATGTTTCGTTGTACGAGAACATGTAACCAGGGTCGAAAGTTTCATCTTGTGTCAAAGATTAATAAAATATAAATTAAAATTAAATTAAATAAAATATAATAAATTTGAAAATATCAATTCTAATCATAAAGTGTTTTTATTTTTATACGATTGTTATAAGCAATGAAGCAAGAAAGTTTATCAAAAATAAACAATGTTATTAACAGTAAGTGTAGGTTTTGTAACATTTCTAGGTGAAATTATGATACTGGTTTACCTCAATGATTTTTTAATAACAAATTAAAAGTCTAGACGATTTTCTCTTAAAAATTGCATTTTTTTAACAGGAACGTGCATTAATTACGTGAGACTGAGGTTTTGTGGAATAGGGTGGTCCAAAGAATTTTTTTTTTAATTTTTATGGGGACACCCCCCAAATTTGTTCGAATCCACCCAAAAACAAATCCATTTTTTTTGTTCTTAAAAAAAAATTATATTTAGGGGTGGCGCAAGCCCCATGAAGTTTAACATGTATTTCCTGTAAGAAAAAAATACGTTTTTTAAATCTTATTCAGAATCCTCAATATTATCTCAATCGAGTTGAAAGTCAACATTTCTCTTCACAATTAGCCATAGAATACGAATAAAATATCACTTTTCAAAAACCAACACCATAAGTCTGTTTTATAGGGTCCCAAAGAAACCCCATAAGTGAAAAAATGAGTTTTGCGATTTTTTGGCGCTAATTATGATTTTTTTGCGGTTTTTTTTATGCGAATTGTTTCTGACACATGAAGTATTACTTTATACTGAAAATTAGATATTTTCCTGAATTGTTTAAACAATTTATTAGTATTTTTAGCAATTCGCTCACAGAATGGAGTTAGAAAGACGCGGTTTTCTCACAAATTTTCCATTTATTGTCCAATTTTCAATCAGAGGGGAGTGATAGTTCATCAATGTTAACAATAGTGATTGTTTAAACAATTGATCATAATTATTTATAATATTTTATTTGAATAATGCTAGAAAGATGCAGATTTTTTTGTTAATTTCCGGCTTTTTGTCCAATTTTCATCTATAGTGAAGTAATAATAAATTGAATTTAACAAAATAATTGTTCAAACAATTTATTATAATTATTAATAATATTATATTTGAATAATGCTAGAAAGATGCAGTTTTTTGTTGAAATTTCTGGCTTTTTGTCCAATTTTTATTTGGAGTGAAGTAATAATGAATTTAAGTTAACAAAATAATTGTTTAAACAATTTATTAGAATTATTAATAATATTATATTTGAATAATGCTAGAAAGATGCGTTTTCTTAATTCCTGGCTTTTTGTCCAATTTTCATTTGGAGTGAAGTGATAATGAATTGAAGTTAACAAAATAATTGTTCAAACAATTTATTATCATTGTTAATAATATTCTATTTGCTTAATTGGTAGAATGTTGTGGTTTTTTCTGAAATTTTCAATTGTTTGCTTATTTTTTATTAGGCGTGACTCAATAATTAATCAGATTCAGCAAAAGTAATTGTTTAAACAAATTATTATTGTTTATGACTCTGTTCATCTATATCGATTGCGCCTGATAGTTGCGGTTTTTGGACAATTTGTACCTTTCTGTCCTTTTTTCACTTAGTGAGGTAATAATTAAATAAAGTTAACAAAAAAGTTGTTCAAACAATTTAATATTGTTTATAACTATCTTTTCTTATATAAGTGCTAGAAAGTGGCGGTTTTTTCTCAAATCTTCCACTTTGTTTCGCCTGCTCAATTACTAACAATTAATAAATAAAAATTAGAGAAAACTATATTTCAAATAATCTCTTTCCTTTTCGTGAATATATATTTTTCTGAAATAAAACAGATATTCAAAATTCTTTGTTTTTGCCTCTTGTGTAAAAAAGTTTTTTTCCTTAAATTAATTCTTTTAAGCATTTTGAAGAGAGCAAAAATAATTCACTTAAAACAACAATACCTTTTGAAAAATCATTTTTGTTCTGGTTGACTTATTACTTGTTCATAAGTAAAAAGGCGATGCAAAGTGAAAGATTTGAGAAAAAACCGCCACTTTCTAGCACTTATCTGAGAATAGATAGTTATAAACAATATTAAATTGCTTAAACAACTTTTCTGTTAACTTTAATTAATTATTACCTCACTAAGTGAAAAAAGGACTGAAAGGTAAAAATTGCCAAAAACCGCAACTATCAGGCGCAATCGATATAGATGAACAGAGTCATAAACAATAATAATTTGTTTGAACAATTATTTTTGCTAAATCTAATTAATTATCAAGTCACGCCTAATAAAAAATAAACAAACAGTTGAAAATTTCAGAAAAAACCGCAACATTCTACCGATCAAGCGAAGAGAATATTATGAACTATGATAATAAATTGATTAAACAATTATTTTTTTCACTTGAATTCATTATTACTTCACTCCAAATGAAAATTAAACAAAAAGCCTGAAATTTAACAAAAAAAACAGCATTATTCAATTATAATATTATTAATAAGTATAATAAATTGTTTAAACAATTATTTTGTTAACTTGAATTCATTATTACTTTACTCCGAATGAAATGTGGACAAAAATCCAGAAATTAAAAAAAAACCGCATCTTTTCAGCATTATTCAAATATAATATTAATAATAATTATAATAAATTGCTTAAACAATTATTCTGTTAACTTGAATTAATTATTACTTCACTACAGATGAAAATTGGACAAAAAGCCAGATATTTTAAAAAAGTCTGCATCTTTCTAGTATTATTCAAATATAATATCACTAATAATTATAATAAATTGTTTAAACAATCACTATTGTTAACATTGATGAACTATCAATCCCCTCTGATTGAAAATTGGACAATAAATGGAAAATTTGTGAGAAAACCGCGTCTTTCTAACTCCATTCTGTGAGCGAATTGCTAAAAATACTAATAAATTGTTTAAACAATTCATGAAAATATCTCATTTTTAGTATAAAGTAATACCTTATGTGTCAGAAACAATTCGCATCAAAAAAACCGCAAAAAAATCATAATTAGCGCCAAAAACTCGCAAAACCCATTTTTTCACTTATGGGGTTTGTTTGGGACCCTATAAAACAGACTTATGTTGTTGGTTTTTAAAAAGTGATATTTTATTCGTATTCTATGGCTAATTGTGAAGAGAAATGTTGAGTTTCAACTCGATTGAGATAATATTGAGGATTCTGAATAAGATTTACAAAAACGTCTTTTTGTCTTATGGGAAATACATGTTAAACTTCATGGGGCTTGCGCCACTCCTAAATATCATTTTTTTTTTCAAAACAAAAAAAATGGATTTATTTTTGGGTGGATTCGAACAAATTTGGGGGGTGTCCCGATAAAAATTCAAAAAAAAATTTTTCCAATGCATTTTTGGACCACCCTATTGTGGAATCAACTCAATCTTATGCTCACGTATGCTCATGACACAACAGTGTCGTTGGTAATAAATATTTTCTGAAAACATTAAACAAAGACTTGGTTTCCGTTCCGAAAAGTTCAGTTTCATAATTACTTATACATGATTTTCGTATTTTCAACCTAATTTCTCCAATTCTAATTTTTTTTTAATGAATGAAGATGGGGGAAAGTGTGAACGCGGATGGATTATATATGTGACCCGGAAGAGACAGGGGCCATATTTGTAAATGCACGAACTTTTTATATATTAACACCATTTCTTGAAAAATATAAAAACAACTTAAGGGGGTAAAAGAAGCTTAAAAGCTTAAGAATTCGAAAATTTTATATGAAAAGTGCATAACGTATCTCATATACAGAGTGTTTTTTTTTAACTTGAGACAACGAAATATCTCAAAAAATACGCATCCTACGGAAAAAATGTCTGGAATAAAAACTTTTTATTTTCGAGGGGGAAAAAAGATTTGTTAAAATTTACCCCACCCCCACCACCACCGGAGGCTGGGGTGAGGGTAACTTTGTAATTTCAAATGGCAACCCCAATTTTTTATCACAGATTCAGATTGTCTTTTACGAAATACGTAAGTTTTATTCGGAAAATTTGTTTCGATTCGCGATAGATGGCGCTGCAATTGCCAAAAACGAAATTGTTGACCCTACTTTTAGCTCTACCCAGGAATAACGACGCGGACGTAGTAATTGTCTATTCCCTTCGGGGTGCTTAATTTCGCAATTGCAGCGCCATCTATCGCGAATCGAAACAAATTTTCAGAATAAAACTTACGTATTTCGTGAAGGAGAATCTGAATCTGTGATAAAAAATTGGGGTTGCCATTTGAAATTACAAAGTTACCCCCACCCCTGCCTCCTGTGGGGGTGGGGGTGGGGTAAATTTAAAAAAATCTTTTTTCCCCCTCGAAAATAAAAAGTTTTTATTCCAGACATTTTTTTCCGTAGGATGCGTATTTTTTGAGATATTTCGTTGTCTCAAGTTAAAAAAAAACACCCTGTATATGCTTAAAGTAGTTGTAAACGGTCTGCAGAGTTTCTATCCAAATTTCAAGATAAAAAAAAGCTTCAGGTTTCTCTGTGAGTATGGGTAAGAGATAATCATAACCCTGAGTTGAGCTTATGTGTCATACCATGTAGAGCTGTCATTCCCAAAATAAAGGACCCCACACCAAGAAAGAAACTACTTATCATTGGTTTAAGTCGTTTTAGGAAATTTCTTTTAGTTTCATAAAGAACAAAATAAATGAGCATCATTGAAATCCACTGAAAGCCACTCTCCCTTCTATTTAGTGCAGATATCCTCAATATAGAGGGAAGTTGGATGGTGCAGTGAAACAACCAAATCGAATAAATTCGGCTCTTAACTTCATAAAAACGGCCATGGCAACCACTTTTTGGTATCCTCCTTTTTTTCTTTACTGATAATATGTCCCGAGGGGTGAAACACTCTCAGTTTGCCTGTACGAAGAATATATTCTCAAAGAATACTTCAGAATATATTGGAATATTTGGAAATATTTGGAAATGTTTAGAATATATGAGAGCGTAAGAAATGTTAGGGTAACTTGTGAGAATATTAGAGCATAATAAAGAATACTGAGAAATACATTAGAATACTTGGAAAATTTCGAAATATATATCTCAATGTATAACTTTTCCTATTTGATTCTTGTGAAAGATTTCTCAAGTTTTCCAAATCCACAAAAAAATCTTAAAAAGCTTGAAATTTCAGAAAATATATGATATAAGCGGGGAAAACTCTGAAGTGAAAATTATTCTCTTAAAAGAATTCTAAAAAGAAGTTCCACTCTTATTTTCGCTAAATGCTTTAAATTTTCAAATAATTATGCAAATTTAGACAGTAATTATACATTATGATATTCAATTAAATCTTGAGATTGACTTTAAAGTAATTCCATCATTTTAACGTAAAATGTGTAATCAGTTATAAATTTCAAAACACCGTTAAAATTATTCCTATTTTATTAGCGCTATATTCAAGACATTCAACATTTTGATTTTAGCTATATGATATATTTGTTTCAACGATTTAAAAATGTTATTCATTAATAATAATAATAATAATAATCAAAATAAACTATGCTGTTTTGAAAATTTTGCTTATACCGTTGGTTGGTCCCCAACGATATTTGTGGCCAGGTGAAGGATAAATATTGCTCGTTCAGCTGTACATTTTTTCCGTGTATTATGGTAAGAAAGTTCTAATAAATTTGTTGAGAATTTTCAAATTTCCGATCACTTAATTCCTTCATAATTTGAAGCTCGATCAATTTTTGTCTTCTTAAATTTTAAATTGTTTGATTTTTACTCAGAAATTTAAACAGTCTAATCTTGAATCTTCAAAAATGTTAAAATTCTTTTAATTTGTCGAAACTTAAAATTAGAACTTTACGATTCCGACTCGAACGATAATAGAAAATTATACGTTACAGAAAGTTAAAGAAATTATTTACGACTGCTAAGCAAACTAACTGCTTCAAGGACTGAAAAGTATAAATAATGTATTATTCGTTTGCAAGTTTTGTCTCATCTTAAATAATGTTATCGTATTGCACTCAAGTTCTATGTAAAAGCATGCTTTCACTGAATTTGAAATATGTGGTTCACTCACTGATAACATTAGCAAATATATATTTCTATTATTTAACGATTATTTCAAATGTAATATTTTAGAATTATCATGCTCCTTCTTATTATTTTTCCATTTTGCAAAAAATACTGTTAATTCGTGAAAGTCTGGCGCTTTTATACATATATTTATCCATCAGAAGGTAATAGCGCAGTTTAAGAAATTTTCTCAATTTTCATGATTTCACTCAAGTTTTCCTCTCGAAAGATTATTTTGTTTTATTTGCATTGAACTAACTTTTTAGAAAATTTTTTGGAGGACCTTCCTGCACGAGGACAATAAAACATGTTTGTTTTTAGCTGATAAGACAAGGCAAGGCGTTTTAAGACTTTTGGAAGGATTCGATGGGATTTTTTAATATTTAAACTAATTTTGAAAGATTTCTACTGTTTTCAAAAGATTAAAAATATTTCCACGAATTTAAAAACATTTCTGGACATTTCGAAGAATTTCAGTGAATTTGTACGTTTTGCGAAGAAGTTGAGGTATTTCAAAGAAGCTTATATTCGGGTAGTGTTTCTAGGTGGATAGTTTCTTGTAGTAAATAACTACAAGTATGGGCTCACCACACCCACGACGGGCCAACAGCACGCAGTATCCCGAAAGATCACCCATCCAAGTACTAACCGCGCCCAGCACTGCTTAACTTCAGTGATCTAACGAGAACTGGCGTTTTCAGCGTAGTATCACCGTTTTCAAAATTTTCAAAATTTGTTTCAACTTTTTCAACTCTAACCTCAAATTCGTATTCTGTTACTTAAAATCCACCTTTTACTGACTTTAATGGAAATTCACCAATGGAATAGAATTTCCAAAACTTAGGTTGCTATTTTAAATTCCTGAATTTTGAACCAAAATTCGTATTATAAGACTCGAAAATCCCCTCCTTTCCCATTTTCATGAAAATTTATTGATTTATTCACATTTCAACAATTCTAAGTCAAATTTTTGAATTTTTGAATTTTGACCCCAAATTCATTTCCTGTGACACGAAAACCCCCCTCGTACTGACTTTAATGTAAGCCTAACAATTTAACTACATTTTCAAAATTTCAGTCAAATTTTTTAATATTTTTGAATGTGGTCTCCAAATTCCTTTTCTGTGCTTCGAAAACTCTCCTTGTACTAAGTTTCATGGAAACTGAGTAATTCAATGAAATTCTCAAAATTGAAGTCGTTTTTTTGAATTGTTGAATTTTTATCCCAAATTCCTGTTATGTGACTCGAAAACCCCTCGCACTGAATCTCATGGATATCTACCAAATTAATAAAATTTTCTAAATTTCAGTATAATTTTTTAATTTTTACCCCTGATTCGTGCTGTGGCCCAGAAAATCCCCTCGTACTAACTTTCATTGGAAATCTAACAAATGTATAAGATTTTCCAAATTTTTGTCAAGTCCAAATGCTGCCCCTATAGCACTTGCTATCGGCGTGTTAATACAAAGTCTTTGAATAAATGTATGTTTTAAGAATCAATTTAAATAAGCTCAACAGCAAAAATTAATATCTCCAGCTAATTTTTTTTGTTGTATATTTTTTATCATTTGAGTGCGTCCAAAATTCTGGATTCCGTCGTCTTGAAGCAAATCTTTCCGAAGGACTTAAAATATTCGGGGGTTTATATTTAGGTGAATTTGATGTTAAATTATTCCGCTTGCTTAAAAACTTTCACATTGGAAAAGTTGTATAAACGAGTTGATTTGAGGAACATGAAAATTTTGTGGATGAGTTGATATAGATTGAAAAATCAACTTGTGAGATTTTGAATGCATGGAAATATTGCTTAAAAATTATACAAACCAGTTGATTTGAGGGTTATTCAATTCTTGAACGTAGTCTCATTATATTTTGGACATAACCCTAATTTAAAATTTCTTTTTTAAAGTGAGTCCTTAAAAGGATCATAGAAACCGACGCAGCATCAAGTTCACATAGACAGAAAATTTCAGTATTGAGTAAATTTGAAAGTCAAAAAGATCTAACAGTTGGAGCGCGCAAGACTTTGACATGTCATTTCCGGGGTGACGCTGGTTTCTTAACTTGACAGTTTAGAATTTGTTTTACCAGATATAAATGTTGACAGATGATTCTCATTTTGAACCTATTCCAATCCACAAATCGACCTTATTTTATTAGATGGGCGGATCAAACTGAAGTGAAATTGTTTTGTTGCATGATCTGTTTTAATACCGAATTAAGTTCTAAATCGAATCCTACACTGTTAAAATTTTCTGCATAAAACTTCCACTAAATGTATTGGAAGTTTATTTCCGAAATCTAGGGTAACGCTACAATACATAATGTTGCAGTTTTCAAATGCAACGGATCATGCAGCGATACATGGGTCGGATGAGGCGCATGCGCACAATTTTCGACTTGTAAACGCTACAATACATGTATTGCAATTTCGGCATTCCAATACCGTGTTTGCAATTTTGCCTTACGCTTGTATTGTAGAAGTGTTGGAGAATTCCAAACATTTTTAACAGTGTAGTTTTTACAGTGTAGAAGATTTACTTTTGATAGCCAAAACCGGAACCTCTAGAAAGATCCCCATACTTACGCCTTAGTTGTATATTGAAATTATCAATCAACACTGTAGCTCAGGGATTATTTTGCGACCGATTTTCCTCTAAATCAAGATGCTCAGGAAGTTGGATTTCAAAGTGTGCACATAAATCTTCCGATGGTGACATTAGGAGAGCAGTGTATGGATAATTATTGCCAGAGCGCAATCCAGAACCACTAGATTGATCCCCCACATTATATTGATTTTGATTTCGATTGCAAGCATCAAACCCCCTTACACTCGATCCAGAACCTCCAGAATCATCCTGGGAATTTTGATGCTGTTGGTGCAACTGTTGGTGGTGTTTTTGGACGAGAGGTTCACCGGCTCTTCTCCGAGCTTCGTCAAATCTATGAGTAAGAGAACCACCTTGTTCTTCGGGTACATGATAAGAGCCACCGGCGTGTCGTTGGATATTCGATTCGAGAGTAGCAGGAGGTAGATTAGGTAGACTTCTTTTTCGATAACGGTGCACGAACATATTTGAAGCATTTTGAACAACTGAACTTGATCCAGAACCTTTAGGATGATCCTGGAAATATTGATGCTGTTGGTACATCTGTTGGTGGTGTTCTTGCACGAGAGATAACCGGTGCTTCTACTAGCTTCTTTAAGTCTATGACTAATAGAACCACCTCGTTCTTTAGGTAAATGATGAGAGCCACCGGCGTGTTGTTAGTTATTCAATTCGAGAGTAGTAGCAGGTATGTTAGGAGGACCTCTCTTTTGATAACGGTCTACGAACATATTTTCAGCACTTTGAACAACTGAATTGAGCATTTGAGCACTTTTTTATGGAGGATTCTCCTCGAGTTTTCCCCGTGAACTTGATCCAAAACCTTCAGAATGATCCCCTACATTATACTAACTTTGATACCGATGGTCGTCATCTCTCAAACTGAATCCAGAACCTCGAGAATGATCCTGGAATTCTTGATGCTGGTCATAAATTTGTTGATGCTCTTATTTGACAAAAGGTGCACGGAAGATTTTTTGCGGCTTTCCTCTCTTCTATGAGTAATGCAACCACCTCTATCATCAGGTAAGTGGTAGGAGCCACTGGCGTGTCGTATATTATACAATTTGAGAGTACGAGGGTTGCCTTTTATATGTTGAGCCTTAGCAATACTGGTGTTTACAGGAGCCATCTCACGTTTCCAATTGAAAGTTTGACCTTTTTAACCATAACCTTCTTCGAAACGTTTTGTCATTTGAGCATAACTCGCATTGTTTACAGTGACTTGAAAATATTGTCTCAGCGAAAAAATGGAATTGAATCGTGAATATTTTCCTGCGATGATTTTTTACTATTTTCGACGTGGATTATCTGACTAACAGTGCATCGATGAACTTTGTTCGACCTTTGGCGACGAAGCGCCATCAAAACCCACTATGTATCGATGGTTTTCCAAATTTAATGGGAGCCGTGGTTCGCTTACCGACGAAGTTCGAGAAGGTCGTCCAAAACCAGTCGTTGTCCCAAAAAACATTGATGCTGTGCGTGAACTGATACTGAAAGATCGTCATGTGACTTATCGTGAGATTCAGGCATCCTTAGATATTAGTGGGACCAGCATAAAGTCAACATTGCATTAAAATTTGGCTGTCAAAAAAATGTGTTGTTGTTGAATCCCACATAATTTGACAATCTCTCAAAAAATGTGGGTTTGTAGCGGTCATTTCAAGTCCCTGTAAACAATACAGATTATGCTCAAATGACAAAACGTTCTGAAGAAGGTTATGGTTAAAAAGGTCAAAATTTCAATTGGAAACGTCAGATGGCACCTGTAAACACAAGTATTGCGAAGGCTAAAAATATAAAAGGAAACCCTCGTATCATCAGGTACATGAGGTATACCTTTTTCTTTATAATGGCTTACAAAAAGTTGGTGAGCATGTTTCCCAGTTGAATCTATTATTTTATCGAGCTCAAATCCATTTCGCCGACTGTTAGAAGGATAAGGTTTTCGCTGGCGTGCAGGGGTGCCCAACATCTAAGTTATTCTAGCATTGTCCCTGCGGCGCTCATCATCTGGATCAGCAGCTGTAGCTGTATTTCCTGTTTTTATTTTTTTTTGTACATTACTTGATATTTCTATAAGAAGACAAAAAAAGATTTATGAATTTGTAGTGTTAACAATGGATTGAAAAATACTAAGACTATAATGAATAAAATGCATTCTGTGAACCGCTCCTGATCTATCGTTAATGAAAGTTTTCGTTAATTAAATTGTACATAAAATACGTGATTACTGAGGAATGAGAATCAAACAGCAGAATGAATGAAAAAATCTGCTGGTGCACACAACGTTTAATATCTGATCCAGGTGATTCAGATATTGACTGAGGTTCTCCACTCAACAAATATTTTTAAAGAGTATTATTAATATGCTGCATACCAATTTTTTCGAAGAAAAGCATGCCGATGAGGATAATGGCACCGAAAAGGGGCTTCATTTTTTTATATGCAGATGAAACTCACACTTTTAGTATCTCGTAGAGCAACGTATGGCTTTTCATAGTCCGAGTCATTAATTTATATACTAGACGTTTTTCCAAGATTACACTGAGAGCCCCAAGGTTTCAATGTTTCACAACTGCCTGTCAGTTTGAGGATAGGAGTGTTGCTGAAATAATTTCTCGTATATTTTTCGAATCCTTGAGCTAGCTATAAGAGAAATTAAATTAATTAAATATTAGGCATTTACAGCATATTTTCAAGGACTTGTAGTATAATAAATAATTTGTCTTTCAAACCGTAGAGCATATTTTCTTATACTTCTGATGTCATATATTGATTATAATAAACGCTTTTAATACATTGAAATTAATTAAATACTGCATCATCACATACGAGCACGAAGGCCAAACAATTTGTTAGAGAATGGTAACAGCAGTGCTTGATTAAATCGATAATTTGATCGAGATTGTAACAAAATTTATTTCTACAATTTAATATGTCCTTAATTATATAGTAAGTGTTTTTTAGAAAACAAAACCTTTTTTTAATTGACAATTCAATCCAAATTTAAGTCAATACTGAATTTGAAATATTATACACTCACATTAAAATTTGAATTTTAAACAAGTCAGTATAAAACCCAATTAGGAGTGAACTATGATTCATCAAGATTTAGCTACAACAGGTTGACAATTTCCGAATAATAAAATTCGCGACAGAAAATTGCTGAGTTATAAAATTTCCGAATCTAAAGAATTGAAAAAATTTTTTTTTATCAGTATTATTTATTCATTAACAATAAAATAATGAAATATTTTGATAGAAGGAAACTTTTTTTTTAAATGTTCAATGTTTTTTTCCAAGATACTGTTTAAATTTAAATTAATAATATTTGGAAAGAAATGCCTCATTGAAAGTTTTTTTTTAATATTCATAGTGGTTTTAAAAAAAATTATTGTTCTTGTAATGAAAATCTCATTCTTGTATTGTTCTTTCACACTGAGAAATATTTTTTTTTCAATTATGTTATTTCAAATTCAAACAATTAATTTTTTCAAATACATTGAACATCGAAAAAGAAATTGTAATTTAAATATTTTATTATCATATTTTTAATAAATATATATGATTGAGTGCTGTACCCCAACGGCGTAATTGGATAACTGCGTCATGTTGTGTCACATTGCGTCAGTTCACTCTCAGTCTTCACTCGGCCCTGATGTTTACGTTTGCAGTCCCTGAATTGGAACCGAAGGTCAGAACCGAAACCGGGATTAAATCCAAGTTTGAGTGTACACGTTTTATGTAATTTTTCATAAATCTACGCTCACCTACAAGCCATAATTTTCAAGTTATTCGCGATAACCTTTTTTCATGACGCTCAAATTATTCACGATAACCTTTTTTTCATAACGCTCATTTAACCGTATACAGTATAATTATCTCTGTTTGAATTTTCAATATTTGCTCCTGATTGTTTATAACTTTTTTTTTATTAGGAAGAACCTTTGGTTAAGAAATTGTTTTTTATTTTGAATTAATTTTTGGCAAAAAATAAAACTTTTGACTCTCGTAATATTTTTGCATACGACAAGCCATTATTCTCGGCCTTATAAACAATGTATTCTTTATATATCTACGCCCACCTGCAAGCCATAATTTTTAATTTATTGGCGATTACTTAGTAGTAGTAAATTACATAGACTACCAGTAATATAGGATTGTACAGTAGGGTGGTCCAAAAATGCATTGGAATTTTTTTTTCATGAATTTTTATGTGAACACCCCCCCAAATTTGTTCGAATCCACACACAAATAAATCCCTTTTTTTTCTTTTGAAAAAAAATGATATTTATAAGTAGAAAAATGGGTTTTCCGAGTTCTTAGCGCTAATTATAAATTTGTTGTGGTCTTTTAAATGCGAATTGTTTCTAGTACATAAAATATTACTTTATACTGAAAATTAGATGTTTTCATGAACTGATTAAGCAGTTTATCATTGTTTTTAGCAAATTTCTCATAGAATGGACCACAACAAATTTATAATTAGCGCTAAAAACTCGGAAACCCCATTTCTTCACTTATGGAGTTTATTTGGGACCCTATAAAACAGACCTATGGAGCTGGTATTTGAAAAGTGATTTTTTATTCGCATTCTATGGCTAATTGTGAAGATAAATGTTAAGTTTCAACTCGATTGAGATAATATTGAGGATTCTGAATAAAATTTACAAAAACGTATTTTTTTCTCATGGGAAATAAATGTTAAACTTCATGGGGCTTGCGGCACCCCTAAATATCATTTTTTTTCAAATCAAAAGAAATGGATTTATTTTTGTGTGGATTAGAACAAATTTGAGGGATGTCCACATAAAAATTCGAGAAAAATAATTTTTGGACCACCCTATTGTAAAGTGTTCCACCATATTACCTTTTGCACTGCAATAGTTTGTATTATTATATTACTTCAAATGATTTATTAGGTAAACGTCACATCATCGTGCAAAAAAATGTTAAGAGAAAATTAACTTCGTTACAATCGCCTGAGCGAGATTCCACTGCAATCAAATTCTAAATGAAAAAATTATTTTACACTATATATAAGATATATGTTTTTCACTCTGCATATAAAATTTCCGAATTCTTATACTCCTTCCTCGTTCCTATGCTTCTTTCAAATTTCACAAAGAATGGTCATAATATATCAAGGTCTATTGCCAAAACAGATAGTATATTCTCAAAATCCAGTCGACGCTTATTTTCATAAATAATAATAAAAGTCCCACTTTTCAACCTCAAAACTGTTCAAGTGAACGACCTAAGTTTTCTTTTAGATTAATGAATAATATAAAAATATCCTTAAAAAGTGACAGAATAAATAGGGCATGCTCTCCGGTGATCACGTGACCAAACCAGTCCTTGGTTATGAAACTTTTTTTGGTGTTCACCATGTCCAAACGCAATGATGTATTGCTCTCAAAATTTGGAATATAGAAAATGAGACAATAAATTGCGTTTTTATATTTAGTTTCAGTAATAATTTTGAAAAAAACTTTCCATGTAAAAAATAAATGTGGAAAATTTCATAACCGAGTTTGGTTATGTGATCTCTACTTTACCGACGTTGAAATGCTCCAACAATAATGACAGGTTAGGTGTGTGCAGATACATATTTTTTGATTTGCAACGAATGTGCACGATAACGTTGCAACGAATGTGCAACGAATGTGAATGGTAATAATTTTGAAAAAAAATTCCATGTAAAAAATAAATGTGTAAAAATATTTTCATTTTTTTTGGTGCTCACTACGTCCACACGGATTGAGATATCGTGTTTAGAATTTGAAAGATTGAATAAAAAGCACTAGAGAACGTTTGTACACATCAATATGTTTATAATTTCAAGGAAATTTCATTTATAAATTGATAGAATACCATTCGAGTTGCAGCACGTGCAGGTAATTTTTGGTTTGATGCATTTCAGATTCACGTATGTTGATAACTGACACAAATTTTGGATTAAGTCGTCTGAACATTCAAAAAAATAATATAAACAATAACACTTGCACATTCATTGCAAATAAAAAATAAGTATCTGCACACACGTAACCTGTCATTATTTTTGGAACATTTCAACGTCGGTAAAGTAGAGATCACATAACCAAGCTCGGTTATGAAATTTTCCACATTTATTTTTTACATGGAAATTTTTTTTCAAAATTATTACTGAAACTAAATATACAAACGCAATTTATTGACTCATTATCTTTATTCCAAATTTTGAGAGCAATACATCATTGCGTTTGGACATGGTGAACACCAAAAAAAGTTTCATAACCAAAAGGACTGTTTTGGTCACGTGATCACCGGAGAGCATGCCCTTTAATGCATAGACGATATCCCGAAAAATCCACGACTTTTCAGCTACACCCCCTGGTTAAACATTCACGTATAAATGTTTTTTTAATTCAACATATATTAATATATCTATTTATTAATTCAAAAGACGCTTTTGTAAATTTCATGCATAATTGTCAATATCAGGTGAATCTAGTTGAAATTCAACATTTCCCTTTATAATAATGATCAGCAATAATCGATGCAATTTGAGAAACATAATTGTTGTAATAAATTATTATTATTTATAACTATCTTTTCATATAGTAATGCTAGATAGTTAAGCTTTTTTAGAAATCTTCAACGTTTTGTCTGTTTTTAACTTAGTAAGATAATAATTAATGCAAGTTAACAATCAGAAATAGTCAAAGAATCAATTATTGTTCTTCTGAAATATTCAGATTTTCTTTGGCTTTTCGATTGAGTAGCAATAATAAATTTTATTATTAATATTAATATTAATTCACATTAAAAGGCTCTCAGTAACTACTTCAAGTAAAATTTACATTTAATATGATCCATGTTGAAAATTCAAAGAATATTTCAAATATCTGTTTCATTTCAAATAAATATATTGACAAAAAATGAGAGATGATTTGAAGAATAATTTTCTCCTATTTTCATTTATCATTTTTTCATAACTAAACAGCCAAAGCAAATTTGAAATTTCAGAAAAAAACCCAAATTTATAGCATTACTATAGGAGAAGATAGTTATACATAATAATAATTTCTTCAAACAATTAGTTTTGTTAACTTGCATTTATTATTATCTCACTAAGGTTTAAGTGTATCAATAAATTTTTTAAACTATTACACAGCCACACACAAAAAAATCGTTTTTCGGGCCTGGAGGTCAGACCATGTTGACTATATGTTTTTTGGGTCGCTGAATCCGAATCCGAGGTCCAGAAAACCCCAGCACGTCAGGTTCTGACATAACCTTATAAAACCTCATAAAATTTTATTATTTCTAGTCCGTGGATCAGACTATGTTTATTATATGTTTTTGGGGTCGCTGAATCCGAATCTGAGGTCCAAAAAACTCCAGCGAGCCAGGGTTCTGACATAACCTCATGTAAATTTTTTTTCTCAAGTCCGGGGGCCAGACTATGTTTATTATACGCTTTTGGTGTCGCTAAATCCGAGGTCCGAGAACCCCCAGCACGTCAGGGTTCTTACATAACCGCATAAGACCTCATAATTTTTTTTTTCACGTCTGGGGGTCAGACCATGTTTATTCTATGTTTTTGGGCTCACTGAATCCGAATATGACGTGCTGTGTTTTTTTGGACCTCGGATTCGGATTCAGCGACCCCAAAAACATATAATAAACATCGTCTGACCCCCGTACTTGAGAAAATGAAATTTTATGAGGTTTTATGAGGTTATGTCAGAACCCTGACGTACTGGGATTTTTGGACCTCGGATTCGGATTCAGCGACCCAAAAAACATATAGTCAACATGGTCTGACCTCCAGGCCCGAAAAACGATTTTTTTTTGTGTGGCTGTGATATGTTTCTTAACAATCCCTAAACGACTATTAATTATCACCTCACACTGATTAAAAAGTTGAAAATAAGTGGAAAAATTAGGAAAGAACCGCGACTTTCTAACATTTAGCTAAGAGAAAATAGTTATGAAAAATAATAAATTATTCGAACTATCTTTTCTGTTAACTTCAATGAACTCAATTACAATCCGCAATTCACAATTCAATTAACAATTACTCTTATAGAAAAATTGGAAATAATTTGAGAATTTCGCAAAAACCGCCACTTTCTAACTCTATTCTTAAAGTAAATTGCTAAAAACAAAAATAAATTGTTTAAACATTTTATGTAAGCATCGAAGTATCAGTAGAATGTAGTTTTTTATGTGTTAGAAATAATCTGTATTGAAAAATCGCAAAAAAATCATGATTAGCGCCCAAAAAACCAATTTTTTACTTATATGGTTTTTTGGGACCCTATAAAATAAGCTTATGGGGGTGATATATAAAAAGTAATCATTGATTCGTATTTTCTGGCTCATTGTAAAAAGAGATGTTTAGTGTCAACTCGATTCACATTGACAATTCTAAATTAAATTTACAAAAGCGTATGTTTTCTTGTGGAAATACGTGTTAAACTTCATGGGGCTTGCGCAGCCTCTCAATATTAATTTTAAAAAAGCGCATTCAATAATTTATTTTTAATTTTGAAACGATATACATGAGAATTTTTAAAAATGCAGTGCATTCTTGGATCACCCTACTGTATTAGTTTCACATAATAATATTGAAGTCATATATATTTTGTCTAGAATTTAGACGAAAAAGAAATGTATAGATAAACCAGAGATATTTATCCTTGAACTAGCTACAGATATTGTTAGAAAAGAATCAATGATATGGATAAAATGTTTAAAACAGGTATTTGAAGTAGAATTTATTGCAAGTATCGTTATTAATGAATTAAATAAATCGTTAAAACAACGATATTATATAGCTGAATTGAGAATGTTGGGATTCTAAATATGGAGCTAATGAAATAGAAAATTAATTTTGCCAGAGATTTTTAATTTATGATTCATTCAACAGTTTACCTCATAATTAAATAAATTATAAGAATATGTTCATTATTAAAATAACTGCAATTAATTGCAGAACGAGTATTTAAACTTTTGTGATATTTTTGATTTTATTTAATTTCTCCGTATTTTTAATTAACCAAAAACTTGTACTTGAAGTTTTGATTTTACTTGACGTCTTTTAGCAAATTCAAAATTATCAAAATCCTTGAATCAAGGTGACAGTTAGTTGTTTCAGAACAAAATTACTTTATTATTATTTATTTAAGCTATCACTGACTTTATTCCTCAGCATTTTTTTGCTTCAACTACAAATATTTACCCTGTAATATTTGCTATAGGATGAATTATTTTAACTACACGTCAATCCTCTAACTGAAACCCAGTTACGAAACATTGAAACCTTGGGACTCTCAGTGAAATCTTGGAAACTTGAAGACTATTTTATGAAAAGGAACAAACAGTTATCGAGTATAAGCTCCTTCATCTATTCTTTCGCTTCCTCATCGGCATATGTACAGAAAACGGCTGGTATATATATTAGCGAGTGGATCTCTTAAAAAACAACAGGTTGCTCTACAAAATTCTAAAAGTGTGATTTTATCTACATATGAGGAAAATGAAGCCCCTTTTCGGTGTCATTATTCTCATGCTCATACTTTTCCTCACTGAAATTGGTAAGTAGCACAATAATAATATATTTTTAAAATACACTGTTAGAAATTTCCTGAAATTTCAGTCAGTTTTCAATGACTTATGTCACTGAAATTTCATAAATTTGGCTTTGAAAATTAATTCGAGACCATATTCATTAATTTTCAGTGACACGAAACTTAATTTTGAAGCAAAAGTTATTGAAATTTCATAAAATTGACTCTGAAACCTTTTTCAATTTCTTGTACATAAAATATTATTGATGGCTGAATAAATTTCACTGTGGTTTACGTAAATTTTATAAACATGCATTGAAAATGTAGTAACATTTTTATCAAGTTTAATAAACCTTAATGAAAATATGAACAAAATTTGAAAATAATTCATGAAATTAAATTTAGAAGTTTTGTATGTGATATTAGGGTGGTCCAAATTTATACCTGTAAAAATTCGACTTTCGATTTTTGGTGATGAAAGCCCCCCATTTTGTTCGTTTCCTGGAAAAAGAAATTCCGTAATTTTTTTTTTTTTTTTTTTTCAACGTTAACCCGTGCCTCCGGGCTTTTGAAATTAACATGAGGTTTTAAATGGGAAAAGCTCGATTTTCAAAAAAATGGAAAAAAGAAGTACTTGTTATACATTTTTTGTCAATTAAAGTATTGTCACCTCTCGAGGAGTATTTAGGGAATAATTTCCACCCAATAGCTTTTAATTTTGACACACCTGAACCCCTTTAATTGTGCCCGGAAAATGCCCCAAAAAATGCAAAATAGCAATTTTCTATCAAACTCATGCTAAAGACAGTATTTTTAGAAAATTTTTCAACATGAATTATTTTTAATCGATAAGTGACGAGTTTCAAAGTATATTTTGAATAATTTTAAATTGTTCAAACAATTTTTATTTGTCTAGACAATTTTTTTCCCCCTGTAAAGAATTAATGACACATTTAAAGGAATTTAAGAGTAATATTTTTTTTCTACAGAATATTTAGCAATTTTTATAATAATTATTATTTGTTTAAACAATTTTTGTTCGTTTAAACATTTTTTTCTCTGCAAATCGAGAAAATTTATTCTTTTCAGCAATGATATAATGATTGCACACGCAAGAATGAATGAATATAATATTCTTTTCAGCAAAAAAGTTTTCAGCAATTCGTTAATTGTGTCATTCATTGCTGAAAAGATTAAATTTTCTCGATTTGCAGAGAAAACAATTTTTAAACAAACAAAAATTGTCTAAACAAATAAACAATATTTTAAAAATTGCTAAATATTCTGTAGAAAAAAAATATATTACTCTTAAATTCCTTTAATTGTGTCATTAATTCCAGAAAGTAAGCATTTTTCACGCTTTACAGGGGGAAAAAATTGTTTAAACAAATCAAAATTGTGTAAATAATTACTATATCCTTCAAAAATGTATTGCTTTCAACTTTCTATAATTCTGTCATTATTTTCAGAAAATAACAACTTTTTACGGTTTTTTTACGATCTTAGAGAGAAAAAATTGTTTGAACAAATGAAAATTGTTTAAATAATTAACAAATAAGTGAAACAAGAACTACTACTTTTGACATTCATCAACTTTGTACGATTTATTCGGAACGATAATAACTTTTCACGATGTACAGGAGAAAAAAATTGTTTAAACAAATACTAATTGTTTAAAAAATTTTAAATTATTCAAAATATACTTCAAAACTCGTCACTCATCGATTAAAAATAATTCATGTTGAAAAATTTTCTAAAAATACTGTCTTTAGCATGAGTTTGATAGAAAATTGCTATTTTGCATTTTTTGGGGCATTTTCCGGGCACAATTAAAGGGGTTCAGGTGTGTCAAAATTAAAAGCTATTGGGTGGAAATTATTCCCTAAATACTCCTCGAGAGGTGACAATACTTTAATTGACAAAAAATGTATAACAAGTACTTCTTTTTTCCATTTTTTTGAAAATCGAGCTTTTCCCATTTAAAACCTCATGTTAATTTCAAAAGCCCGGGGTTAACGTTGAAAAAAAAATACGGAATTTCTTTTTCCGGAAAACGAACCAAATGGGGGGGTTTTATCACCAAAAATCGAAAGTCGAATTTTTTGACCCCCCTAATGGGATATACGATCCGTAGGATATTCATGAACATTTACAAAAAATGCAATGCACTATCTCTTAAAATAGTTTCAAAACTTACATTGAAATTTCAATAACGCTATTTAAATTTCAGTATTGCATGAAATTTCAATGAGTTTTTCACTAACCGTAGTGTGAGAAGCTTCACTAACATTTTATGAAATTTCATGAACTTACTTCTAACAGTGTATATGTTAAATAAGACCATCCGTCAATATCTAGATCGCTTGGATCAGATATCAAGAGTTTTGTGCACGAGCAGATTTTTTTATGGAATCTGGTGCTTGCTTGTACTCAGGTATTTTAGGTACAATTTAATTTACGAGAATTCACGTGCGATACATTGAATCCATTTGATTAATTATGGTTTTATTATTTTTCAATCCATTTAAAAAAATGAAAATTCATAACTCATTTTCCTTTGTCTTCTTACAGAAGCAGCAGGTAAAAAACCAAAACAAATACAAACAAAACCTACAACTTCTGAGCCAGGTAAAAAAAGTCGCAGAAAATATCAAAAGCGCAATGAGGGGTTCGAGTACGGGAAAGATTATGATTCAACTGGAGAAAAGGCTCAACATATGTTTGTAGACCATTTTCAAAACAGAGGTCTACCTAATTCACCTGATGTTACTCTCAAATTGTATCAGGAAAGACACAATCACCGTGGCTTTTACCATTTTACCGAAGATCCAACTGAGTTGTGCCTTAGTGATAGATATGATGAACTTCAAGGACAACACAACGATCCTCTAGTCGAACCACAGCACCAAGAGATGTACAAAGAACTTCAACATTTCCAGGATGGACCGAGTTTCAGAGGAAAATTATTGAAAATTAAGACCGGCTCTTCCAATTTATCTGAAGAAGAAGGTGGTTCCACTACTCATAGACTTGAGGAAGCTCGTAAAAGACTCAAAGAACCTCCCGTCCAACAAGACAACCAACAGTCGTACCAACAGCATCAAGCTTTCCAGAATCAATTTGGTGGTTCTGTATCAAGTTCAAGGAGAAAATTCAAGGAAGAAAATATTAAAAATATACTTGTAGACCATCATCAAGGAAGATATCTACATAATGTCCCTGATGCTACTCTCAAATTGAATACTCCACGACACGCCGGTGGCTCTTACGCACAACATACGTACCAACAGCATCAAGCTTTCCAGAATCAATTTGGTGGTTCTGGATCGGGCTCTGGCTATAATCAACTATACACTGCTCCCCCAATGTCACCATCGATAGATATGCATACACTATTTTACAACCCACCTTCCACAGATTTTCATTTCGAGGAAAATCGGTCGCTAAATAATCCCTCAGCTACAGCATTGATTGATAATCACTATATACGTCTAAGGCGTGAGTATGCGGATCATTCAAGAAGTTCTGGTTCGGGTTAACAAAAGTAAAACTTTAGATCAATGAGGCAAGTATATTGAAAATCAATATGCTATTGTGAATACACCAAAAACCTAATGCAAGTGTGCTTAATCTTGCGTATATTTTATAATTAGGAAAAAATAATAACACATGCGCTTATGGCAATCAGCAGTTTCACGTACACTTTTCTAAAAACCGGGTTTTTGTAATTTTAACTTCAAGATTGCCCTGGCGATTCGATTTTCGACATAGACGGTTCTTTTTGAGCTTCGAGTGTAGTAAATTTATTATTATTTATTATTTCATAGATGTAACAGTAATGTGAGTCATAGGCGTTTTTATGTTTCATTCTATGTAAGGTTTTTTGAAATACATACATAAATTATTGAAAATATTGTATCAATGTTCTTTTCTTTTCAATCAAACTTTTCTATTAATAATATGGCAGAGGTCATGCATGCAATTTATACTGGAATTCTGTTTGGCCTCAAAAAATATCTGGTTAATTTAACTAGACAATTTTCTTATGCTTTTCTAATATTTCTATTATCTGTCTGAATATAACCAAATTTGTCAAAGAATTTTACTTCATCTTTCTAACCCAGGATTTTGAAGAAAAATGTATGTTTCAAGATCACTAATCTCCGGTCAAGTATATGACAAATAGTAATGACATTTATGATGTTATCATTTAAGCGTGTCTTTTTACTTCAAATATTGTAGGTTAGTTTTTTATAACAGTCGAGAACATATTACTGACATATTTTTAACAATCCATATGATACTAGAATGAATCAACAAATAAGTAAATTCCAATTATAATTATTTACAATAATGAACAATAATAACATAAAATATTTGCAAAAATGAATAAAAGCTTTTTTAAATGATTTCACCTTACCAACTTCAATATTTTGAACCTGAATTGCCTGAATTTTTGTTTTTTAAAAGTTTTTTTCAATTTGGAATCATTCATTCCCGAAATCGAATATTTTCTGTTTGACTTCTTCTTGATCGGGAAAGTATTTCTGATTTGGACTTATTTGGAAAATATTTTCAAATTGTTCAATTATTCTAAGCTGTCTCTTATATTTTTTAGTCTTGAATGTGATTAAATCAAATGATTGACTTAAAATTTAAATATTATTTTCAAATTGAATTCTAATAATTAAAACCGATTTCTAACTGATTCACGTGGAATTCTAATAATTAAAAGCGATTCAAATATAATTTTTTCAATCAAGTGAAATTCTCATAAATTTTAATTGAATAGTATGAATTTTAGCTGAATATAATTATTATAATTATGAATGGAATTGTATTCGATTCTGAAACTGAAACTCATTTCTAGTTAATTCAAATGAAAACATAGTACAATTTAAGTTGATTCAAATCCAGAAGAGGAAACTAAATTTAGAAAAAAATTAAAATTTTTAACCAACGAGATGATTTTTTAACTAAAATGATAAATCTTCAGCCAAAAGACGGTATTTCTAACAACAACAAAAAAACAATTTTCAACCGAATAGTTACATTTCTACATAAATAAAAATATCAACCAAAAACGGAATAAGCAAATTTTCACCTGAAAACATTAATTTTTTACAAAAAAAAACAACTGATTTCAACAAATTTTTTCATTTTCATACAGAGATATAGTATTACCTAAACAATGAATTGTTATCAAAAGAGTTGAAGTATCAAACAAGAAAAATTTTCAGGTCAAGAAAGAATGAAAAATAAACCAAATTGATAAATTTTCTAGTCAGAAAGACTAATTTTCCACAGAACAGTTTGTTTCAATCCAAAAATATGAATTTCCAAAAAAAAAGTGAATCTCCAAGTAAATAATTGAATTTTGTACTAAAATAGTTGAATTTTCAACCCAAAAGGATGAATTTTCTACGAAACAGTTGAATTTTCAACCCGAAAATATGAGTTTTCAACAAAAATGTGAATTTTAAACAAGTATGCTTAAAAGTTTAATTTTTCACGAAAAAGTTTAATTTTTTACGAAACAGTTGAATTTTTAGCCACAAAATATGAATTTAAGTATGTGACGGCATATTTTTCTCGGAAAGTATTACCTTTTTCTAAATGTTTGTATACACATTTATAGAGCTCTAGAAAATCTCGAATGTACTTTCTTATAAAAAAGAATAATAATGATTCGAATTTCGAGAAACTTTTTTCGCTCTGCTGGAAAATTTTTTTCTTGGCACTCACACCGTTCTGCCCTGACACTCAACTATTTGGTTTAAATTGATTTTTTTTTGTTGAAAATTAATTTTTCTCACTGAAAATTTAAGTATCCGATTTTTTGTTAAACATTCATCTTTTTCAGACTAAAATTCAACTATTTGTTTAAACAATTGGTTATTGTTCATAACCATCTTTTCTCACAGTTATGCTACAAAGTTGTTTTTCTGAAATCTTTAGTTTTGGTTTGACTTTTTAGTTATGAACAATTAATAAGTGAAACAACAAGAATAATTTTTTAAATAGTATTGTATTGTGATAAGTGAATTATTTGTGGTCTTTTCGTAATGTTTTGAAAAATTAATTTAAATAAAAAGGCTATCTTACCCAAGAGACGAAAACAAAAAATAGAACAATTAGGTGTTGGTGGAAGGATTAGGTTTGCAAATGTCTTGTAAAAGCTTTATTTTGAATTCCAACAAGAAGTTTATTGCAAAGCATAAAATAAAAATTTTATGATATGAAATATACATATTATGTTGTATATAATATGTATGTATCTATGCATTATTACATATTATGTATGTTATTATCGACGAGACGTTTATTCTCCGGGGGGGGGGGGGGGGAGCTGATATTAAAATATATGCAATTCCAAAATTTTTTTGCGCTTTGCAATAAACTTCTTGTTGTCATTCAAAACAAAACTTGTATGAGTCAGTGACAGACCTAGTCCTCCCACCGACTCTTAATCATTCCATTCTTTGTTTTTATCTCTTGTGTAAGATAGTTTTTTTGTTCAAATTGATTTTTTTTATACATTGAGAACAGATCAGAAATAATTCGCTTATAGAAATACAACAATATTTGAAAAATTAATATTGTTGAGATTCACCTATTATTTGTTTATAACTAAAAAGTTAAAGCAAAACTAAAGATTTCAGAAAAAAGCAACTTTTTAACATTGCTTTGAGAGAAGATAGTTATAAACAGTAATCAATTGTTTAAATAAGCGTGTTTGTTATCTTGCATTTGTTATTACCTCACCAAGTAAGAAGTGGCCAAAAAGTTTGAGAATTCAAAAAAAACCGTAATTTTTCATGCACTCATCTAAGAGAAGCTAGTTATAAACAATAATAAATAGTTTGAGCAACTATGTTTCTTACCTTGCATTATTTATTACTTTACTAAATGAGAAATGGATTAAATTTGAAAATTTTAAAAGAACCGCAACCATCTAGCATTAGTAAAGAAGAAGATAGTTGTCAATAATGATAATTTGTTTAAATAATTATTTTTGTGGAATTTAATTAATTAATAACTCCCTCGAAGTGAAAATATTAAAAAGAAACCACAACTTTCTAGCGCCATTCAAAATTTGTCTTGTAAACAATAATAATTGATTATGTAAACAATTGAGTTTGTTTTGGCCATATACTTTTAATTTACATTAATTAATTATTTACCTCACTCTAATTGGAAATTGGAAAAAAAGTGAAACATTTTTTTCGAAAATGCATTTTTCTAGCATTTCTCTAAGATATTATTATTAACAAGAATAATAAATTGTTTTAACAATTATACTTTGGACCACCCTAATGTACATACTGAGCAGTAGAGCAATTTGGAAACAAATTCGTTGAGTAAAATTATATTCAATTTCAAATATGTTTGGCTGAAAAAAAGTTTTCTAATGATTAAAACACTTTTTATATTCAAATTTAAATAAGTTGTAAGATTTTTTTACATTTAAGACAAAATATATAGAAAAGAACATTACGACTGAGAATTGAATTGATGGAATTGCCACGTATGGATCTGGTCTATTTCTGACTGAACTTTTCAAGAATATTAAATAAAGCTTTTTCATTTTATAACAATAAAAATATGATTTACAACTTTATTATCTCGACTCTATTTCATCACCTAAGTATAAATAATCTTTTTTGTCAATAGTGTGATAACTTCTAGTATTGATTCTCCCGAAACGACCATTTGAAAGAAAAAAAAGTTTTAAAAAAACATTCATTTATATTTGAAGAGCTCTGATTTATTCTTATATTAAACAAATGTCACACGCTAATCTTGAGGTCACACTATGGTCACATCTTCCGCGAAAAAGGAAGGAAAATTTTCTAATTTTTTCGCGTAAATTATTTAAGACAAAGATAGATGTTAAAGTTTAACAATTTTTGAGAGTTTGAATAGTCTATGAAACTATTTTTATGTCAACAAGAGAATCCGTGGAGAAATTGCTCAATTTGACCCTGATTTCCGACCTGGCCCCGATCGGGTTGGCTCAATGCGGTTCTGATTATGGCTACTGTTGTCGTCCTGGTCGGGGCCACATCGGGGTACCCTCTTAAATCAGAATTAGTTTAAAAATTAGAATTAAATAAATTTCAAATTACTCCCTGTCTTAATAAGTGAATATTTAACTACTTTTCAGTTCAGTGGCTAGTCTAAAGTTAATGAATTAAATTCAACTTCTCAGATGCAAAGTATATAAGAAACGAGAAAAAACTAAAAAAAGCTTCAATTTATTTGAACCAAATGTCTAAAAATGTATGTTTACGGACGCATTTAATTAGTCAATAAATATACAATCATCAACTATTATCAATTATTGTAGGTATTTTTTAAATCTGTTTAGAGTTAACATTTTTCTTGTGAAATTTGAATTTAATAAATTATTTAACTTGTACCAAAAGTTTTTTGAAGACGTAAAATCTTTTAGTTTTAACCATTTCTAAGAGATCAAAATGTACCTTTCATTGATAAACCTTGGGAACAAATTCACTGAATAAAATTGTATTCAAATTAATTGAATTAGACTAAAATTCAATTTCCTAATCATTTAATAAAATGTTTATCTCGAGATATTTTCTTATATTTTACAATATTAAAGTCAAAATATATAACAACAGAACATCACAACTTATATTTTTTTCTAATGTCGCTTGTTTTGTAAATAGCGAATAGTAAATCAAGGTTCTCTATTTTATAGTAATAAAAAAAAGTTTGAGTGGCGCTTTATTGTTTCCTCTGAAAACATTTCAAACGATTTCCTAAAATTTCGAAAAAGAATGTAGAAGATTTAAAAATGAAAATTTTCAAGTTTGCAAGATTGCAAAATTTTCTAACAAAATCTTAATGATTTTTTATGTTGAAAAATTAATTTAAAGAGATTATTTTAAAAATTTGCAAAAATTTCTGAAGATTTAAAAAATTTCCTACAATAAATCTGAAAACTTTTATGGCAATTTTGCAGAATCAGAAAATATTTTAGGAAAAATACGAACAATTTTAAAAGATATTTAGGGCGCAGTCCCATGGATACATATAAGCAGAGTAGCAGATTTGCGGAGTAGTAGATTTTTTCGACCAATCAGATGATTGCTGGGAATTTGCTGAAAAGTTTCCTGAAAGAGATAAGTTCAAGCCGTGCAGGGACTAGGGAATAGTTTAGCGCCTGTCCTCGTGATTTTTTCAAATATTCGAAAAGTGATAAGTGAAAATGGAAATTGGCAGTTAAAATATTTTTCAAAATGAGTAATAACGACGGAAATCAGTCTGGGATAAGTACTGATATAATAAAGTAGAATATTACTATGTTTTTGTAAAGAATTTGTGCAAAAAAACTAAATTTGAGGTGTTATAAAACATATTTTAAAGCTGAAAGGGTATGCTAACCAACAAACAAAAACTTGCAGTTTTTGAAAAAGTATACAAAAATATAATAATTTCGTGAACAATTCCAAAATTTATGTACTGAATTTATTGACGCAATGTTTTCTAACAAAATTGTGATTGAAGTTCTGTTTACTTTTTCGATATGCAGGTTAATCTATATGGTTATCCTACAATAATTGTTATTATCTTCTGAAATGAAAAATAAAATGTTAGAAACCGTTCGCTTATGTTTTCAATAGAATTATTCAAAAATTCAAAAAAGTCAGAATATGCAAGGATTTAAGGGAATTCAGAAAAATCAAGGGCTTTTGAAAATTCAAGAAATTGAGATTTCCACAGATTTCGAGAATTCAAGGAATTTATGAAATTCAAAATATTCAAGGAATGTACGGAATTCAGGGAATTCGAAACATTTAAGGAATTCGGGCAATTCAGCCTATTTAAGGAATTTAGGAAATTCCGAATATTTAAGAAAAACCCAGAATTTGAGTGAATTCAAAGATTCTCAGCGATTTCAGAGCATTTAGAAAATGTAGAGAATTCACGAAATTCAGAATATTGAAGGAATTCAGGGAACTTATAGAATTTTAGGGATTCCAGAGCAATAAAGGAATTCAATTCAGTCATGAAATTGAAGGACTTGAAACAGTTCACAGAATGCAGGTTATACTGAAAATTCTAGGAATGTCAAGTGTTACACAATGGCGAAAAACTACGCGGAATTTCAGGGAAGTCATGGAATGCAGAGAATTTTAAGAATTCAAGAAATCCATAATATTTATGGAATTGAAGGATCCAGGGAATTTAGAGCAGAATTTAGAATTTAGATCCAGGGAATGCAGCAGATTCAAAGAATGAAACCAATTTCGTTGAATTCAAGGGATTCAAAGAATTTCGAATATTCAAGGAATTCCGGACATTCGAAGATTTCAGACAATTCAGAGAATTTCATAGATTTTAGAGCATTTAGATAATTAAAGGAATTCAAAGAATTAAAACCATTTTGGGTATTCAGAACATTAAAACAATTCAGGAAATTAAAAATATTCGAGTAAAATTGTAGATTTAATATTCCTCATTTTTTGATAAACTAGTGAAATATTCTACTATTTTACCAAAGTAGCAAGAAATATAATCGGAACAGAAAGTTCCTTATTGACACAACAAATTTGCCGGACTAGAAACTTTAAATACAGCAAAATTTGCCGGAGCTTAATACTCGACCCTTAGGGAATCTGTCAAATTTTCATTGTTCTAAACTAAATATAAAACTCTTTACTTTGAAGAAAGACATACATTTTTGTACTGTTTCAAATAATAAACTAAGAAAGTTAAAGATTCCACTCCTTCTTGAAATTAAAAAATTGTAATTGTAATAGATTCTAACAAGTGGTTTAATTATTTTCATTGAAACTATTATCAGAAGTCAAGAAGTTTATAGTCTTTTTCATTATTAAATTAAACATTGATTTAAAAATGATTGGTTTCTAATTATTAATTTTATTTCATTATATAATTTCAAACATTTGAAATTTATCTCAAACAATTTCATATGTTATCAATTAAAAATTATCATTTTCTTGTTACATTTATGTGCTTTTTTCACAATTTAAAAAATAAAACGAACCAATAAGAAAAAACGGGAATAATGAAACAAAAGCATCTTTCTTCAAATATACTCAAATGATATTAAGTATTTAACTTAAATATAAAATAAAATACAGAATTTTGATTTTATTAAATCGTTCAGAAGAATAATAAAATGCAGCCATACACGTTTTCATTTTTTTTCAATTAACTAAAAGAGATTATATGAATTTTGGTATATACTTATTCTTGCTGAACACGAATACTAATTAAAACATTGTTTTTCACAAGTATCAGTTTTTAAAAAACTGAGCCCAAGGCAGAAATAAAATATCCGATTTAGACAATATTGGGAAAATCGAAGTCCCTTCGTCACCTCCAAATTCGGGATAAGTAGTAAAATATTTTGTATAAACTTGGCTAGTCATCCCTAATTTTTGGAACGACTAGTCCATGCCCTTTTCCAACTATCCCAATATTTCAGGACGACTAGACACAGTCTAAAAAAATATTTATTATATCGATTTAGTTATTATATCTGTTCAAAATCAATCATTATATTGAATATTATATATATTATATTAGAAAACATTGCGTCAATAAATTTAGGACATAAACTTTGGAATTGTTCACGAATAGTGATGCATATCGATCATTTTGAAATTTTTCAAAAATCTCGTCAGATGTAATTGAAACCTTGAAACACCATACTCATCACATCGAGACGAACGATCACTCAGTCGAGATGATCGTATCGTCTCGATCGACTTTTTTCATTGCAAATTCTTGATCTCCATTACATTTCAGTTCGATCAGACTATGTTTTAAGCAAATCTCGATTTTGTCCAAAAATGATCGATATGCATCACTATTCACGAAATTATTTTTGTATACTTTTGCAGAAACTGCAAGTTTTTGTTTGTTGGTTAGCTTACCCATTGCAGCTTTAAAATATGTTTAAAACACCTCACATTTAGTTTCTTTGCACAAATTATCTACAAAAACATAGGAATATTCTACTTTATTATATCAGTACTTACCCCAGACTGATTTCCGTCGTTATTACCCATTTCAAAAAATATTTTAACCACCAAATTCCATTTTCAGTTATCACTTTTCAAATATTTGAAAACATCACGAGCACAGGCGCTACACTATTCCCTAGTCCCTGCACGGCTTGAACTTATCTCTTTCAGAAAACTTTTTAGCAAATTCCCTGAAATCATCTGATTGGTCGAAAAACCTACTCCGCGAATCTGCTACTCTGCTAATATGTATCCATGGGACTGCGCCCTTAGAAGATTTCAAAATTTTGAAAAGATTTGAAAGCTTTTTAAAAATTTTGAAAGGTTTCAACTTTCAAGAGAATAAACCAATTTTCTTCAGAATTGAAGTTTGAAAAATTATATCGTTTAGTAGAAATTCAATCGTCTTTGTTGAAAATTCAGCTTTTATCAATAATTTTGTTTTACTTTGCAATAAAAACTTACCAGGCGTAACATAAAACTACAGTATTTATATAATTGGTATATATAGTATATATAATTGGTAATTTAAATTAATAATTAAATTGTTCATGAATTTTTTAAATAAACAGTACAATGAAATACAAAAAATATAACAAAAAATGTACAAAATTCGTCCGAATAATTGCCAAAATTATTACTGTCCTGTGATTTTTGTTGTTACACATTGAATTTATTTGTAGGTTCCTGTAAAAACGGGTTTTTTTTTGTACTTATATGTAAAAATAGTTCAATCATTTCATCTATTTGATTAAACATTCGACTCTTTGGCTTTAAAATGCAAAATTTTGTTTGAAATTTTCTTAATTTCTTTAATGAAATTTTTTTACTCGAAATTCAACGGCATGGTTGAAAATTAATCTATTTTGGTAGATGATTGAAAGAACTTTTTTTATTAAAATATAACTATTTTGTTGACAATTTTTTTTTTCAAAATTAATTTTTTTATCTGAAAATTCAACTATTCCATGCTTGGTTGAAAAAATTATCTTCTTTAGTTGAAAATTCCTGTATTTTGTTGAAAACGTCTACATTTTGTTGAAAATTCTTTTTTTGTGGTGGAATGGTCCTGGTGCCTGATTCATCTTTTTCATTAAAAATTCATTTCTTTGGTTGAAAATTTTTTTTTGTAGAAAATTAATCATCTTGGTAAAAATTTATCTTTCCGGTTGGAAAATATTTTTGTATTAAAAATCATTTTTTCTAACTGCAAATTTTACTGTTTTAATCTTCTTCGTTAAAAATTCATCTTTTTGGTTAAAAATTTAAGTATGTTGTTGAAAATTCGTTTTTTTTTGTTTAAAAAATTATTTTGCTAACATTTTAACTATTCTATTCTTGATAAAAAATCTTTCTTTTTTTGTTTCAAATTCATGTATTTTGTCCGTCAATACCGTCGGTACCGGTAACAAACAATTACGAGTACCGTTAATAAGATATTTGAGAAAATTTCAAATGATTTAGGTTTCAATTTGAAAGATTAATATTTCAAGTTCTTTGAAGATTTCAAAATATATCGAAAAAAAAATCTGAAAGATTTTAGGACAATTTTTTTAATTTTGCAGAATTTTAACAGTTTTAGGAAAACTGAATTATTTCAAAAGATAGTTTAAAGTTTCAAAAGTTTTAAAAATATTCGGAAATAATTAAAATCTTGATAAGATTAAACGAAATTCGAAACAAAATGTAGATTTTCCAAGATTTTGAAAAATTTTTTGAAGATTCAAAGAGTTGAAAGGTTTCAAGATGAAAAAACATTCCTTAAGATTGCTCAGAAAATTTGAACTTTTTTTTATATTTTGAAACATCAATTTCAGGAAAATATTCAAACAGATTTTATAACAATTCAACAGATTTACAAAATTGTCGAAAAATAATCTGGGAGAATTTGACGATTAATTTGAAACTCCGTATTCTCATGTATACTGGCTTTCTGATGACGGATATGATAATTAAAATAAGCGCAAATTTGATTTTTAAAGTAAAAACCCCCAAAACAGTTAAGCCTTCATGTTTTTCCGCTTACTTCAGTAAATAATGGAAATTCACGAGAGAGGTTCAAATAAAAGTTTTAGATCTTTTGGAAATACACATTTTATGTGACATACAGTTTTTCGGAAAAAACAATATTTTTCGAGAAATGAAGAAAAATGTTGGTAAAAAAGTGTACAATTGCTTAGAATGGGAAAAGTGGAAATTTTGCAGATTCAATTAGCAAATAGTGAACCACTGTAGATTAGTAGAAAATTACTACTTCGATTAGTCGACATATTTCCTAATTTAACAGTGGAAAACTAATTACTGGGTAAAAAAAATATTTAGAACTGATGTAGGTATATAATAATTTTAAAAATATATATAAACATGCAAATCGTGCAAAATAGAAGAGTTTAATGAAACGACGCTATAGTGTAACATTATTATCACTGTCGAAACAAAAAGAAGGCCACATTGAAAAATTTTCAACTTCCGCTTTTAAAATATTGCCTTGTGACTGTTTGAACAAGGTAAGAAGAAAAAGGTTTTTAATAGTCTTAGAATGATATTGGATCAATATGGACTGAAAATTAATTCTGCATATTCAGGGTCCAAATTGAAATTATTTAGCAAACTTTGAAAAAATTATTAGCCTTGAATAAACATCATGATAGACGTGAAAAATTGAGTTGATTAATAAAATAACGCGACGGTGTAACATTCTTAGCTTTATTGTAATTATGAAAATGTTATATTGTGAAATTGTAAACGTGACGTACCTTGTCTTGAATTTAAAAATATGCAATTCTGATTGTTCGAACAAAATTAAGATAAATAAGGATTGTTCACAAACTCAAAATCACAAGGGATCCATGGGCTCAAAATTAATTATACACGCTACTATTTGACAGAGTTCTGTTTCCGATTTTCAAACATTTTTTCGGATATAAATATTTATAATTTTCAATGGAAAATTGTAATTATTCAGCACACTTGAGAAATATTACTGTTCGTATATTTACGACTTACTTTAACGTTTATAATATTTTATCTAAAAATTTGTCTGCATTTCCTAGATGTCATGCTAAAATAATCAATTCAAGATTTCCCGCTCATTTACAGACCTAGACCTCCCACCCACTCCCCATTAATCCATTCATTGGTTTTGTCTCTTGTGTGAGATAGCGTTTTTGTTTAAATTAATTTTTTTCAACATTGGGAACAGAGCAAAAATAATTCACTTAAAACAGTAGAATACTACTTAAAAAATCACTTCTTTCAAAGTTCTTTTATTATGAGTTGATAACTAGATAGTCAAAGCATAACTTAAGATTTCACAAAAAACAACTTCCTAGCATTACTCTGAAAAAATATAATTATGAACAAGAAGCTATCGTTGAAATAAGCATGTTTGCTAGCTTGCATCAATTATCACCTCATTACAGGAAAAGTGTACAAAAAATATGAGTGTTCAGAAAAAACCGCAACTTTTTAGCACTTATTTGAGGCAAGATAGTTATAAGCAATAATAAATTGAGATGCTTTGTTGAATAAAAAATCGAACGTATTATGAACAAGTTCCAATATCCATTTTTTACATAAAAGTGACCATAATCAGGCCTGACAAAATACATGAGAGGTCATCGACAGAGGTTTTTCTATTTGGCAAAAAAAAAACCGAAACCATTTCATCGAGCAGAAGCCGAGTTTCCGCGAGTTGAGTTTAAAAAGTCATTGATTTTCGTACAATGAAAATTTCCGGCTTTTCATTTTTAGTAAAGAAAAAACTATCAATTTTATTTAAAAAATTCTGAACAAAGTTGTGCGGCAAGTTGAGCCGCACATTGTCATATTTTTTGAGCGGTGAATTTCCCAATTTGGTTATTTTGGGAAATTTTTCCGCGGTTCATTTTTGCAATTATGAAAAATATGTACAAAACACTTTTATATTTATATTTATATATATTATATAATATATATATAATATATTATATTTTATATTTATATGACTTTTATATTTTTAAATTTTTTTTTCAAAAAATTCGAAAAGCATGAGAATAAGCATAAAAATTATGAAAACTTTGATAAAAATATCCTATTTGTAACAATGTTTGAACAATAAAAATATATGCTTGCTAACGTTATCAGCTAGTAAACCACGTATCGCACCTGCTGTAAAGGTATATTTTCACGTAGGACTTCACGTAAATATGATAAAATTACCGAAGACGCAAAAAATACATATTCTTACATTATTTGTACATTATTTACACTTTTCAGTCCTCCAAGCAGTTAATAAACAGAAAAATATTTGGTTGAATTTAAAAATTAAAAGTGGAAAAAATAGAGATTAGACTGTTTAAATTTCAAAGTGAATTCCGAATAGGTAAAAATTCAAGAAGTCAAAATTTACACGATCTTTAAATTATGAAGTTCTTAAGACATTGGAAAGTTGTACATTCATAACCATCCGGCTGAAAAAGAAAGGCGATACAATACTTATTCTTTTTTATTTTATATATATATATATATATATATATATGTGAAAATCTAGTTAATTCAAGAGAAAAAGGAATATGGAAGTCAATAAAAATTTGCCAAATATTAATAATAGGGATATTTTTATTTATTCTTTCAGGATTATCATTTTTCATTTCTTTTTTTCTACAGAGAAAGGATAGGTGAATTGTAAAGTGAAATTGAATAAGATTTAGTTAGTTAGTCGGCAGCGTTTTTATCCAATTTTGTTATATAAAAAAAGCTACAGAGTTTTCTGTGCATTATTTTCGTCTCGTATAATTTCATAATGCTTCAATCAAATTCTAAATAAATAAAAAAATATTTTACACCATAGTATGAGATATACTTGGTGTTTTTTTTTTAACTTGAGACATCGAAATATCTTAAAACATACACGAAAGTTTATTTAAGACAGTCAGGAATTAGTACATATGTATGGTTAGAAATTACCTTGTCTCAAATTGGCACCGCTTATTTCAGGAAGTCAAATTCTGGATGTGTAAAACCTTTTTCTTCCGATCTAACTTTGATATGACCTTGATCTAACCTTGACCTTGGTACCCTGAGGTCAAGCGGGCCTCGGATTCAGATTTAGCGACCACCACAACATATGAGTATAATAGTCTAGTCCCATGTAGCTATATCTTAACCATATGAACCATCTATATATTTAAATAAAATGACCTTAAAATCTTAGAGGTCGTCACAGAAAAATACAAACATACATATCTTGTCATAAAATCTCCCATTCTTTCAGAATCTGCAGTCAGAAGTTTGTTTTTAAAAAATTAACGGAATTGATCTTGAAATGACCATGACCATGACTCGATAAGTTCAAATGGACCCCGGATTCGGATTCAGCGACCCAAAAAGCCTAAATTATAGTAGCTATATTCTCCCAAATGACTTTTCTGCCAATTTGACCTTCAGATGCCCTTGACCCAGATGTGCTGGGTTCAAACGGACCTCGGATTCGTGCTCAGCGGGTCAAAATATATGGGAATATATCTGTCGCGTCTGTAGATCAGAAAAGTGTTTTTTTTGTGTGCCGGTGTTATCATCTCACTGAGGTTTAAGTGAAAGGTGGACAGAAAAATAAATATTTCAGAAAATGCTGATTTTTCTAACATTAGTCAAAGACAATATTGGCAAAAATATTGATACATTTTTTAAACTATTAGGTTTGTGAAGGACCCCCCAGCGATTGTGAATTATCACCTCACTCTGATTGAAAAGTTGAAAATAAGTTGAAAAATGAGGAAAGTACCGCGACTTCCTAACAATTAGTTAAGAGAAAATAGATATAAGAAATATTAAATTGTCGAAACAATCACATTTTTCAAGTTGCAATACTTTATTATCTACATAAGCGAAAAGTGGACACAAAAGTAATAATTTTAGAAAAACATCAACTATCTAACATTAATATAGGAGAAGATAGTTAAAAACAATAGTAACATATTAAATTGAATTGTTCAAACAATTATTTTTGTTAAGTTTAAATAATTAGTACCTCACTCTTATCAAATTTCTAGAAACAATAATTAATTGTTCAAACAATTTATTTAAACATCGAAGCATCAGTCGAAAGTAGTGTTTAATGCACTGGAAACAATTTATATTGAAAAAGCTGAAAAATAATCATAATTGGCGCGAAAAGCTCGAAAAACCCAATTTTGCATTTGTATGGTTTTCTTGGGACCCTAAAAATAGGCTTATTGGGTTGATATTTGAAAAGTAATCATTGCTTTGTATTATATGGCTAATTGTGAAAGAAGTGTTGAGTTTCAACTCGTTTCACCCAATATTGATGATTCTAAATAAAATGCACAAAAGCGTTTTTTTCTTATGGGAAATACGTGTTCAACTTCATGGGGCTTGCGCAACCTCTGAATATCAATTTTAAAAAACGCATTGAATAATTTATTTTTTATTTTGAAAAGATATACATGAAAATTGAAGCGAAAAAATGCAATGCATTATTGGATCACCCTACTGTATTGGATTCACATAATAATATTAAAGTTATACATATTTTGTCCAAAATTTACATGAAAAAGAAATGTATAGCTAAGCCAAAGATATTTATCCTTGATCTAGCTACTCTCGATATCGTGCTCATGGAATAGAATTATTATAATAGTGTTTAAAATGTAAATATGTGCAATTAATTGCAGAACTAGTTTTTACACTTCTGTGATTCTTTTCAAATTTATTTCATTCCTCCGTATTTTTAATGAACCAAAAATGTGTACTTAAAGTTTTTATTTTACCTGACGTCTCATAGCTAATTCAAAGTGATACAAATCCTTTAATCTAGGTTACAATTTCAATTTAAATTAAATTTCTCAGTATTTTTCTGTTTCAACTACAAATATTGTCCGAAAAGGGCGTATCGAAAAAAATAAAGTTATTTGCGCGAAGTTCTGAAAGCAGTGAAAACTTTCTTTTCGGAGTCAAAAACACTCCCCTAAAGTTTCATAAAAAAAATCCTTCTGTCTCCGCATCGTAGATACAGCTAAAAATCACAAAAAACGAAGCACTTCTTCAAATTTCAACAGCAAAAAATTATTTTTTTTCAAATTTAAATTATCGATAAAAATAGTTCAAAGCAAGATTCATACATGTATAGCGATAATTCCATTAAAATTTTTCTTACCCTCCCTAATTGACTTTGTAGTTTCACAAAATCGAAAAAAGTCGACTTTTTCGCTATTTTCTTAGATTTATGGTCAATTTCTCGACCATTTTACCATATAATGTATGATATACGTTAATCAAATGTATTGCTCTTTATTCGACAATAAAATTGATTTCCGGTATATAAATGATCAAGAAAAATAGTTTAAAGCAAGTGAATTTGTCATTACATAGCAAAAAATAATTGAAATATTTTTTACCCTACCTAAGTGACCTTTAAATTTCAAAATACCGAGAAAATGGACTTTTTCGCTATTTTCTTAGAGTTATGGCAATTTTTTCAACTATTTGACCATGAAGTGTCTGATATACGTTGAGAATAATATATTTTCAATATGGCATGTCAATAATATATGCAGAAGGTCGATATTAAAATCATTTTTATTGATGTTGGATTACTCGTGGTTGTGGTGGACCCACACTGGTAGTATTTATCCACCCAGAAACACTACCCGAATCGGGTAGTGAGGCAATGGACTTTCGAGTTCGAACTGCTAATCAAATTTTTTTTTTTATAAGAAAATATCTGAAAGTGATATATTGATCTTTATTTCACAAAGAAATTAATTTTTTGTATCTAAATAAGGTATAAATGTTTTCAAGTGTACCTAGATTTACACTTGTACAGTGAGAAGGTAATTTAAATAATTCTTATCAGGTCAGAATAACTGACGATAAAAAAAACCCAGAATTCAATTTTTTCGCTATTTCATCGAAGTTATATGACTTATCAACCATGTGTCCATCATACGAGTATTATATATTTCTTAAAATATATCCTTGATAAAATCAAATGAAAAAATAGTCGGAACATATATTTGCTCGTTATAATGTCATTAAATTATCAAAGTATTACTTTTATGCTGATTTCTGATATTAGTTTCAATTTGGACATCCTGTTTAATTTTTGAACCGAATTGATTTGTAGTTTCAACAATGAGCTAAATCTAAAATACCTAATTTTTTAATATTAGATGATATTTTGATGCGTTCACGGGCCGCTCACTAACCCCCAGAATCAAAACAAACATGGTTCACTTCAATTTTTGAGTGCATCAAGGTTTTGTTTAAATTTTACCAGTGCACCACGGCTCACCAGGCTTTTGTTTACATTTTGTTTTTCCTAACCGCTTTTTCAGAAAAATAATTCAGTTCAGTTTTGACTGTCCAATCGCGAGTATGTTATAAGAGAGCTGGAACACTCGAATATTAAACAGCATTTTTTTCGCAATAAATTCAGTAAACAGTGTATGTGATTTGTTAGTGGTTTGAGTTTGAAAAATGGATTTGTTAAGCGAATGCCCAATCATTGGAAAAACAGTGAGTTAAGTAACCGGAGGTTACCTACACACTTTGATGTAATGAGATACTATTTTTTCGAATGCGAAAAAATTCGAACTGAAAAAGAATCTAAAAGATACCCAAGTTTTCCTGATATTTCGCGTTTAGTTGTGAAAAGGCTGCAGGATATGTGGAAAGAATCTTCCATCCCAATTCTTACAGAAACAAGAATCGCAAAGATCGTTAAAACAGATCAAGATGAGTTGAAGAAATTGAAAAAGTCGCATGGAAGAGATAAAAATAAATCTTGGTACAAGCGCAAATTAAATGCGTTTCGTGCAAATAAATCAAAGTTATTTGATATTGCGGCGTGTAAGTGTGATAATGCTTCATGCACTTGTGAGATAGATCTTTCTGAAGCTGCCAGAGTGTTTCTCTTAAACCAGCGATCTTCTAGGCGAATGAGAAAATCATTTTCATCTCTTCCGAAAATTGATTCGGAACAATCAGATCGTCATGAAGTACAATCGAAGCGTTTGATGACTGATATAGTTCAAGATCAAAGTGAAGAAGTTATACAAAGAAAGCGTCAGAATGTGCAAATTGCAGGTGAAAGTTCTCACTGTGGCTTGATTATGGATGAAAATTTAAAAGACAATTACCAGCCCACCAAAGAAGATGTTGAGGATGCATGGGTCCCTTATTGGAATACATTTACGGATCAGAAAAGATTCAATTGTCCAACATTTTCAAAAGTCTGCGACAGATACGGCATCGGATACAGGTCTGCTGCTTTAATGGCTTCAGCAATTCTACAGGACGTGAGTAAGTACATTCCAGAAGTAAAAGGTTTAGTTTTTGACAAGAGTAAACTCTATCGGGAAAGAACAAAAACTCGTCATCAACTTCAGAAAGAGCAGCTCTCTTTGGCTCCAGAAATAAAGGTTTTCTACTTCGATGGAAGAAAAGACGAAACAAAAGTAATGGATGGAACAAGTAAAGGAAAAACACGGCAAACAACAAAACGAGAAGAACATACTTCTCTCATTCAGAAACCAAGAAGTACTTATTTAGGACGCATATCATCATCTTATTCAGATGCAAAAACGATTACACATGATATTCTTGAGTTTTTCTCTGTCAAAGAAATTAATACCTCCAATCTAGATTTTTTTGGTTGTGACGGCTGTCCTACGAACACTGGTAAACACGCAGGTATAATTCGATTGCTAGAATTAGAATTGGGTAAACCGCTACAATGGAGTGTCTGTCAGCTTCATGGTAATGAGATGCCATTCAAAGCTTTGTTTATAAAACTTGATGGAGGAACTTCTGGTCCTAACGATTTTTCTGGTCCAATCGGAAAAAGCTTAGCTTCTTGTGAAGAACTCCTGGTTGTAAACTTCGATTCTATCGACAGTCCTAATTCTCCTATAGTTGATACCCGTGATCTTAGTAGTGATCAAAAGTACCTGCTAGATATATGGAATGTTATAAAAGAAGGAGAGTGTTCTAAAGATCTTGCTCTAAAAAGTCCAGGGAAATTATCGCACGCCAGATGGTTGACTAGGATGAGTAGAACTCTTCGAACTTACATTGGGACAGAGAATCCATCATTTGAAACAAGAGTTTTAGTTCAATTCATCATGAGAGTATATGTTCCAATGTGGTTCGAAATTAAGTGTCAACCATCTATTAAAGATGCCCCGAAACATCTCTGTAAAAGCATTTCTTTGAGTGCTTACCTGAAGGAAGACCTCGCTGAATGTATTAAAAAAGTAATACAAAATAATGCCTACTTTGCTCACCCAGAAAATCTTCGTCTCGCTATGGTATGTGACGAAAGGCAGAAAATCCGCAAGCTCGCAGTGTCTCGAATAATTTCTGCGAGACAATCAACTGAGAAATCAAATCTAAGGAAATTCGAGGTTCCTTCGTTGAATTTTGACGCGAAAGACTACACGGAACTCATCAACTGGGAGAAGTGTAAGATTTCGGAACGGCCATTAACTAGATCGATGACAATTCAAAATCTCACAGAATTCGCAACGAAGGACGAACTCATCTCATTTCCAAAGACATTTTTCATCTTCCATGCCATACTCAAGCAGTGGAAAGGTGTGTGAAAGAAGTCACATCCGCATTTGGCAATCTTACTCCTCTGACGTTAGAGATGGAAGCATCCGATCAAGATTCGAAAGTCGGAAAGCCAAAAACCCATTTTTGAAACGAAAAATGATTTTGTTTCGAAATTGAAATAGGACGAATAAATTGAAACGAATGAAACAAATCAACATAAAAGTAGGTTATTGGTAATACTTTGATAATTTAATGACATTATAAGAAGCAAATATATTTTCCGACTATTTTTTTATTTGATTTTATCAAGGATATATTTTAAGAAATATATAATACTCGTATGATGGACACATGGTTGATAAGTCATATAACTTCGATGAAATAGCGAAAAAATTGAATTCTGGATTTTTTTTATCGTCAGTTATTCTGACCTGATAAGAATTGTTTAAATTACCTTATCACTGTACAAGTGTGAATCTAGGTACACTTGAAAACATTTACACCTTATTTAGATACAAAAAATTAATTTTTGTGTGAAATAAAGATCAATATATCACTTTTAGATATTTTCTTATGATCCAAAATCAATAAAAATGATTTCAATATCGACCTTCTGCATATATTATTGACGTCACATATTGAAAATATATTATTCTCAACGTATATCAGACACTTCATGGTCAAATAGTTGAAAAAATTGCCGTGACTCTAAGAAAACAGCAAAAAAGTCCATTTTTTCAATATTTTGAAATTTAAAGGTCACTTAGGTAGGGTAAAAGATATTTCAATCATTTTTTTCTATGTAATGACAAATTCATTTGCTTTAAACTATTTTTCCTGATCATTTATATACCGAAAATTAATTTTATTGTCAAATAAAGAGCAATATATCACTTTTAAGTATGCCAATAAAAATTATTTTAATGTCAACATTCATTATATATTATCCTTCCAACATATTGCAAATACATTCTGATTAACGTATATCATACATTATATGGTCAAATAATCGAGAAATTGACCATAAATCTAAGAAAATAGCGAAAAAGTCGACTTTTTTCGATTTTTTGAAACTTCAAAGTCAATTAGGGAACGTAAAAAATATTGTAATGGAATTATCCCTATACAGGTATAAATCGACTTGCTTTGAACTATTTTTATCGATAATTTAAATTTAAAAAAAAATGTTTTGCTATTCAAATTTGAAGAAGTGCTTCGTTTTTTGTGATTTTTAGCTATATCTACGATGCGGAGACAGAAGGAATTTTTTTTTTATGAAACTTTAGGGGAGTGTTTTTGACTTCCGGAAGAAAGTTTCCATTGCCATTAGAACTTCGAGCAAACAACTTTATTTTTTTCGATACGCCCTATTGTCCGTGTAGTATTTGCCATAACATGAATTATTTTAACGACACGCCAATCCCCAATCTTAAAACGCAGTTACAAAACATTGAAACCTTTGGACTCTCAGCCTTATCTTAGAGAATTGAACACAATTTCAAGAAAAAGAAGCAAACAGTTATCAAGTGTAAATACATTCATCTATTTTTTCGCTTCCTTATCGATACATGTACAGAAAACGGCCAGTATATCTATGTATTAGCGAGTGTATCTCTGAAGAACCATACATTGCTTTACAAGATTCTAAAAATGTGATTTTTATCTACATATAAGAAAAATGAAGCCTCTTTTCGGTGCCATTATCCTCATGTTCATGCTTTTCCTCACTGAAATTGGTAAGAAGCATCATAATAATATTTTTTTTAAATATTTGTTAGATGTAGACCCTCAGTGAATCTCTAAATCGTTTGAATCTGATGTTGTCTTGTACTCAGGTATATCTTAGGTAAAATTCAATTTACGAGAATTCGCGAGCGATACATTGAATCCAATTGTATCATTAGGGCTTTAGTATTTCTCAATCCATTTTTAACAATGAAAGTTCATAAATCATTTTCCTCTGTCTTTTTACAGAAACATCAGGTAATAAACTGAATCAAGTAAAAACAAGACCTACAGCTTCTGAGCCAGATCATAAACACAGCAGAGACAATGATAGAAAAATTCTTAATATCGCTACCCCTGTAGGCCAGAGAAAATCTCGTCGCTGGATTGGGTTTAAGTTCGGGAAAGATTTTGATTCAACTGGAGAAAAGGCTCAACATATGTTTGTAGACCATTATCAAAACATAGGTCTACCTAATTCACCTGATGTTACTCTCGCATTGTATAAGGAAAGACACAATCACCGTGGCTTTTACTATTTGCCTGAAGAAAAAAATGGTTTATGCAGCACTAATAGATATAACGAACTTCATGATAGACTCCACGACCCTCTAGTCCAACCACACCACCAAGAGATGTACGAGCAGCATCAAGATTTCCAGGATGGATTGAGTTTCAGGGGAAAATTATTGAAAATTGAGCCTGGCTCTTCCAATTTACCTGACGAAAAAGGTGGTTCCAATACTCATAGATTTGAGGGAGCTCGCAAAAAAGCCAAAGAAACTCTCGTCCAACAAGACAACCAACAGTTGTACCAACAGCATCAAGATTTCCAGTATCATTCTGGAGGTCCGGGATCAAGTTCAAGGAGGAAATTCAAGGAAGAGAATACTCAAAATATACTCGTAGACCATTATCAAGAAAGATATCTACATAATGTCCCTGATGCTACTCTCAAATTGAATACTCAACGACACGCCGGTGGCTCTTACGAACAACATACGTACCAACAGCATCAAGCTTTCCAGGATCAATTTGGTGGTTCTGGGTTTGGTTCTGGCTATGATCATCCACACACTGCTCCCCCAATGTCACCATCAGAAGATATATATGCACACTTTGATATCCAACCTCCTGTGGGTCTTGATTTTGAGAAAAATCGGTTGCAAAATAATCCCTCAGCTACAGCATTAATTGATAATCACTATATACATTTAAGGCATCAGTATGGGGATCGCTCTCGAGGTTTCGGTTCGGGATAACAAACCCTCAGAGAAATGTCCTCTTGTGACAAAAGGATGTTTCTTGCCGTATGTAAATGGAATTTCCTCTTAAATTTAAGGTTGAGAGAATTTTCATTTGTCTCAACAGGAATACATTTGCAGCAAAAAATTTCTTTATGCGACCAACTTCACCTACTCTCACAGCCAAATAATTTTGTTTGCTTAAAAAATATATTCACCTCGTTCAAAACAAAACATGCAAGAGGACCATGCTTCTGTTTCAAGACAACTTTTCTCTGAGTGAATGTAAATCTTTTAGTTCAATGAAACAACTATATTGAAAATCTATATGTACATACACCAATAATTAATTGCAGTTGTGCTTTATCTTGGGTATATTCTGTAATTAAGGAAAAAATAATAAGACGTGCGCTTATGGCAATCACCAGTTTCAAGTACGCTTTTCTCATAAACCGGATTTTCGTAGTATCAACTTCAAGATTGCCCTGCCGATTCAATTTTCAACATAGAGGGCTATTTTAGGGCTTTAAGTGTAAGAAATTTATCATTATTCATTATTTCGTAGATATAACGGTAATGTCAGTCATAGGCGTTTTTGTGTTTTATTTTATGTAATAGTTATTGAAATACATACATTATTTACTGCAAATATTGTATCAATGGTATTTCCTTTGCAATCAAACTTGTACATTATAACATCGCAGAGGTCATGTACAAAAAAAACTGGAGTTCTTTGTGCTTTAAAAAAATGTATGGTTAGCCGAGTAAAAATCATAAGTATGAAAGTGATCAATCATTGACCTTCCAAAGTATAAAAAATGCATGGTAAATGAGACAATCTCATAATTCAAGTATATTGATGTTGACGAGCCTGAAGCGTGGGACGATTGTTGTTGCGGCTGAGGGGTCGGGGGGTTTGCTTGACCATAAGAGGTGATAGGGTTTACCTGAATACAAAAGGGAAAGTCGGTATTGGGGAAAAACGAAAAGAAAGTTCAGTTCAGTGTCCGATGCCGACGAGTCGAGTCGGTTCGTGTTGAGGGCTTTGCAGGAAAATAAATAATTTTGGTTTTTTTGGAAAACAAAAGGGACTGGATGTGGATTCGAAAATTCATCGATTTGCTTTCCAGGAAAAGCTAAGTTGTTTTTATTGCTGTAAATTTATTGGACCTTGTTCCCCTAGGAAATTATTCTGTTTTTGTACATGAAATTTAAAAATCGAAAATTTAAAGAGTCATCATTTTATTTTGTGAGACTCAAACAACTTTATAGTGTGCGTAATAGTTATTTAATTTCATCTTCTTCGAAATACGTAATCACAACTGGTATTCACCTGATACGAACAAGAAAGCAAGTATTTATTAAACATCAAATGAAATGATTTTTGTAAATTAAAACATAGTAGATTTATTCTTTAATATCTTGCGAAGGTTCAAAAAGATTTTTAAAGATGCTAGATTCATGGAAAAAGAATGTAGAAAATTCAAAAGCAAATTTTCTCATTCCACAGGATATTGACAAATTATAGGAAACATTTTAATCAGTTTATACAATTTTCATGAACTTCAGAGGTTTTCATAAATTTTCATAAATTCTCATAACTTTGATTCATTTCCATAAATTCTCATGAATTTCTATAGATTTCTCAAAAATACTTATCTTGATGTTAACGGGCAGTGAAATAATCCAAAAATACTCGGAATGTTCGAAATTTGTCAGACTTCATCCGACATCGTGGATTTTATATTCAAACTAGAATTTTCTGCAGGAATAGATGCACGCTTAGCAAGTTTTTAAGACCTGAATCATATAAGAACACTGTAAGTTTTGAGCGCATTTTTCATTCAGATTTCACGAAACGACTTCGGGGCCTGTTCTTTTGAAACTGACCGGCTTGCATCTTTGCCTGTTGTAAGAAATCTTCCAAACAACTCCGTACATCACATATACTGCCTAATATAGCCTAAGAATCTAAATACCTGCTGAATATGGTTACACCATTGCATAGGTAGTCATGGAAATTGGTCCAGGGATGATTCCAAAGGAAAAACCACCAAGACAAGGCATGAACGACCATATCAAAGACTGTATGGCACTAGCATGTGGTGTTACAGGGTGTCTCTAGCATACCAGGTCGCCTCCTAGAGTATTCAGACCTTACCCCTGCATGCGTGTCTCTGCGGGAGGACCATTTTTCCCCAGGTACTTGTGGAAACAACATGGAGCCGGAAAATAAAAAAATAATAATAAGAGCTGAAAGTGGTGACAAGAGTCAAAGGACATTCACTTTCATCTACATCACATTTCCTAGCGTTAATTACACGATGGATTTAACATCAGAACTATTTTTCAATTAAATTAAGAATAAGGGCGTATGTGAGCAGTTGAATGGTGTATTGTATGTGACAGTGGAAGAAGATCGGGGTAACAGGTCATACACCGAATGATGCAGGAGAAGTTTTAGGAACAAAACGAGCAAATGGACAACCTGTTGACGGAGATTAAGACAATTTTAGATTATATGCAGTCCTTCAGTGACTCGAAAAGAACATGTTCCTTTCAATTCAGAGTGGAAGTTAGTCAGCAAAGGTCGTGCTACGGTAGATGGACTCAAAAAGTTTTTTCACGTGGATGAAGCCTGGAGAAGAAAGTCAGAGACAGGGTCAAAGAAGCAAGGAAGTAGCCAGGGCGTGCTGTTGTGGGCAGCAAGGGGTTTCAGACGGACAACGACGTGATGAAGACACCTACACCCTATCATGGAAGAGAGTGAAAGAACCCACCTTAAGTCTCCCGGAGGCAAATAACATCAGGCCGAAAACAAAGAAGCCAAGGACCTGTAGTGGTGCAGCAGCGACCTCAATGACTAAGAGGAAGGGTGGAGGGGTCAGATTGGAACCCAAGCCCATCACGACAAGGACATTGAAGAGGCGCGCTCGGTCCGAAGAAAAGTAAAGCCGGATACCCTCGGTGTAAAAATCAGAGTTGTTAGGCAAACCAGAAATAAAGATTTTCACATTAAGGTATGGCACGCAGTGGAGGGAACGTTTAGGCTGTTCCCTGCTATCAAATGGGCAGTCAGCGATTAGCCTCTGCAGGTCTGCGATGGTAAGAGTTGGTGGCGTGGGATGTATGACGGCCACGGCGGATATGATCAAGGCCAAAGAAATATCTTACCCTATTCGCTCAGGTGGTGCTTCTGCCAATCCCACGGGGATCGTGGTGCTCGTCGAGGCCTGTACAGGCAGGTGTGACGTAGCCTGGCTTGTTGGTGTAATCCAGATGATCGTTTGAGTCCGCCATGTCTGGTGAGATGGTTTTGTCTATGCTGGAGGTCTGTGGGACAGCGAAGGCTGTTTCCCATATGCTCGAAGCGCATGTGTCCTTTTCGAGGCAGTCAGGCTGAGAAGCTTCGTCCATCGGAGTTTCTTCAACTACTTCTCTCTTTTGCGTCGTGGGGATGGCTGCAGGACGCGTACAGACGTTCTCTGTAAAAGTCTTGTCTTCCTCGGTGATGTGATGTTTAGGATTGTTAAGCGCCACCGGATGATTTTGACAACATCTGAAAGTGATCAGTGTTTGGCGTGTGGAGATTGTTCGTTCTATAGATGCAATGGCAAGCTTAATTCGTGGTCGTTAGTTAGCCCTCACTTATATTCACATCAATTCATTTCTTTCGTGAGAAGAAGTCGCACCTAATGCGCTGCCTAGCGGTTTAGTTCGAAACTAGGATCCACGGAACTGAGATGTTTAGTTCCGAACCAAGCCGCTAAGCTGCTCTACTTTCAAGAGAAAAGAATCGCTGAGAATATAAATGAGAGCTATAATACGACCACGAATTAGGCTTGCCATTACATCGACTCGTGATTTTTGAAATCTGAAATATTACTTAATATTTTAGATGTTTTCAGAATTTTTCATAGATGTGCTATCAAGAAATGATGAAATATTCAATTATTTATTGTTTCTCATAAATTATGAAAAAAATGTGAAAAATTAAAGAAAAAATTTCGTCACTTTTTAACATGATTATATGAAATTTTTAATGTACAGAATTCCTGAAATTAAAACAAGAATCCAACGACTAAATTCGGACAACCACCAAAAAATATTCCTATTGTAATTTGAGAAAAAGAATCTCTTTGGACAAAAATAAAAAAAAAGGAAAGGAAAATGAGAAGGTAACCAACCAAATAACTTAGATCTCAGGTATCGAAGAGAGAGCATCGTTGTTTCGTCACTGTTCCCACCTGCTCTAATTTGTCTTACCTTGATAAACGTGCTGTATGAGCACCGAAACGTTGGTAAATATTATGAATACTCTTATATTGTTATTTGATAATAATAAAAATAAAAAAGAGAAGGAAGGGAATTTGGCTGGTTGCCTTCTCATTTTTCTTTCCTCTTTTTTATTTTTTTCGAATGAAATTTTTTTTTGAAATTACAATAGGAGCATTTTATGGTGGTTGTCCAAATTTGGTCATTGAATTCTTCTTTTATTTCCAGAAATTCTGCTTTGAGGAATATATGTGCATTGCATTAAAATATTAGACTTCTTTAACCAGAATATCATTTCCAGCAATCACAACGACAGCGAAAGAAACCAAAATTCCATTCGAAGCCTGTCCATCTAAATGAACATCCCGAACCTGATTCAGATTTCAAAGAATTTTCAGTTCGTGGATTTACATTTTATCAGAGTTACTAAGAACAAAGTTTAGATTTAACCAGTTCATTTGACGTAGAACCCTTCTTTTACTTTCTATAGCAGAGACTGTCATAATTAGCGCCAAAAACTCACAAAACCCATACTCCACTTATGGGTTTTTTACCCATGGAGGTTATATTTAAAAAATAATTTTCGATTCGCTTTCTGCAGAACCTCTTGATATCATTTTTTAACACGCATTTTATTCATTTTCTTACTTTTATTTTTATTTTTTAACCATATGAATGAAAATTTAAAAAAAATCTAATGCATTTTTAGACTACCGTATTGTATAACAGTTCACATAATAATATTATTATTGTTATACCTTTAAACCATTTCCCTTCTGAGGTAGGCGATAGTCATTCATCTTCCATTCTCTCAACATGCCCAAACCATATGAGCAAATTATTTCCACGTGTGTCAACTATTGTCTCTTCTGCACTACATTCGCCGAGGATTATCTCGTTTCTCACTTTGTCCATCATGTAGCATTCTGTTTTGTTACGTTAGATTTAAAAAAAAATCAGAAAATTGTAATTAATTTATTTTACATCGTTAATCAAGCTATTCAAATAGTATGATAGATACTCAGAGGAGCAGAAGGTTCAATGCAAACAAGACGAGAGTTATAATAATTACTAGCATTCAAATAAGTTTATTAAATTTCAATATATATATATTATGATGTGATTCATTAAAATGACATTTGATTGAGATCATAAATAATCATTAATTGGTTGACTTCATTAGATGATGGGTGATGATAATGTGGCCCTTAACGGGACTATGAATTTGTTAACCGCTATTCAGATGTTTGGTATTCCATTCATTGAAAATAATCAGTTTGGAGTTCCGGTTTTACGAATTTGCCACACTGCAATTTTCACAAAGAACCATGGTTTTACAATCGACACAAAAACTCAGTTTTTCATATACCCACGTATTCAAAAATGATATGTTACCTGCTCAGATGCAGAGGCGAAGCTCTAAACAAACGTGGCAAAAAATGCATATTGCCACAAAAAATGTAAAAAAAGCTTCAAGCGTCACAAGCGAAATTACTATTTACAAGGGTCTCTCAAATAGAAATGACCAACTCTCGTTTCACGCTTACAGCTCTTCCTACTCAAATTGCCAAAAATTTCATTAACCAATCATACGATCCATTATTACCGCCGGCACACATTCATATCATGAACCAAATATTCGCCAATCTTCGTTCGTCGTAGGTTCGCGTTTTCAAGTTTCACGAACCAAACATTTTGCGCGAATAATTAAATAATTTTTTCCTTACAATCAGTGTTTTCCTGCATATTCTGCGCAAGAATGTCATGTCCGTCGCGATAATTTTACTCTTATCCTTTTCTTGATAGGTCTATCTCTCGCTACCGTATGGCACAGTCGGTACGAATATAGAATTATGTATTGTCATTTTAGCTTTTTTTATATACATATTTTCACTTCTGATAATGGGCCCTGCTCTTGTAGAGCAGGGCTCTGGTATTATTCTCTTTGGTTCTATTCTCTCGTTATTTGAGACAATTTTGCATATTGTTTCTTCATTCTTTCCTTCATACACTATAATTTTTATTTTATTTGCGTTAATTTTGAGTCTCATGCTCTTCATGCTTGCATTAAGTTTTTTCAACATTATTCGCAAGTCTTTGATTGATTCCGCCATAACAAACTCATCATCTGCGAATGCAGTCATATATATTTTGTCTAAAATTTACACGAAAAAGGAATGTATAGCTAAAACGCGGGGAAAACGTTTGTATTTTGCGAGATTGCTGAAAAAAATATATTGGATATATGTGATCGACAATCTCCACTCTTGAACGTTGTTCGTTCAAATTTCATCCGAATCCATCAAAAAGTTTTCGATTTATGAGACACCAAAGTTAAGGACGAGCCTAACCCAAGGGGGTAAAGGCGAGCAAAAGAGCCTAACCCCGAGCAGCAAGCATTCACTCGGCTTAGTGCCGCCTGGTCTGCGGTGCAATTCTATGAATAAATACTAGCAAATACAATAATAATTTTTCAATGAATATATTAGCTATGTTGTGAACAATTCATTATTCATTGTCCAGTACATTTTTCTGAACCTGATCTATTATATTAAGTGATACTTTATTTCCGTTATATTATTATTGATTTTGCTATCGTTTATTGTTATTGCTGTTGAAAATGATAATGATTTTTGTGATTGAGGTTCAGATGTTAGGTAAGCAATGAATTTGCGCTGTTTTTATGATAAAAATAATCTAATTGGACAGTAGGATTTTTCCCACGTAAGAGTTTTCCTTTTGTTGTCACGTACTCCAAGCCCTGACGCTGCATCTCGCGACGCTCGGCTTGCTTCCGCGGCATACTTCGCCAATTTTACACCTAGGAAAAATATCAAAATGACCGCGAGACTTTGCTCAACAAATGCCCGTTAGAAATTTTACGAAATTCTATCACTAAAAAAATGAGAAACAAGAAGCCAAACAATGCTTACTTACCCTGCTCTCCTTGTCGATCAACACGTGCAACATGTGATATAAAATCCGTAATATCGGCAGCGATTAGTTTCTCCAAAGCCTTTGATACAACCTTAAGGCGCAATGTGGGGTTAGACCCTTTTGTTTGCTCGGTACCACTTGGGTTAGAACCTTGACTGACATTGATGAATTTCAAAAAAATGAGAAAAAAAATTTATATTTTTTTGGTTTACACCCTCGAATCGGCGTTTGGTTGAGGAGTCCAAAAATGTGTGGAAGTCAATTTGGAAAAGTTTGTGGGATAGGCCCTTTTGATCCCCAACCCTTCACATATAAGACGTGCGCCGAAGAAAGGGGGCTTACTCTCAAAAAATCGAAATCGAGGTTTTTACACCTTTCGATAGTTTTTGAGTTGCTCTTTTTAATGAAACCATCGAAAAAATTTTCCGAGCGTTATTATTGCTAATAATTAAGTTGATAGGTACCCGAGAAATCGTGCTTTCGCTCGAGAGCCCGAGATCCCGTGAAACACCTCCCACCACTCACCACTACATCTCCGCGTCTCATCTATACACCGTCCGTGAGCAGCGCCGCTATGGGCGTGAGAATGTAGTGGCAAGTGGAGACGGAAGATTTCCTTAGTCTTCCCTCTCTCCTAAAAGTCGCGTCTATCGGGTCGACTTCGACCGCTCGTCCTGAAAAATCTTGCTTTCCAGAGTAAGCCCCCTTTCTTCGGCGCACGTCACATATTGTTAGAAAATAATCAACGATATTGATCAAATGTCTGCAGCATGTGTTTGTAGAAGAATTTATTGTGAGTACACTGTTAGAAATATCTGGTTGAATTTTCAACCACATGTGGTTGAAGTTTTATACAATTACCGTTGTTGAAATTTCAACCATACAGTGGTTGAAATTTCAACCATCCAGTTGAAATTTCAACAACATGTAATTGAAATTTCAGTAACGAGAAAAAAATTTTATTCGGTACAGATAGTGAATTTCAAAGCAATTTTAATTTTTCAAAAATCTGGAATGAAACCCATAAAGATTCGTGGAAAATACTTTGCTTTGAAATTCACTAACTGTACCGAAAGAATTCTGATAAGGAATCAGTGAGTTATTTCGTACGTTTGTGTCGTGTTATTCATGAGATTAACAAAATGCATGTAATATTTAGGAAAATAAGCAGCTTTAAAGAAGACAAAAAAAGGTACGTTGGAATCTCGGTTGGAATTATATTACCATAATGAGTTGCGCGCCCAATTAAACAAACTTTTCAACACTCGTTTTTGTAAACATAACCTAAAAAAAACATACAGCAGTTAGTACCGATACTGTGAATGAAATGTTCACATTATGATAATATTATTCCAGCGTACCTTTTGTTTTTCTTCTCTAAAGCTGCTTCTTTTCCTGAATATTATGCCCTTTATTAATATTATTGATCTCACGACACAAACGTACAGAATAACTCCTCGCGGGACTTTTTCTCCTTGGGGTCTGGCCTCGAGGGAAGTATGAGCACGGTGGTCGGGAAGCAAAAAAAAGTCTGCCTGAAACACCTAAGAAAAGTGAATGTGGCATGCTCTTTCGGGTACCTAGGAGTGCTCAAAAATCGTTAAGACAAAATCTGAACAGATTCTTTTCGCGAGAAAATCACTTTTTTGTTCAGTAAAAAGTACCAAAAATCGGTTTTTTGAGAATATCTCCTCAGGGATGTATTTTATCACAGAAGCTGTTTTCATGTGATTTGTATAGAATCAAATTACCTTTCAAACTAGCCCTGTAACTTTAAAAAATAGTAATTGGTTGCCGAGATAGAGCGCATATCAGTAGGCCATAAATACCGTAAATTGATTTTCGGGAATATCTCCTAAAGGATGTATTTTATCACTGATGTACTTTCGACATGATTTTTAGAAAATTCGATTCCCTTTAAAATAAGCCCTATAACATTCAAAAATATTCATTGGTTACCGAGATAGAGCGCATATTAGTGAAGTCAATAAGTGAAAAAAATCGGTTTTTCCGAGATACTTACTCAGGAATGTATTTTATGAATAATATGATTCTCGGTGTTTGTAGAGGACTCAATTACCTTCAAAATGAGCCCTTGAACATTTGAAAATGTTCAATAGCCACCGAGATAGAGCGTCTCAACGTGGACCCTTTTTGATCATTTTTCACGAAAATCGTTGAAAGTCACTTTTTCAAACATTTCTCATGTTTTAAGGTGCTAAAGAAAGTCGAATCAAGATCTGAAAAAGGTCTATTCGCATGAAAATCATAGACGCAGTTAAGTGGATGATTTCTATTCAAGGAATACAGTATGACAGTATGAACTAACTCGTGTTAATATTTCTTGTGTGCGTTCAGAGAAAAGAGGTAAGCTTATTTTGAGTCCAGAAATAACGTCTTTTTGAGACGCAAGATTTTTAAGCCAAAAAGGTCCGAACCTGAGTCTGAGAACAAAAGAAAACTACATGGAGTTACCTGGGCAACGCTTGTTTTTAGATCTGACAAAAATAAGACACAAGATTTTGGTAGTCAAGCTTTTTTTGTGTTTCAAGGATTATATTCATATAAAAGTCTGGAATGAATTCTAAGAACTACATATACTGAAAATTTGTTAAGTTTCTGCAAGGTATTTTATTCCTCTCCATGGAGATGTGGAATCAAGTTACTTATATTTTGTGAGTATAACTTTCATTATTATTCCAAAAAATCACATCATGACAACGAATCCAGACCATAACAGCAATCACGCGGAGAACAGAAAGAAGGTATGTGGTCCTTGTGGAAGAAAAATTGTAATTGGCAAGAATAAATTGGATTCCTTTAAAATAACAAAGCGCTTCGAAAAATTAATCAAGGATTTAATCAATAAAAAATACAAATTGACAGATGACAGATTCCCACTCAGCATTTGTACTACGTGTCGATTCACTCTCGCTGAACAAGATAAGAATAATGAAAAAAGGCCTCTTCCAGACATTCCTAAATACGAAAATATTTTGTTAACAAGAATCACAAGGTCCAATCAATTAAACGTTGATTCTAATTATCTTGACTGCGATTGTTTGATATATTTAACTGGTAGAGAAAAGGGCCATACAAAGATGAAAATACCAAAAATAAAAAGTGGTGCACAGTGTACTAATTTTATTGAATTATGTACGAAATGCTTTCAACAAATTGGACGAGGCAAGAGTCATGTTTGTGAAAAGCGTGAGCATGTAGCACGTAAAAATGTGACAAGTTTATTGGATAGATTTCCAGAAGGACAGAAAGAGTTTATAGCTTCAAAAATCATCAAGGATAAATTTGAAATTGAAAAATCAAAAAATTAAATTGTGTTGAGTACTAGAGGACGAAAAAGGACGTTGGCGTTGAAGGAATTGAAAAAAGACTTCTTTTCCTTTAGAAAAGTTGGACAACTTTCGAGTTAATACCGATCTTTCTGCTAATCACATGAGAAAATTAGCTTCATTCATTAGACATTCTGCTGGCAGAAAATCTGTACCAAGTCATTATGAAAATCACATGAAAGAAAAATCGAAATCATTAGAAGGAGTGTACAAAATTGATATTATATAGTTTGAGGTCAAGAATGATATAAAAGAAGAGAGAGCTGTCGTTTGAGCTGATGCTGAAGAGCTCGTTGATGCAGTTTTGGAGAAAAGAAATTTTGTTGGTGATTATGTTATCAAAATAATGGCAGATGGTGGACAGGGCTTCTTCAAAATTTGTTTATCCATATTTCCTCCGTCAACAGAATCAACAGATAGTTCAGAAGAATCGAGTTTTGATAATGTACGTGCGAAGAAAGAGAAAATTGATCTGGAAAATGTGAAAGTGAAAAGCTCAATGACTAGCGTTAAAAAATTGATCATGCTTTGCGTAGTACCAGATATCAAGGAAACTCATGAGAATATAAAAATGCTTTTCGACCCGACTAAAATAAACAATATTTCATTCAAGTTTTCATCTGATTTGAAAGTTTTACTCATGATTAATGGGCAGCAAACAGCTACTTCCTCGTTTCCATGTCCTTATTGTTTCGTCAGCTTACAGTATTTAAAGACAAAAAACCTGGAATTCCGGCCAGAAGTTGAAGAAGAAGTTTTCGAATTGAAAAGTTATGGAGATTTGAAGAGAGATTATGAGAAATTTTGTTCTTCTGGTGGTAATCCACAGTTATCCAAGCAGTGTCACAGCGTATGAAATTAACCTCTTTTTAAAGAAGACGACAGTGTACTGGTTCTCGAGAAATGTGTTATCCCGGAATTGCATATAATGCAAGGATTCGTCAATCATCTTTTCTGGAACGGTTTGGTACCTCTTTTGGGTCGAGAAGCAGCACTCAGATGGCCTAAGAAGTTGAAAATAATTTGCAAAAACTACCAGGGTGAGATTTTTGAAGGAAATGCGTGTCGAAAATTATTGAAAAATTCAGATACCCTTAATGATGAAAGAATATGGTGATCTCGGGCCACTCGCTGTTGTACCTTATATATCTGCTTTCAGAACGATGGATAAAATTGTTGATGCTTGCTTCTGAACGAAGAGAAATAATTCTCTTCAAGATATCGACATGCACATTGATCAGCTTTCGAAACATCTCCTATCAGTAAACGTAACAGAAACATTAAAAATACACATCCTGCTGAAGCATGTGAAGCAATCGCTTGAATTACTCAGTAATTCAGATGGTTTGGGATTGTGGTCTGAACAGTCTGGAGAGCCCGCTCATCGAGAGTTCCTAAAATTTTGGAACAGACGCAAGATCAACACAATTGCAGATTCTTCTTATGAAAAGAGATTGAAAGATGCAGTCGTTGAATTTTCTTCGCTTCATATTTGAAACTTGAAATGCACCTTTTTTCATTTATGGCATTATTTGAAGTCATCATCTTGTAGTTCATTCGTCGTTTGAGAGAATATTATTGTTCAAGAGTTTAAATAAAATTGACAAAAAAATATATAGGGGCAGTCTGTGATTTACGTGCGAATAGAATTTTTTTCAGATCTCAATTTGACTTTTTTCAGCACCTTAAAACATGAGACATGTTTGAAAAAGTGATTTTCAACGATTTTCGTGAAAAATGATCAAAAAGGGTCCACGTTGAGACGTTCTATCTCGGTGGCTATTGAACATTTTCAAATGTTCAAGGGCTCATTTTGAAGGTAATTGAGTCCTCTACGAACACCGATAATCATATCTCTCGGTAACCAATAAATATTTTTTAATGTTATAGGGCTCATTTTAAAGGTAATCAAATTTTCTAAAAATGATGTCTTTTATTATTAGTACTTCAGTGATAAAATACATCCTTCAGGAGATATTCCCGAAAATCAATTTACTGTCTTTATGGCGTATTGATATGCGCTCTATTTCGACAACCAATGACTGTTTCCTAAAGTTATAGAGCTCGTTCAAAAGGTAATTTGATTCTCTACAAATCACATCAACAACTTCTGTGCTCAAATACATCCCTGAGGAGATATTCTCAAAAAACCGATTTTTGGTACTTTTTACTGAACAAAAAAGTGATTTTCTCGCGAAAAGAATCTGTTCAGATTTTGTCTCAACGATTTTTGAGCACTCCCAGGTACCCGAAAGAGCATGCCACATTCACTTTTCTTAGGTGTTTCAGGCAGACTTTTTTTTTCTTCCCGACCACCGTGTGAGGGGGCATTGTGTAGTTGAATTTTCAACTACATTTGAATGAATTTTATTTCAACTCCGTGGATGAACGAAATTTCAACCACAGAAGTGGTTGAAAAGTGGTTGAATTTTCAACATATTTCTAACAGTGTATTATTATTATTCATGAATCATATAAATAAATAGTTCAAACAAAGATATTATGAATTTGTAACATATTCAATTTCTCCGCATTTCTAATTAACAAAAAATGTGTACTTGAAGTTTCGATTTTGTCTGACGTCTCATGGCTAACTCAAAGATATGAAAATCCTTCAAGAGAGGTTGCGGATGGCTGTTTCAAAGATTATAACTTAATACAAATATATTTTAGCTCCATAGATTTGATTACTTAGTATTTTTTCGTTTCAACTACAAATATTTGTCGTGTAGTATTTGCTTTGCGAGCATTTATTTCAACGACACGTCGATCCCCAAACTAAACCGCAGTTACGAAGCATTGAAACCTTGGACTCTCAGTCTAATCTTGGAATTTGGAGAAAAATTTCAAGGAGAAGAAACAAAAAGTTATCAAGAGGTAATATCTTAATCTGTTCTTCCCGCTTCCTCATGTACATTTGTACAACAAATAGCTGGCATATATATTACCGAGTGGACCTTTGAAAAACTATTAGTTGCTCTTTACAAGTTTCTAAAAGTGTGTCTCTTATCTGCATATAAAGAAAATGAAGCCTCTTTTCGGTGCCACCATCCTCATCTTCACGCTTTTATTCAATGAAATCGGTAAGTATCATGATGATAATAATATAATTTTTCAAATATTTGTTGAATGCAGACCCTCAGTCAATATCTAAATCGTTTGGATCAGATATCACGAGCTTTATGCGCCAGAATATTTTTTTATGGCATCTGGTGCTTACTTGTACTCAGGTATTTTATGTACAATTTAAATTACAAGAATTCACCAGCAACACATTTAATTAGTTCACTGTAGAAACGAAGTATTATTTCAAGGCTAGTTTCAGGTATTACAATTCAGGTATTACAATTACCACTGGTGGGAACTTAGATTAATTCGTTTTACATTGAAAATAACAGCATGAAATTAGGATATTAAAAAACAGGAGGCGAAGAAAATGATGCGACAAAAAAAAGAGATCTGTATTTTTATAGTGTTTTATTCACTATGGTTTTAGTATTTTCTAATCCATTTTCAACAATGAAATTCGTAAATCATTTGACTTTATCTTTTTACAGAAACAGCAGGTAATCAAATTAAAAAACTAAAAACAAAATATACACATAAAGCTGCTGAGCCAGATGATGAGCGTCGCAGAGACGACGATAGAACAACTCAGATTTTGGGTACCCCTGCACGGCAGAAAAACCCTCCTGCTCATAGTCGGTGGGATGGGTTTGAGCTTCCGTGCGAGGTAGATCCAACTGGGGAATGCGCTCACAAACTTTTTTTAAAGCATTATAAAAAAAAAGGTATACCTGATGCACCTAAAGCTACTCTCGATTTGTATAATGAACGACACGCCAGTGGCACTTACCGTTCACCTGACGAACAAGATACTAGGGACTTAGAATTTAGATATGACGAAGTTCATAGAAGAGCGCACGAACGTCTCCTCCAACTACACCACATGCAGATGTACCAACAGCATCAAGATTTTCAGGATCATGGTATAAGGGGGAAATCAAAGATAATATGGAAATTCCAGGGGAAAAATGCTCAAAATGTGTTTGTTGACCGTTATAAAAAAAGAGGTCTCGAATTGAATACTCAACAACATGCCGGTGGCTCTTCCGAACAACATATGTACCAACAGCATCAAGATTTCAAGTATCATTTTGAAGGTTCTGGAGCAAGTTCAAGAAGTGCCAAGGATCGCTATCAAAATGTGCAGGATCAATCTGGTGGTTCTGGATCGGACTATGATTATAATCATCCATACACTACTCCTCCAATGTCACTATCAAAAGATATACATGCACACTTTTATATCCCACCTCCTGAGGAACTTGATTTGGAGAAAAATCTGCCGCAAAATAATCTTTCAGCTACAGCGCTGATTGATAATTACAATATAAATCTGATGCTTAAGTATGGGAATCATTCTGGAGGTGCTAGTTCGCGCCAGCAAAAGTAAAACTTCTAGTTCAATAAAACAACTATATTAAAAATCAATATGCTATTGTATATGCACCAATAATTTAATGCATGTGCGCTCAATCTTGGGTATATTTTGTAATTGAGGAAGAAATAATAACACGTCTGCTCACGGCAATCGTCAGTTTCACGTGCACTTTTCCCAAAAACCGGATTTTCGTAGTCTCAACTTCAAGATTGCCCTAGCCATTTGATTTTCGACGTAGAGGTTTCTTTTTGTCCTTCGAGTGTCAGAAATTTATTATTATTTATTATTTTGTAGTTGTAACAGTAATTTAAGTCACAGTTGTTTGTTTGTTTTATTTTATTCAATATTTATTGAAATATATAAATTATTCACTGCAAATATTGTATCAATGGTGTTTTCTTTTCAATCAAACTTGTTATGTACCAATAATATCGCAGAAGTCATACAAATAGTTCCTATTAATCAAATTAAATTTTATTGTTTCTCAAAATAACTGGCATTATCAACTGTACGCTACTTCCTCATGTAGTTTTTTATTCAGGGTTAAACATAATTTTCCTACAATTCTTGTGAAGGTTCAAAAAGAGTTTCGAAGATTCTTCGAAAAAAAAAATCTAGAAAATTTAAAAGAAAGCTTTTTTATTTTACTTTATACATTTTCTAAAATTTTGGCTAAAATTCCCAATTGCACTTATCGAAAATTAAATTTTAGTGTACGAAAAAAACTTATCTGGATTTTGATGGATTGTAGAATAATCCAAAAATTTTGGGAATGCTCAAAATTTAAAAAAACTTTATCCGACTGGACGGATTTGATTATGAAACTACAGTTTTCCGCTGAGAAAGTACATTTTAGTAAAGTCAATTTGAGAAAATATTGATTATTACTTGAAGGGTAGCAGAGCAAAACGAATCAGCCCACATTTTATCAAAAGTGAGTTATTAACTAGAAAATTCTAAATAATAATTACAATAAGCATCCTGGCCATAGGAATTATTTATTACTCGTTTTTCGTTTATGCCAAAAAATTCGAAAATACCCTACAAAAATCTTAATAATTCTTCTGTTTTCATGTTATACTAGGAACTTGTAAAAGCCTTGTGCTCATGAAGGTTACGAAGTATGATTCAAGTCCAGGATCAGGTAATTAACATAAGCTTATTATAAGATAGACAAATTTATAATTTTCAACAAATTTAAGATGGCGGTCAATCAAAAATCCAAAAAATAGTTCATTTCTGTAGTTTTCAATTAAATACTATCAAACTTTACTATAAAAAGAAGTGTAGCTTTATAAAGCATCCGATGATCCTCAGAGAGCTTAATGTACATACTTCGCAGTGAAGCACATTGGAAACGAATTCATTGAATAAAATTATATTGTAATTATAAAAATCAATTTCATAATTATTTTAAATACGTTTCATCTTTAAATTTAAATATTTTGTAACATTTTCTTTCTTTGAAGACAATATATATAAAAAAGAATATTACGACTTAAGATTGAATTAATTTAATTCAATGGAATTTGAATTGTTATTCCTATTGTATCAGAGTTTTCACATAATGATAATGAAATCATATATGTTTTGTGTGTTCATATCAAAAAGATATGTACAGCTAAACCAGCTTTATTTATCCATCACCTATAGTTACAGTATTTGTTAGAAAAGAATCTACGATATCGATTACATTTTTGGAAAAAGATATTTGCAGCAGAATTTATTGTACTTGAAGTTTCGATTTTGTCTGACGTCTTATAGCTGATTCAAATATTTAAAAATCCTTGAATCGGGGCTACAGTTGGCTTTTTGAAGAAAAAAATGACTTCATTCAAATATATTTTCGCTTTATTAATCTGATTTCTCATTATTTTTCTGTTTCAGCTACGAATATTTTCTGCGTAGTATTTGCTATCCGATAAGTTATTTCAACAACACGTGGATTCTCAAACTAAAACGCAATTACGAAACACTGAAACTTTAAGACTATAACAAAAGGTTATCAAGTGTAAATATCTTGATCTATTTTTCGACTTCGTTACCTACATATGTACAGAAAAGGGCTAGTATATATATCATCAAGTGGCTCTCTTAAAAACCACAGGTTGCTCTACGAGATTCTAATGGTGTGATTTTTATCTACATATTAGAAAAATGAAGCCCCTCTTCGGTGCCATTATCCTCATGTTCATGCTTTTCCTCACTGAAATTGGTAAGTAGCACAATAATAATATATTTTTAAACTATTTATTAAATCAAGACTCTCCGTCAATATCTAGATCGCTTGGATCGGATATCAAGAGTTTTGTGCACCAGCAGATTTTATTACGGAACACTCATAAAAGTTTTTCCTTTGTATTTTTACAGAAACAGCAGATAATCCACTAAGAAAACTGAGACAAATAAAAATAACACCTACAGCTGCTGATCCAGATGATAAGCGTCGCAGAGACGATGCTAGAGCAATTCTAAATATCGGTACTCCTGCACGCAAGAAAAAACCTTCTTTTCGTCATGGGCGTGAGTTTGAGTTCGAGAAAACAATTGATCCAACTGGGGAGAGTGCTCAAAGCCTTTCTTTACATCATTATGAACAAAACGGTATACCTGATGCACATGAAGCTACTCTCAATTTGTTCAACGAACGATACGCTGGGGGCTCTTACCATTTCCAAGCCACCAAACCTTTTGTCCAAGAACACTACCAACAGATGTACCAACAGCATCAAGATTTCCAGGATCATTCTGTAGGTCTTGGATGGAGTTCAAGGGGTCCCAACCATCACTATCAAAATGTGAAGGATGAATCTGGTGATTCTGGATCAGGGTCTGGCTATAACCATCCATCGACTGCTCTCCAAATGTCACCATTGATAGATATGCATCCACATCTTTACATCCCACCTCCTGACGATCTCGATTTCTAGGAAAATCAGTCGCAAAATAATCCCTCAGCTACAGCATTGTTTGATAATTGAAATATATGTACAAATAAGGCCTAAGTATCTTTTTAGAAATTCTGGTTCAAGCTAACAAAAATAAATCTCTAGTCCAATAAGACAACTATATCTAATATCAATATCCTACTATACATACACCAATAATGTAATGTATATGCGCTCAATCTTGGGTATGTATTGTTAATGAAGAAAAAATAATAACACGTACGTACATGGCAAATAGTAAAGGAATTCATGATGTTATCAGTTAAGTGCGTCTTTTTACTTCAAACATTTTACATTCGATTTTTATAGCAGTGGAGAACATGTTACTGACACATTTTTAAAAATCCAGATGATATTAGAATAATTCGACATATAAATAAATTGTAAACATAAAGAGTATATTTGAAAATCAATTTCTACTACACCCATTCTAATAAAATTAATAGATTTCCTCCAAACACGGTAAATTTAATTTTTAAGTATTCTTTAAAGAAAGGATTGACTCACGACTACAATATTTCTTTCTATAAAGTTAAACTTAAACTTCCATTTTTTCTAAATGTGGAAAGTTCATAGTTGAAACACATTTTGAACTAAAATTGCCTAAATTTTTAATTTTGGTTTGTTTAATGTCTTTGTCGTGGGTGTGGTGGACCCACACTGGTAGTATTTATCCACCTAGAAACACTACCCGAATCGGGTAGTGAGGCAATGAACTTTCGAGTTCGAAATGCTAATCAATTTAATTTAATTTAATGTCTTTGTCAATTTGGAATAATTTTTAGGATCTCTTTTTTGTAAATTGAAGATCTTGCAAAGTAGAAAATTTTCACTCTTCTCTTCGGTTGTTTGATTTCAACTTCATTCGTTCCCAAACTCGAATCTTTCCTATTTGAATTCTTATTGGACGGGAAATTATTTATGATTTGAACTATTTTCATAACATAAATCTTCAATTATTTTTAACTGATTCGAGCGGAATTCTAGTCAATTTAAATTCAATTGTAGCAATTCCAACGGAATCAGAAAACGAAATTTAAGTAAAAACGGATTCTAGTATATATCAACAGAAATCTATAGAAAAAATCTAACAATTCAACTTAACTACAGTTGAATCGTCGTACATTCAAAATTAAAATCTATCAGCAATTAAAATATAATCCTAATAATTAAAAGCAATTCGAATATAGATTTTTTTATTCAAGTGGCATTTTCATACATTTTCATTAAATATTAATAATTATTTCAGCTGATTTCTATTTAATTTAAATGTGAATTTACATGCTTTAAATTTTTTGCAACCCAAAATGAATCATAGTTCATTAAAATTGTTTTACAGTCGATTCTAAAATTAAAACTCAATTCTAGTTACCTCAAATGGAAATCTAGTACAATTTAAGTTAATATGAAGAAATTTCTGGCAATTAAATTTTACTTATTCGAATTTCAAGCCAAACAGTATTGAATGTTTTAATATAAAATGATTCAACACTTTCAATTCAAATTGAAACCTTGATTATATTCATATAGATAATAGAAATGTGAGAAAATCAAAATGTCTGGTTAACTTACCATACATTTTTTGAAGGCTCGAAGAAGTTCAGCATTTTTCCGCGCATGACCTCTGCGATATTATTAATAACAAGTTTGATTGAAAAGAAAACACCATTGATACAATAATTGCAGTAAATAATATATATATTTCAATGAATATTGAATGAAATAAAACATACAAACACCTGTGGCTTACATTACTGTTACATCTACGAAATAATAAATAATAATACATTTCTGACCCTTGGTCGAAAATCGAATCGCCAGGGCAATCTTGAAGTTGAGACTGCGAAAATCCGGTTTTTGGAAAATGTGCACGTGAAACTGACAATTGCCATAAGCAAATGTGTTATTATTTTTTCCTGAATTACAAAATATACCCAAGATTGAGCGCACATGCATTACATTATTGGTGTATATACAATAGCATGAGGATTTTTAATATAGTTGTCCTATTGGACTAGAAGTTTTACTTTTGCTGGCGCGAACTAGCACCTTCAGAATGATCCCCAAACTTACGCATTAGACTTATATTGTAATTATCAGTCAGCGCTGTAGCTATACCAAGATTGAGCGCACATACATTACAATAATTGTTTATGTATACCATAGGATATTGATATTAAATGTAGTTGTCTTATAGGGTTAGAAGTTTTACTTCTGTTAGTTTGAAACAGAATTTCTAGAACGATCCCCATACTTACGCCTCCATTGTACATAGATTGTAATGATCAATCAATTCTGCAGCTGAAGGATTATTTTGTGACTGATTTTCCTAGAAATCAAGATCCTCAGGAGGTGAGACGTACAATATTGGATGCATATCTTTTGATGGTGACATTGGGGGAGCAGTGTGTGGATGATCATAGCCAGAACCCAATCCAGAACCACCAGATTCATCCTCCACATTTTGATAGCGATGGTTGGCACCCCTTAAAGTAGCAGCAGGTATATTAGGTAGACCTCTTTCTCGATAACGGTGTACGAACATATTTTGAGTGTTTCCCCCCTTGAATTTTCCTCTTGAACTTGATCCAGGACCGACAGAATGATCCTGGGAATCTTGATGCTGTTGGTACATCTGTTGTTCGGAAGAGCCACCGGCATGTTGTGGAGTATTCAATTCGAGATCTCTTTTTTTATAACGGTCAACAAACATATTTTGAGCATTTTTCCCCTTGAATTTCCATATTATCTTTGATTTCCCCCTTATACCATGATCCTGAAAATCTTGATGCTGTTGGTACATCTGTATGTGGTGTAGTTGGAGGAGACGTTCGTTCGCTCTTCTATGAACTTCGTCATATCTAAATTCTAAGTCCCTAGTATCTTGTTCGTCAGGTGAATGGTAAGTGCCACTGGCGTGTCGTTCATTATACAAATCGAGAGTAGCTTTAGGTGCATCAGGTATACCTTTTTTTTTATAATGCTCTAAAAAAAGTTTGTGAGCGCTTTCCCCAGTTGGATCTACCTCGCGCGGGAGCTCAAACCCATCCCACCGACTATGAGCAGGAGGGTTTTTCTGCCGTGCAGGGGTACCCAAAATCTTAGTTGTTCTGTCGTCGTCTCTGTGACGCTCATCATCGTCTCTGCGACGCTCATCATCTGGCTCAGCAGCTGTATGTCTATATTTTGTTTTTAGTTTTTTCATTAGATTACCTGCTGTTTCTGTAAAAGGACAAAGGAAATGATTTACGAATTTCATTGTTGAAAATGGATTAAAAAATACTAAAACCATATTGAATAAAACACTATAAAAACTAGAGATATCTTTTTTTATGGCATCATTTTCTTCGCGCCCTCTTTTTTGATATAATAATTTCATGCTATTATTTTAAATGTAAAACAAATAAATTTGAGTTCCCACGCAGTGATATCATTTTAGTACCACTCTAAGCTGTTTTCTCCGAGTCTTCTTCTAATACCTGAAACTAGCCCTGAAATAATACTCTGTTTCTGCAGTGGATTGATTAAACGTATTGCTCGTGAATTCTCGTAAATTAAATTGTACATAAAATCCTTGAGTACAAGCAAGCACCAGATTCCACAAAAAAATCTGCTGGTTCATAAAACTTGTGATATCTGATCCAAACGATTGAGATATTGACTGATGGTCTGCATTTAACAAATATTTTTTAAATTATATTATTATTATCATGATACTTACCGATGTCATTGAATAAAAGCATGAAGATGAGCATAATGGCACCAAAAAGAGGCTTCATTTTCTTCATATGCAGATGAAAGTCACACTTTTAGAAACTTGTAACTGTAACTGTTTTGATAACTTTTTGTTACTTCTCCTTGAAATTGTTTTCCTGCCCCCAAGATTAGACTGAGAGTTCCAAGGTTTCAATGTTTCGTTACTGTGATTTAGTTTGGGGATCCACGTGTCGTTAAAATAATTTCTCGCAAAGCAAATACTACACGGCAAATATTGTAATTAAAACAGAAAAATACTAAGGAGTCAAATCAATAAAGCTAAAATATATTTAAATTAAAAGATTTTGTTTTTGAAAGAGCCATCTGTAACCTTTATTTAAGGAGTTTCATGTCCTTGAATCAGCCATGAGACGTCAGAAAAAGTCAAAACTTTGAGTACACATTTTTTGTTAATTAGAAATGCGGAGAAATTATATATGTTTCAAATTTATTTCAGATTCTTATGATCTTTGTAATTTTAAGGTAAACTGGTACATGAATTATAAATTTAAAATCTCTTTCAAAATTGATCATATTTCATTAGCTTTCAGGAGACATCCATTGAATCCGTACTCCTTAAGAACTTTCCAAAGTTTACTTTTATTCACCTCGTCAAATGATTTTTCTAGGTCAAAAAATGCACAGGAAACTTTCTTTCCTACTCTCAAGCTTTTTTCTGTGATCTGTATTAAGCTGAATATTTGATCTGTTCATGATCTTCCTGGCATGAATCCACTTTGGACTTCCCATATTTTTTCTTCTGTAATTTTCATCAACCTACGAATAAGTATTTTCGACTATATTTTGCTTACGGTATTTAATAGGCTGACACCTCTGTAATAATTGCAGTTGCTTTTATCTCCCTTTCTTTTGTATATTGGTACGATAATCGCTTTTCCCCAATCGTCTGGGACTTCTCCCGTCTCGATACATACATTTATCGATTCGCACAACCTGTGAGGTATACACTCGCCACCGTATTGAGCATTTTAGCGCTAATACTGTCTACACCAGCAGCCTAACCGTTTTTCAAATTCTTAATTATATCTCTAATCTCAGTGACACAGACTTTTTCAATTGGCTTTTCTCATGCATTATGTTCTATGTCGCAGATCTGTTGCCGTATATCTTCACCTCCTGATAATTCTTCAAAAGAGTCTTTTAAAGCGTCCACTATCCGGTCTGGATCATATAGCATTTCACTTTTGCTGTTTCTCTTGCTGACAAACTCTGTACTTTTACTTTTCTTCATCTCTTTAAATGATACTTTCATGGTTCTTTCGAAGTCATTTTGTATTTTCGCCTCTTCTTCTGTTCTGATTTTATCTTTAATTTTCTTGACTAGCCGTTTAACTTTCCTCTTTTTGTGTCTATAATCATTTTCAAGGCTATGTCTCTCCTCATCGCTAAGACGATTCTTGTTGGGCTGCCTCAATTTCATCATTCCACCATGCATCACCAAATTTTCTTTCTATAACCGCCGCACCACATACTCCGGTCGCAGTTTTAACAATGATATCCCGTAACATAGTCCAAACGCTACCTATATCTTTATTGCTTTTAAGCGCCTCCGAAGTTGTCTTATCTATGCGTTTATATATCTTATTCTAAAAATCTATTCGCACTTCCGGTTTTTATGAATTTTTAATCTTGATTCGCCTTTGTTTCGTTTTTTTTATTTCTTTTTTCTCCATCCCCACCCTAAGTCTATTTTGGATACTAGAGGGTGATCAGTATTGCATTCCGAACCTCTTATGACTCTTGTATCTTTTACTAGTTCTCTTAGTCTTTCATCTGCAATAACGAAGTCAATTATACTGCTGTTAATTACCTTATACCACGTGTACTTGTGGATCATTTTATGTCGAAACCAAGTATTTGTAATGAATAGGCCCTTTTCTAAGCATAAGGTAACTGATTTTTTCCCGTTGTAATCTTTTCTGGTTGGATCCCCAGACGCCCAGACTTACCTGGCACCCTTTCTGTATCTGTATCCTAACGTTGGGCGTCGACCCATCCTTCCATATCGCCTAGCAGAATTATTCTTTCAACTTGATCGCAAGTACTTATTGTATCATTTAAAGTGTCCCAGAAGGCGTCTTTGACTTTTCTCGGATCGCTGCCGACTGGGGCGTAGCGCTCTATGGCAAATAATCTTTTGATTCCTACCATCATTCTAGCCCACAACAATCTGGAAGATACCAAATTATGATCTTTGAGACGCTCTCTTGCTTTTTGATTCACAAACAAACTGACCCCTTCACAACCAGATGATTCACTGTCTACTCTTGACCATATTTCAAAACCGCCTTTCAACACCCCATTTTCTATGTTTCTACTTTTGCCACCCTCTTTCTTCGTGTCAGGTTCACATAAAATATCTAGTTTCCTTACGTGCATCGTTTCCCGTGGTTCTCTTACCTTAAAATCATTCACTCCTCTAGCATTCCAAACACCCAGTCTCCATTCATCGCCTGAAACTCGACCTTTACGTTTACCGTGTGTATGCTTTTCGTCAATCAAAGTTTCAGTCCATTCCGAGGCTACTTTATTGTTTGTTTGCGAAATTTGTTTTGAGAGTTGAAATCATGTCCAAGTTAAGCAGTGATTTGTCGTGTGGCGGAGAGTCTAGTTGTAAAGTCAGTCCCACCAAAACTACTGTAACTAGGGTGGGCCCGCCGAGAATGGAAAACGAGAGTCTCAATCGGTTGGTATTTTACGCTGAGGTCACCAGCCTTCAGCAGCGTTGTATTAGATAGGAGTTCATATGTTCCCATCTGTCAGTTCCCGGCCTACCTCTAGGCATGGAACCAAAAAATTATGTATATATATGTCGTCTATTTGAAGCATATTTTTTGAAATATAAATGTAGTAGTCGAATTTTTTAGAAGAATTATTTGAGGAAACGAAGATCAAAACGCATTCTGAAACAAAAGTCAGATTTTCCATTTTCAAGGTTTGAATTTTCAAGTAAATTAAACGGATGAAGTGTTTTAACGTAGTTTAATGTATGGCATAGGAAGAGTATAATCCCCCCCCCCCCCCTACACGGAAAATAGTTCAATTTCAAACATTTATAATCTGAAATTTCATCCTGATATTTTACTGGGATTCCGCATTTGTCTTTGAAGCTTCTTCTTAATTTTTGAGTGGTAATTCTGTGCGTGGTAATTTAGCGTGCGGCTCGCATCGCTCGCAAGTTTGAGCGCGCCTAGGGCGCGCGACTGTTGGGGCTCGCGCTTGGCGCTTGATTACGTATTCACCTCGCACTACGCACTCGGATGTATTTACATCGCGCCTTACGCTCGGTTTCTCAAGATTTTTAAACTTCGTGTTCGACTTAGGTGAAAAGAGAAAGAACATGACGAATGAGCAGGTATAGCTTCTAAAACATCATCTACCACAAAACTGGAGATGTGGCATCGCCGATTGGGTCACCTAATAAGCGCAGCTTAAAAAGCATTTTAAAAAATGAACAGGCTATAGGAATGATCACCTAACTCTTGTGAAGTTTGTCTACTAGACAAAATGGCACGAAAACCTTTCCCTAAAATATCCACAAGGGAATCTGAAATTTTTGACCTGATTCTTATGGATTTGTGTGGTCTGATGAGATGCCAATCAAATTAAGGAACGTGGTATGTAGCCACTTTTATTAACGACAAAACTCGTTGGTCGTGGTCAAGAATTTCCCTGGTGAGAAAATTAAATGTATACAAACAGACAATGGTAAAGAATACTGCAATCAGGAATTCGACAACCACTTGGAACAAAACGGCTTCAGAAGAAGACTCACTGTTCCTGATACACCGCAACAAAACGGTACCGCTAAGAGAAGCAAGCGAAGTCTCATCGAAACTGCCCGGTGTATGATGATTGAATCTGGAATCAGCCCATCATTCTGGGCAGAAGGTGTCGCCACAGCTAATCATATTAAAAATAGATGCCTTCTAAGCTCTTTGGAAGGTAATATTCCTTTCCGATTATGGACAAGAAATTATCCAATTCTGTCGTACTTGAGACCTTCTGGTTGTAAAGTAATCATTCTTGATAACCGACCAGGAATGAAAAAATTAAATGCATGAGAAAGAAAAGTAATATTCGTCGGCTATTCAGACCAGTGTCAGGCTTAAAGAGTTTTGGTCCCATTTGAAAAGAAAATAGAACGAAGGACCTTACATTCTTGAACGAATTCCAATAAGTAAAGTATGAAGAGTTTACCAACGAAGAAGTACTGAATTCGTCTAAATACCTCAAGAACTTTGAAGCTACTCCTGAACCTAAAACAATGGAATTCGAATCCAATCACATAGTGAAGCAAAAAAATTAAAGAACATGTTCAACCACCTACAATTGAAGAAATCGTCCTTGAATGACAGCAACAACATCCAGAAGAACTGAGACATTTCGAAGAGAATTTCGATCTGGAGGAAAAGCTTGAAGAAAACCTTGATCAAGATATTTCAGAAAATCCTAACCAATGTTGCGTTTTCAAAATCTTTCCCAAAAAAATGCAATCATTCTGAGCTGCCGTTCAAGTAGGCAATGTCCAGTTCCGAAGTTGTAGGATGGAAGGATGCTATGAGGAAGAAATTTCGGAAGTCAAGCAGTCAAACATGGAGGCAAAGTCTGTCTGTGGAAAGAGTCCTTGTATAGTCTTCGATAATCAGGAAGTTAGTTGAACAAAAAATTCGACCAGGAACTTCGCGAAGCTGGATTGATCGACACTAAAGCCGATCCTTGCTTTTACTATGCCAAACTAGGAGCCGATACGATAATCACCGTAATTTGCGTAGATGATATGTTGACCTCATCAACAAGTCTAAAATGGATGACTCTAGTGAAAGAAAATCTAAAGTCTGCATTTGAATTGACAAATCGTGAAAAAGCTCGATATTAGTTAGGCATCGACTTTACTCAGAGCCATGGAAAGATCACCATGTACCAAGAACGATATAATGTGGATGTGCTGCATCACTTTGGGAAAAAAGATTCAAGAACAGTAGCCACACCAAATGATCAAAGTCAGAAATTAATGAAGCCAGATCATCCTTCATAGAAAATTTTGGAGAATTATCATCATAGGAGTTTAATCGGTTCTCTCATATGTCATGCTATATCTACTCGTCCAGATATCGCTTATGCAGTTAGCTCATTAAGCTAATTTAATGTCAACTACAATTCAGAACATTGGATATCCACTAAACGCATTCTTCGATATATAAAGAGTACGATGGCTTACGGAATCGTTTTCAGCAAAAGTAACAAAAATTTGAAAAGCCTAGTGGATATGGAACGGGGTGGTTGTCCACAAGATTAGCGTACCTTCACAGGATACGTTTTCAAAATGAGCAAGTCAATAATCAGTTGCGAAGCCTGGAAACAACGTACAGTAGCATTATATTCGTCACCATATTCGTCACCATTTTTGTCATCATTCTCCTAAAAATATTGTCATGATGTTGATGGGCAATAATATAATCAAAAACAACCGGGAATGCTCGAAATTTCGAAGCACTTTATCAGACTTCGCGGATTTTATTTTCAAACTAGAGCTTTCCACAGAAATAGTTAGAGGCGCGCATAGAAAATTTTTAAAAACAGACGCGTATAAGAAAACTGAGAGAGTTTTTAGCGCGTTTTTCATCCAAATTTAAGGGATCGACTTCGGTGCATGTCTTTTTGAAACTGGCTTGTTTGAGAGGAAACACGTGTTTTCTCAGAAATTAGACATTGGACTTTCCACGGGTAGTATCTTTGCTTAATGTCAGAAATCTTCCAAACAATTTCGTACATCAAATAGTCTCCTTAATTTTGGCTAAAAATCCAAATTGCACTTATCGAAAATTGAATTTTAGAGTACAAAAAAAAACACTTATCTGGATTTTGATGGATAGTAAAATAATCCGAAAATATTAGGAATGCTCAAAATTTGAAAAGACTTAATCAGACTTCACGGATTCGATTTTGAAACTACAGTTTTCCGCTGATAGAGGGGTAGCACAGCAAAACGAATCAGCCCACATTTGATCGAAAATAAGATTATTAGCTAGAAAATTCTAAATAATGATTGCAATAAACATCCCCACCAAAGGAATTGTTCACGACTCGTTTTTTTTTGTTTATGCCAAAAAATTAAAAAAAAATCCCTACAGGTAACTAAGCTTATCATAAGATAGAGAAATTTTTTAATTTTCAAAAAATTCAAGATGGCGATCAATCAAAAATCAAAAGTATAGTTCATTTCTGTAATTTTCAATTAAATACTGCAAAACTTTACTATAAAAAGAAGTGTAGCTTTAGAAAGCATCCGATGATCCTCAGAGAGCTTAATGTACATACTTCGCAGCGAAGCACATTGGAAACGAATTCATTGAATAAAATTATATTAAAATGCAAATACATTTGGCTAAAAATCAATTTTATAATTATTTAAAATACTTTTCATCTTCAAATTTGAATATTTTTTAACATTGTTTTTCATTTAAGGCGACATATATAAAAAAACATTACGACTTAAGATGGAGTGAATTTATTAAAATGGAATTTAAATTATTATTCCTATTGTATTAGAGTTTCACATAATGATATTGAAGTCATATATGTTTTGTCTAAAATTTATACTGAAAAGAAATGTATAGCTAAACCAGCTATATTCATCCTTCACCTATAGTTAAAAATATTGTTAGAAAAGAATCAATGATAAAGATATTACATACATGAATTAAGAATGTTGGAACTCTGAAAATGGCGCTAATTACCTAGGATTAATTTTGACAGAGATTTTTAATTTATAATTCATTTAACAGTGTACCTTAGAATTAAATAGATTCAAAGAATATGTTTGAAATGAATTTATAACTAATTTAATTTCTCCGCATTTCTAATTAACCAAAAAGTCGTACTTGAAGTTTCGATTTTTTCTGACGTCTCATAGCTGATTCAAAGATATAAAAACCCTTGAATCGCGGTTAAAGTTGGCTTTTTGAGATAAAGATTACTTCATTCAAATATATTTTCGCTTTAATTATCTGATTTTCCAGTATTTGTTTCAACTACGAATTTTTTCTGCCTAGTATTTGCTATGCGATAAGGTATTTCAACAACACGTCAATTCTCAAACTAAAACGCAATTACGAAACACTGAAACCTTAAGACTCTAACAAAAGGTTATCAAGTGTAAATATCTTGATCTATTTTTCGACTTCGTTACTTACATATGTACAGAAAACGGCTAGTTATATATATTAGCGAGTGGATCTCTGAAAACCCATACATTGCTCTACGAGATTCTAAAGGTGTAATTTTTATCTACATATCAGAAAAATGAAGCCCCTTTTCGGTGCCATTATCCTCATGTTCATGCTTCTCCTCACTGAAATTGGTAAGTAGTATAATGATAATATTTTTTTAATATTTGTTAAATGTAGACCCTCAGTGAATGTCCAAATCGTTTAGATCAGATGTTAAGAGTTTTGTGAACCAGAAGATTTTTCTTATGGAATCTGGTGTTTGCTTGTACTCAGATATTTTAAGTACAATTTAATTTACGAGAATTCAAGAGCGATGCATGGAGTCCATTTTATTCATTATGGTTTTATTATTTCTAATACATTTTTAACAATGAAAACTAATAAAAGTTTTTCCTTTGTATGTTTACAGAAACAGCAGATAATCCACTAAGAAAACTGAGACAAATAAAAATAAGACCTACAGCTGCTGATCCAGATGATAAGCGTCGCAGAGACGATGCTAGAACAATTCTAAATATCGGTACTCCTGCACGCAAGAAAAAACCTTCTTTTCGTCATGGGCGTGAGTTTGAGTTCGAGAAAACAATTGATCCAACTGGGGAGAGTGCTCAAAGCCTTTCTTTACATCATTATGAACAAAACGGTATACCTGATGCACATGAAGCTACTCTCAATTTGTTTAACGAACGATACGCTGGCGGCTCTTACCATTTCCCTGCAGAAAACTTTAATGGTAACATGCATCACGTATATGACGAAACTCACAGAAAAGCCACCCAACCTTTTGTCCGAAAACACTACGAACAGATGTACCAAGAGTATCGAGATTTCCAGGATCATTCTGCAGGTCCTGGATCGAGTTCAAGGGGTGCCAATCAGCACTATCAAAATATGAAGGAGGAATTTGGTAATTCTGGATCGGGGTCTGGATATAACCATCCATCGACTGCTCCCCATATGTCATCATGGAATGATATGCATCCACAATTTTACATCCAACCTCCTGAGGATCTTGATTTCTAGAAAAATCAGTCGCAAAATAATCCCTCAGCTACAGCATTGTTTGATAATTACAATATATGTCTAACTAAGGCGTAAGTATGGGGATCTTTCTAGAGATTCTGTTTCAAGCTAATAAAAGTAAATCTTCTACTTCAATAAGACAACTATATTCATAATATCAATATCCTACTGTACATACACCAACAATGTAATGTGTATGCGCTTAATCTTGGGTATGTTTTGTAATCAAGGAAAAAATAATAACACGTGCGTACATGGCAAATAGTAAAGAAATTAATGATGTTATCAGTTAAGTGCGTCTTTTTACATCAAACATTGTAGATTAGATTTTTATAGCAGTCGAGAACATATTATGTACCAACACATTTTAAAAAATCCAGATAATATCAGAATAATTCAGCATATAAATAAATTGTTATTTATTATTATTAATAATTATTGATTTTTTTATACCATTAAGCGTGACATTACCCGATTTGGGTAGTGTTTCTAGGTGGATTATTTATTACTGGTACTACTAGTGTGGGCTCACCACATCCACGACGGGTCAACAGCACGCAGCGCGGTACCACCGTTGGATTAATGGAAAATAATCACATGAAATATTTTTAAAAAATTTTAACATAAAGAGAAGCTTTGAAAATTAATTTCTACTTTACCCATTCCAATAAAATTATTAAATTTCTCCCAAACACGGTAAATTTAATTTTTAAGTATTCTTCAAAGAAAGGATTGACTCACGTCTATAATATTTCTTTCTGAAAAGTTAAACTTAAACTTCCATTATTTTCAAATGTGGAATGTTCATAGTTTAAGTACATTTTAAACTTAGATTGCCTGAATTTTTAATTTTAATGGTTTGAAGTTTTTTTTCAATTTGGAATAATTTTGAGGATTTAGTTTTTTCTTGTAAATTGATCTTGCAATATCGAAAATTTTTATTTTTCTCTTCTGTTGTTCAATTTCAACTTCATTCGTTCCCGAACTAGAATCTTTTTTATTTGAATTCTTATTGACCGGGAAAGGATTTCTGATTTGAACTATTTTCAAAACATAAATTTTTGAAATTTGAAATTTTTTATATTCATAGGAGATGCATGATTTTATTTAGAATGTTTTATTCTTGAAGTTATACACATTCACATATTGTTAAATTTGGAACTTACTTATTTGAAAATATTTCCATTATTCTGAGTTTTTTTTATATTTTCAGTCTTTAATGCGATTACATCAAATTGTTGATTTCAAATTCAAACAACACTTTCAAATTCAATTCTAATAATTCAAAAAGATTTCTAACTATTTCGAGCGGAATTCTAGTCAATTTAAATTCAATTGTAGCAATTCAAACGGAAGTCGAAAACGAAAGTTAAGTAAAAATTAATTCTAGTATACATCAACATAAATCTATAGAAAAAAATTTCGCAATTTAAGCTAATTACAGTTAAATCATCGTAAATTCAAAATGAAAATCTAGGAGCAAATATAATATATTTAAAATAGAATCCTGATAGTTAAAAGCAATTCAAATATAATTTTGGTATTCAAGTGGCATTCTAATAATTTTTAATGGAATATTAGCCATTTAAGCTGAATTCTATTTCATTTGAATGTAAATTTACATGTTTTTAATTTTTTGCAACTCAAAATAAATTATAGTTAATTAAAATTGTATCATAGTCGATTCTGAAATTAAAGCACAATACTAGTTACTCATTAAGAACCAAATATATAAAAAAGAACATTACGATTTATATTTTTTCCAATGCCACTCGTTGCGCAAATAGTAAATAGTAAATCAAGGTTCTCTATTGTATAGCAATTCAAAACGCTTTACCTGACGTTTTGTTTCACCTCTAAATATTTTTAATGATTTCATAAAATTTCGAAAAAAAATATCGAAAATTTACAATAAAAAATTTTCAATTTTGCAAGATTATAAAAATTT